>VZRU01001200.1:236-79098 GCA_013398155.1 Pedionomus torquatus | reverse complement strand
GAGGCCTCGCTCCCCACAGCTCCCTGAAAGGGGCATGCGGGGGGGGTCAGTGCCTTCTCCCGGGAACAGGCGATTGAACAAGAGGAAATGGCACCAGTGGGGCTTTAGGATGGATATTGGGAAAAATTTCTTAATGGGAAAGGTTATAAAGCCTTGGAAGAGGCTGCTGGGGCGATGGTGAAATCGCTATCCCTGGAGGTATTTAAAAGCCGGGCAGAGGTGGTGCTGAGGGATGTGGTGTAGTGGTGGTTTGGATGGTGTTAGGTTTATGGTTGGACTTGATGATCCTAAAGGTCCCTTCCAACCTAGGTGATTCTGACTTGGGTTGCTGGAGAGGCATCCTTCTGCCTTAAGTTTTTCTCAAGCAGTTTTGAGTGAGTGCTTTAGCGACCTCCTGCATCTTTACACGTTAAATACCCTTAGTGTTGTGTGGGTTGTGAGGAAACATTTGTGGTTTTAGTTCTTAATAGCAAAGTGAGTTTTATTAGGAATATATTAGGAGAGCTAGCCTTTCACACGGGTTTGCTTTAACCTTGATAGGATAAAGGTCACTCACTGGTTTTGCATTTCTCCAACTGAGAGATTAGGAGAGGCTATTTATGTCTCTCATGTTATTTCTGAAATAAAAGCGCATGTATCTACCTGTTCCTGGAGAAGGACTATGTGCCTCACACCGCACTGATGTTAGAGACGTACATGTAACCTGGATGGTATGCTTTTATCATATGGTATCAGGTAAAGCTTCTAAATCAGTTTTGGCTGTTTCACTGTAGTGTGAAACTGGGAATTGGTACCATCTCTTAGCAAAGCCTATTGCTAGTTATGACCACAGAGTAGCTGTCTTCCTTCCTGCTCAGCAACATCTTGTTTAGCTCTGGAAGTGGAAGGCCAATGCCTTGACTTTCCTCTCCTGAAGCATTCTATTAGGCACCCACTTCCAACATGGATTCTTTTAAGTGGTAAACTGGATACTGTAGTGATGATATTGTGGTGGGCTGGTTTGTGCCAAAATGAAACGCAAATTACTTCAGTCTGTAGGTAGTTTATTATCCATTGTAATTCTTATATGTACCATTGCAGGTACTGGTAAAAAATTCCGTTATCTTAAATTTGTTTGCAAAGATTAAGACGATTCTTTTGTGTTAGGAGTTTTTCTCTCTGTGTTTTCTTGGTTTTGGTTTGTGGTGTTTTTTTCTTTTAAATGATGTGTTTGCCTTTGGTGCTTCTGTCCCTTTGGTCATTTAGATAAATTGTAGTAGCCCTTGTTTTCCATCAGCCTAGTTCTGTTGACCTTTGAATGTAAGATAATCAGCTTTATACTGGAAGTGGATTGAGGATGACAGGTGTATTTGCATGTAGTAAAAAATTGGTGTGGTTGTATGTAAATAAGTATGGATGGCAAAACTTAATTAGGCCTTAACATAGTGCATCGTTAAGAAGTCTGTTTTGAACCATTTGTCAAGTGTAAATCAGTTGCCTAGACTAATTCTTCTGAGACAAGCAGCAAAACTCTGTAGGGTTGCTTTAGGTGTATGTTCTTCAGATATGCTTCAGAACAAGTGATGGCTTCAAAAACGGTTAACCAAGTGTTTGTTTTTCTCTTACATTAGTGTTGAGGAAGACTCTAGCTGAGAAACATGGAAGTCTTGGTACTAGAGGTATGCTGTTTTTTTTTTAAAGTCTAAAGGATTGGTGTTTGTTTGTTTTGGTCCAACTCTGTGAAAGTCAGATTTACAAATAACATGCCTCTATTTCCGTTTAGCAGTCATTTCTTACATATGTGGGGTAATATGTAGATTATATACATTTTTGTCACTTCTGTTGAGTTTCTATTAGTCTCACCTCAAAAGAGGTCAGTTAGGGATGCACTTCAAGTCTGAAGTGGAAGATGTGCAGTATAGTCTTTTAATAGAGTGTGGTATAATACTAGATTCTGCTGAATGCCACAAGAGATCCTGGAAGACTCCTTTTCCTGGAATACTGGCAGGACAGCTGATCAAAAGGACATTCCATGCTGAATTATGTTATGCTTGGCAATAAAAGCTACAGAAGAGGTTCGGGAAAGGGGAACACTTGAGATTATTAAATTTGTATTTCCACGTGAGCATTATGTGTGATGAAGCCCCTTTTCCTAGAAGTGGCAAAACATCTGTCTGCCAATTGGAAACAGTGAATGCATTCTTTATTTTGCTTTCTTAGCATGCGCAGCTTTTGCTGTACCCCTTCAGCTGTTATTATGTCATCTTGTGAGTTTTCTTTCTCACTTTCACCCTTCCAATTCTTTCACTTGTACCACTGTAAGGGAGTGAGGGAGCAGCTGCGCAGTGTTTAACTACTTACAGGGGTTAACCCACAGCAACAGGGGATGCAGGTCAGGGTTTACAAAGGCTGAGGAGAAAGCTAAACCCCATTCTAAAGAAACTGTTTTGTAGACTCTCTGAGCATGTATAAAAAACCCAAACAATGGGCTTTTCTTCATCTTGAACATGGAAGTGAAAATACATCTTTGCACTTTGCTTACTGGTTTAACCAACTTGTAAGATAATGCTACTACCTTTTAGACTACATATGTCATTAAGTGCAGTGCTAAAGAAACTTGCAAGTCATTTAATGGACTGATGGTCTGAAATTGCAAGATATTTTGCTTGTTAACATTCTGTATGCTAACTATCAGTCTATGTAACTTTTAAGGTGCCTCAAAATATTTTACGTTTTATTTTTACATTTGCTGCTTCAAAGTTCTTAACACCATGCTATCAATTTAGCAGGAGTTAGTAGTTATTGTTGTCTACTCGTTGCCCCAGATTGAAAATCCTGGTTGCTTCTGGGTTACTATGAAAGGATGCGAGCCTTACGTAGTCGACGAAATAAAATATAAAAACCTGAACGTTGAAATGAATCAGTTCTATGACAAATCTTACAAAGATCTGGATGAAGTAAAACCACTATCGGTAAAAGAAGGCCAGGTAAAATTATTGCTATATTGTATAGATAGAAATAATCTGTTATTTGCACTGGTTTCGGGGGTGAAGTATCCAAGATCTTTTTCTGCGTTGATCTTTTTAATACTGCTGTGTGGAAAAGCACGTAACAGCTTCTATATGGGTTATCTGTATGGTATCTGTAAACTTCATAACTACATAAACTGCAACACTTGCATTTTAAAAATAGTAAATACCACATATAGTATATTATTATAAATAGTATAATAAATACTATTTTCTTGCTGCTTCAAAAAAAAACAAAAAACAAAAAAACAACTTTGAGTGTAATTTGCTCCACTTACGAGAACTTGCTGTCTTGTTCTTTCTTTTTCAGGTTTGTGTGGTTTTCAGTGATGAACTCAAATGCTGGTGTAGAGCAGTTATTAAGTCAATCATGTACTGTACAGATCATTATCAGACTGAATGTTTTCTTGTGGATTATGCAAAATACATTTTTGTTAAATCAAAGGAGTAAGTGTTTGTTTTTTTTGACGCTATCACTGAAACGTACTTGTTAGTTAATGCATACAAATACTATTAATATTTATTTAGATTGATAGTGGCAAGGCTTTGATTTGATTGAGGTGTAGACTGGGCCCACAAGAAACTGATAGCCATGTGATAGGCCCTTGCAAGTGTGGACAGTCTGTGAATTTTTGAAGATGCTTTTTATTGTAGGGTTTGGGCTTTTAAAGATTTGAAATTGAAATAATGGAGGCTTAAGTCTGAAATACACGATTGCCAGTTAACATTTATGTATCTTTTCCTCCCTTGTTACATGATCGTATACTAAAAAATACAAGCAGTGAAGATCAGTCACAAAGCATATATGGAAGCAGGCTTTGCTTGCTGAACCAGCATTTAATATCTAGACACAAATATGTGATGTTTATTCCCCACTGCAATTTACTGTCTTGTTTACTTTTCTAAGAGCTGACAGTCTGTCTTGGTATCATGTAAAAGAAGGTGAGTTTTCACAGGTTCCCAGTTCTTAATACAGCCACTATGAAACTTACTGTTCCTAAAATCTTGAAAAATGTGTTTTTAAGAAATAACTGTTCCAGCTCTTAGCTAATGTTCAATAAAATATGCAGCTGTATGAGAAGCGTTAGCAAATGTTAAAGTGAATAATGTTTTTAAATTTAATGGTGCAGTATTGGAAGTCAACTTGACAATGTAGTTGTTAAAATATATTTAACTAGATATTATGTAAATATATTTAACTAGAAGTAAATGTGTGATTTACTGCTTTTTCTTTGTAAATAAGAATTTTACCAAAGCGATAAATATGTGGATCTTAAAAGCTTGTTATGTGCAGTGTCTTGCTCGTTATTAAAAATCTCCAACTGAAGCAAGCATGAAGAGAGCTTTATAAAGAATAAATTCTTATTCTCAAAATGAGTACAAGTGCAAATTAGTGTACTTACGAGACTTCCTTCTTGCTGATGTTAATCATACCTGGCTTCTCGCACAGAAGTAATAATTGCAAAATGGAACGTGCAGTGTGAGGTGGTATATGTCATAGTATGAGGGCTAAATATCATTAAAAGATAAAACTGTAGTGGCAAAAGATCAGAAAGATTTCAAGTTAATGGGCCGTGTATTCATATCCAGAGTCTGTTCACTAACTGGTAGCACCTCTCATGGAGAGAAGAACAACGCAATGGTTCCAGGGTGTTTCACAGTGGGAGGCAAACCTCTGAAAAAACTGTGTTGTTAGATAAAGGGTAATGGAATGATGTGCATGAGACCAATAATTTCTGGTGAATAAAATCAGCTCAGTAAAATGAGAGTATTTTCACTTTGTTTTTAAGCATTCGAGTTGCACGGGAAGCATTTATGCAGATCCCCTATAGAGCGAAGAAGTGTAGACTGTATCGCACAAAGCCAGTGACGTTGACTATTGACTTTTGTGAAGATACTGCAAAAATAGTGTAAGTAGAGTTTAATAGATGTATTGTAATAATAAATTTCTTAAGTGTGAAGTGTTACTACAGAATTTTTTTTTTAGATTATATTTCAAGGAGAATATAGAAACAGTTCTCGAAATCTGATTTCCTGTTTCAGAGCAGTTCCTAAATGGAACTGCTTTCTTGATGATTTGGGTTTCACTATTCACCTGTTTGAATCTCTTGATACTTGTTTTAAACCCTTCGGAAGTTTAGACAGGTTTCTGGTAGTTTTTGCCCTTTGTCTGTTGTCCCAGAGCTGTGCTGCTGCTTCCTAGAACGTGAACTTCCTTGCTAATCTATCCTTACCTGCTATTTCTTATAGATGCTCATCTTACTCCTGCTGGTCTCTTTTTGTGGGATTTTCATGCTTAGCTGAACTGAAGTTCTACAGCTGCTTGTAGGTCTTGCTGCTTCTCCCCATTCTGTCTTTTTTCTTGTCATGTTTTGGACTCCCATTGTGCTTTCCTTGTATTCATGTCAGTTTTTTTCCACTGCAATTTTGAAGGACTTGAAGAAGGTTTTCACTGGGGTCTGTTATAAAGAGAAATGCTTTTTTATCCTTGAGTTCCAGGATGCTGTCCTCAAAAACCCTGCCAGCTTGTGAGGGATGCAGTTAGATCACTGGGAAACACAGCTCTGCAGCAAGAAAGCTACTTTGGCTTATGTCATTAAAGAATATTCAAAGCTACCTGTGGTCAAGCAGTTCAATCTTTTAAAAATCGTGCTTGGAAGAAGAAAATAGTATTTGACTTTCAGTATTCTGACAGACCAAACATTAGTATAGTTTGGATAGGAATAGTGTGCATCTTGAGTGGGCTGTCGTTGTGAATTATCAAAGAACTAGTAAGTTGTCATATTCTACTTACAGTGCTCTTCGCTTGATTCTTTCTTGCTTCATACTTAAACTTGCAGAAGATGGTAAAGAGTGAACTTGGTTTTTCAGATACTGCAGATACTCATTAAACAGGTATTGAGCAATTTTGAACATGCACTTAAGCAGTGAAGTGCTGAAGACTGAAGTATGTTCTGCAAGTGGATCCTTCCTTTATTTTTAGTGGTTCTGTTAAATTTCTAACCATTGTATTTATTTTGGATGTAAGCCAATGTACCTTGACAAAGCAATAACCAGTAATTTTTGATGATCTTATTGAGGAGCTGCGATAGATTGAAATTATAATCTAACCAGTAAGATTCTGCTAATGTGTATAGTTGGTGCTCTTCTTAGCATTTAGCATGACTTGAAATGATTTACTGACGTGCATCATAAGTTTTTTCCACAACTGCCATTTTAATTTTTGATGACGTGGTATAACTGCTTGTGTTTGTTTTCCTAGACCAGCCAAAAGATGGGATAGTGCTGCTACTCAGTATTTTCAAAACCTTCTCAAAGGTAAGTAAGTAAAACATCCTGCCAAAATCACAATTGGCACTTCTGTTTTGGGAAAAATAAACTGTTAGAGAAATGTAGTGCTTATGTTTTTATATTTAGTTATACTTAAGAATGTTGTATATTAAACCTTTGGTGGCTCTTTCCTCTTTTTTTTGTGTGGACTATTTGTGGAACTGCATCTTGAATATTGTGGGCTGTATAAATTTGATAGTTGGCTAGATGGCCTCTGGCCCTTTGACAGGTTAAATAAGGTAGTGCTTTTTTAGCATTTGAACAGTGGAAACTTTCTTTGTATTTAGCTTAAATCTTTGAATAGACATCACAGCTGTAGTTTTGTACAGAGTTGGCAAGATCTGGCTTATGAGATTACCCTTTCAGTTGTTGCTGGATAAGGATGTAAGCACCAGCTCAGAAGAGGTGTATCTCTATTGCAGTTGTTAATCAATAGACTGAGCTCCTAGTAGTTACTCAGTAAGCAGGAAGTGCTTTTTCTCCAGTCTGTTCTTGTCCTTTCCCATGTTTGGTGTTTCAGAAGTTCATCTAGTCTCCAGTGAAAAACTGTCTATTTGCTTGTTCACAAATATAATAAACTCCGCATAAAAGGCCAATTAGTTTCACACGCTAACTGGGACATAACATTTCTCATTATTCCTCCCTCCCTCCCCCCCCCCATATTTCAGTGTTGCTGTGCAAAGTAAAGGTTAGTAGGGAGTAATAATAACACTGAATTTAATTTCATAGATATTCCCAGACTGTACCAGAAGTAGTAATACGTGCTTTTTTTAATTGCTAGGACATCATTAGTATCTGCCAAAGTGCTCCAGAATTTACTGATGGGTTTTATCAGCTCTGTTTGCTTGAATGAAGAGCATAGCCAAGTTATATAAATGTGCAAATATGACTTCTTTCAAGAAAAGTAAATGCCTAGTTTGGAAAGTATGCGTTTGTCCTACAGACTGTCAGAGGCTGAAAGATAAACTAAAACTTCCAGGGTAGAACTAAGACTAGTTTGTGCGGGGAGGTCATTACTATGTTTCAGCTTTCAATCTTACTTCAAAGACTACTGCTTCCTTCAAGGAAGACTTCATTTTTGCAACTTTAAGGGTCTTTCACCTTGTTACTTTCTCGTTTCACTAAGACATTACTTTTGTGCTAGCTTCCCTAAAGAAATAGGTTATACATCTAATTGTGATTTCTGTTTTTGTCTGTCTCTGAAAGTACAAGTGAAAAATCCTGATAATTAGTAAAGGTTTAATCTTTGTCCTTGTTTTTATTACTACGTTTAGGAACTTCCCAACTGAAAGCCAAGTTATGTGCTGTAGAAGATAACACATTTGATGTATTTCTTTATGTGACGATAAAAGATGAAAAGGTAAGATGCTTTTATATCTACAAACCTGTTTGTGCACTGTGCTGTATAAGTTATAACTTTGTGATTAATTCAAGACTGAAGAGCCTTACTTGCAAGTGAGTTGTAATTTCTGTCAGGTACAGTAGCAGCTGTATCATAGGCTTGTTAGAGGTTTGGGTGGTTTATATGTTTCTGTTGTTTGTAAACTTAGGGAGGAATTCCAAGAGACAGAAAACCAGTTTTTCTTTATGAACTTCTTTTTGGAAGGTATTAACACGCAAGTGAAGTCCAGCAAGTTCTTCAAATTAACAACTGTGCATTAATGCACCTTTACACCTTTTTGTGGTATCGTACTTAAAGATGCTTTGACAGGACAGTTGCATAGTAGTGTAACAATAAATAGAAATTTACACTTGCTTTTGCAAAAGATTGAGTCCTCAAACCTTTGGGAGAAAAAAACCAAAACCACAACTAGTTCTACTTGTCAAAATGTGTAGCTTTTGCTAAGTCTCTGCTGTAGGTACTGTCACACTTAAGCAGCTGTGCGGTAGTTACAAATAAATGTGTTTGAATACTGCTTCTTACTTGGGAGTGTGTTACCCAGGGTTTTAGCATGGGAGCTGTAGTCTTTGCCATAGACTAACTTTGAAGGTCCATACTAGTTTGAATATCTTCTCTTGGTTGAGAATCCCAATTGGCAATAGTGTCGCTGATCTCTGAGCCAATGGAGTTTAAGAAGTTGTAGATTTAGTATTATGTCTTTCTGCCAGCTTTTGATGCACGGTGAATCGAGAAGAAATGAACTGGCTTGACTTCCTGACAGGTTTCTAAAAATGTTTAGGGCTCATAGAAAAAGTTAATTGAGTACAGAATTTTAAGCAGAATCACGAAACCAACAACTAATGACCACCTGTTTAGAGAACATGCAAGAAACTGACTGACTTTTCCTATTTTGGAGATAATAATCTTTAGAAAGCATTTTCTGATACTGCTTATGTTTTACTGCTGCTGTTTAATGTTTCAAATTCTAAGCAA
Organism: Pedionomus torquatus; assembly: GCA_013398155.1. Taxonomy (NCBI): domain Eukaryota; kingdom Metazoa; phylum Chordata; class Aves; order Charadriiformes; family Pedionomidae; genus Pedionomus; species Pedionomus torquatus. Next base: position 70,386 of record VZRU01001200.1, on the reverse strand, counting down.
GTATGTGGTGGTGTAGCTTACTGCTTGTTGATACTGGCCCATAAAGATTTTGGGTTTTTTAGGTATGCGTTAATGATGATCTTGTCTCAAAGAACTTTGCTCGTTTTGAGGAAGCTAAAGAGAATGCAAGGAGTTCTGCAGATGATCAGGAGAACCAAACTTCGCTAAATGTTGACTGTCTTCCAGTGAAAATTGTTAATCCTGCACTTGCTTTCAGTCCAGTGCTATTTCAGGAGAAGGTATCAACAAGTCTTGAAACAGGTGGGAACCATATCTGTTGGAAACAGTCATACATGCAATGCATGATCTGTTTTTAATTTTAGTGAACATGAACCTACTGTCTTGGTTCAAATCGACCAATTCGATAAAGTTATATTTTTGCAAAATTAAAAAATTAATAATGCCATATCGCACTTTACAAAGTCTAATCAAATTACCAGATGTGGGAAAACTATAAAGCTTTTTGTACTAAGATGAAGGCTGAGGGTGAGTTACACGGGCATTTGTTGATATGTTTAATAGCATTAGGTATTACTGAAATTACTTGTGGCATTGACGCATTACTGGGTTTTTTGAGTTTGAAGGGATTTGTTTGAACAGAGGTACTTTTGAAGCTAGTGTTTACCATGAATTGTCCCATCTGGAGTGATTCAAGTCTGTCTTTTTAAAAAGTATGCAACTTTCTCTCCTGCATCCTTGTTCACTCAGTTAACCTGTTACAGAATCACAGAATTGTAGAATGGTTTGGGTTGAAAGGGACCTCAACCTCCCTGCCCTGGGCAGGGATGCCTCCTGATAGACCAGGTTGCTCTTTAGGGAAAAATAACTGTTTTTTTGGTTGTTCTTTTTGCCATTAGGAAATGATGCAAGCACCTAAAAAAGTCATTCACAACCCACTGTAAACAGAAGTACTGCTTATTTGTGTGTTCAGATAACCGGAAATGCATCTCTGTACTTTTTACTTGCTCTTCTAGGTCTTGCTGTTTCCAGTTCCTGTTTTGAGGAGACTTGCCAAAGATCAAGCACAGATCTAAATGAAAATACTGCATCTGTAAGTATTGTATTTTGTATTAAAATGTCAAAGATGAACTAAATTAAACATACATAGGACAGATTAGGAATACTGTAGTAGTCTAGCTTGTTCCTCTACGTAGCATAGATCTGGGGGACTGCGCTAATTCTTGATAAATATACCACAGTCCTTGAAAAGATTGTGCCTCCTGCTGCACTCCTTTGCTACAGTTTTATGAAGATGATAGCTGTCTACGCTACGCAGTTTTCTGAATATGTTAAAACATAAATTCTAATGGTTCCCTGAAAACAATATAGTCCTTATGCTGTTCTGTGGTAAACATCACCAAGTCACGTTTGTTGGTTGATGGTGACTAATAGCGAATGCTAGAAAGTCCCCTGTTTAGAACCAGACATCTTGGGAATAACTCTGGATCCAGTGTCTGCTACTGATGACTACCTTGAGGATTTGCAGTATTATTCAATTCAAGTTCATGTGTGTTGTCATTGTAAGTGTGCGGTTGGGTAACCTGGTTTTGTTTTTCTTCCTGTCTGCCGTGCAGGCTTTCCATCGTTTTTGTTAATTTTGTTTTAAAAATGAAAACATCTAAAATCTAATCAGTACATGTTCATACTAGCTCAAGTCACTAGTTGTGGCATTGCTTCAGATATGAGTGTGGACTAATTCTTACTTCGTGTGGTGATTTGTTGCATGCTTGATGCTTTTCTGAAGTTAGTTTCATCAAAATTGTTTCCTTATTCGGACAAACTAATCATTTGTGCAAAAATGTTCCAAAGTACCTGGAGAATCACAGAGTTAGGCAAGAAAACCCCCTCAAACTCAGTAGACTAAAGAAATAGTTATTCTGAAATGCTGCTCTTGAATGGCATTTTAGTGTAAAAAATGTTTGTCTTTTCTTCGTAGATTGTCAAAGCAATTCCAGGTTTGCCTTTCAAGGAAAACATAGCAGTTCACACAGACAGGTATGGTGGCAGCACATTAAATATTTAAAATGGTTATATAATCATATAATTAGGAGCTGCAGTATGTTTCCAGTTACTGTTAGGCAGATAAAAGAGCAGAGGGTAAGATGATGCATACACTTGCTTGTGGGCAAGAAAGGGAATTTGAAGCTGCTGATACTTATCCAGACTGCAATAAAAATAGCAGTTCTTTCTAAAAAGTAGCTTGACAAGAAAGATGTGATGGAGAAGTATTTTTCTGCACTCTAAACATGTTGAGTTGCTTTATTTTATTCTTGGTGTGATTGATGAAGTTTTGAAATGCTGAAATATGGCTCTGAATTGATTTGTGCAGTGCTTTTACTATGCTGCATGTCAGTTGATGCATTCATAATAAACCCAAGGAGTGTTTTTTAATTCAGTTTCTAACTGCTGCAAAGATACATTGTTTCATTTTTTTTGAAACTTTAAGAAACCTTTTTCTCTCCCATTCAGTGTGATTTTCTTCTAAAGCTGAGGAACCTACCCAGTTACCTATCTTAAATATTTTCCTTTGGATTATTTTCAGATACTTAAAAGCTAATACTGAATTTTATTTTGAAAGTAGTACTTTTTATTTCCTTTTTCATGCTTGAGGATTTTTCTCCTTGCCATAGGTAATAAATCAGAAATATTTTGTGAGTGAATTGCTTCATGACACTTTAGAAATATTGGTGGTATTTCTAAACTACATTTTACTGTGGCGTTTGGATTTAATATTTGTGTGTTTCTCAGCCTTCAGCAGTACTTAAATTCTGATCCTTTGAAGATTAATGTAATTGAAGATCACCAACAGGTATTTCGGGCATTAGTTTCCATTTAACTTGTGCAAATGCATGGTGTGTATGCGGGTGGTTTTGGTAACACTGGGGCTGTTGATGGCCTTCATGGAAAGACATCAGGGACCAATTCCAGCTGCATTGGCAGCAAGACCGGCTGCAGGTCATTGCTGAACCAACCACCAAAGTTAGTGCTGCCTCTGTGGAAACATATTTAAAAAAGGGCAAAAACGGCATGGAGGGAAACAAAACCAAAAAAGCGAACTGGAGGTCAGAGTTCGGAGGCGCTTCATGCCAAAGCAGGCATACCTGAAGGGACTGCAGTCTGTGGAGGACCCATGGTGGATCAGAGGGAAGGAGCAACAGGGAGAAACCCCTGTGTTCTGCCTGCAGTCCCTGCCCTGCACCACTCTCTGCCCCAGCACTGGGACAGAGTGTAACCTATGCAGGTTATAAGCCAAGAGGAGAAGAGTTTGGAGTGAAGTTGAGCCTGGGAACAGGGGAGGAAGGGTGTTTTTCTAAAAGGTATGTTTCTTTCTTTGGTTTTGTTTCCCAATAACCAAATCGGTATTCGTATATAGTAATTGGCAAAAAATGAAGTTAACCTAAAGTTGAGTCTGGTTTGTCTGCATCAGTAATTGTTAAGTAACAACTCTGTCTGTCTTCACCTGTGGATCTCCTTGCTCACTCTCCCTGTTTTTTCTACCCCATCCCTTTGGAAAGGGAGTGAGGAAGGGGCTGTGTGCTGAGGCTGACCCAACCCAGCAAATCTTACTAGTCATCTTTTTAAAACATATCTAGATGGGTTTTTTTGTAGCTGCATGCCAGCTGTACACAGAACATCTAGTGCGTTCTCTTGAGTGGTTTGAAATGGTTGTGATAAGACAATCTTGATAAATCATTTCTTTAAGAAATGCTAATAAGGAGTATGTATCCCACCATTGGTCTGTGTAACTTGGCAGTATGTATGAGTCGTGCCTGAAATGTATTCTTTGGGGCTATTTTTCATCAAATTACCTTTTTTTTTGGATACAGTAAATGCTTTTGAGTTGTATGCAAGCTAAAATGCTTTTGCTAAGTGTTGTCTTCCTCATCCATTTATCACATGGTTTCAGAGTATTCAGAGTCCTAATGAAGAAAGAAACTTTGTAGTTCTTAGCAACAAAGTTGAGCCATCATCAGTTCTGGAAGCAGCACCACTTTTTGATTGTCTGAAAAAGGTATGCTATTGTAGTATACTACACTGTCTTTTTAAGGCTAGTATCATACCCTAGCTCTTGATGCTAAATATTATAGTAGTACCCAACTTTGAGGAATATCTAGGAGGTTGTTACTGTAGTTCAATAAATGAAACTTCAGAAAGATGCTGTAAGAATTGTAGACCTTTCTTTTGGTATGTCAACAACTGCCACAACTCATGGGATTTGAATTTTAATGTAGTAATTTAATTCCTCAGTCCAGAAGAACTTTTTCATATTGTGTGTTAAGGTCACTTACAATGTAGTGGGTTAAAAACTTTTAAATCACTCAGCCTTGTGTTTTATCGTGTTTGTTACTGTGTCTGTTACTGTGGTTGAGTACACAGTTTTCACATGGAACTCTTAAATTATTTTTTTCTGTAGGAACTTCAACGGAAAAAATTTGTAGGTCCTAACTTCACAGAATCTTACTGTTGGCCACCAGTAGCTCGAGGATGTGATGTAGTTGCCATCTCATATGAGGGAAATGATCCTTTTTTATATATTCCACCACTTCTTACGTTTTTGCAGTCGAGAAGTTGCTACCAAGCCTTGCCGAACAGGGATGGAGTATGTATATATTAGAGCACTAACAAGGTTTCTGTTCTGTGGGGCAGGTGTAGAATAATGATCTGAAAGATAGTGGATGCTTAGGTTGTATACATCTAATGTGATCTTAGTGGATGTTGCTTGCCAGTTTGTATAAGCTGTATAAGCATTCCACTTACACAAACTTAGAAGCTGGCAGTGATGGGCTGCATGAATGTGAGTGTCTAAAATGTCTTGATCAAGTAATAGCCAACAAGTGGTTCACGTCCTGTCATTGATACTTGATGCGGCTTTATTTTTAAGGGGATAGTATGTAGTCATTAAATAAAAATTGTTGTTAGCTGTTCTAATTAGCATAATTAATTTTCTAACTTGTATTAGATCAGAGAAACATAGACTTATGAGGTGGTAAGGAACCTCTGGAGATTGCCTGGTTAAAGCCCCAAGCTTTTGTTAAATTTTTGTCTTTTACAGTATGTTGCAGCATTCTTTCTATCTCCAGGTAGCCTGGTGTATGGTTCTTTGGGTCTGTAATATCTGCATTTAAGAGGTGATAGTAGTACTGAAACCTTCAGTTTTGAAGTACTTCAAAACCTGTGTTGCAGATTTTGTTATTGTCCTAAATGCTGAAGTAGTACAATTCTTAAGATTCTGAACTCTTGTCTAATACTATGGTGTAATATTTTGTACATGTGTATGTAGCCACTAGCACTTATTTTGTGTCCTGGGTGGAAGAAGGCACAACTTGTTTTTGAGCTACTGAAAACGTACGAGAGATGCTCCAGACAGCTTCATCCAATGTTGGTAATACTTGGGCAGAACAAGGAAGAAAATAGAAGCGTGAACATCCGAGGATGTAAGAATACTTTCTGTTATCTTAATTATGCTTGACAATGCGGGCTTTTCATTGCGGGAAATTGTGAAGGAAACTGTTTATGTTTACTGGTTTTTTTGTGCTATAAAGTGATAATTCTATTTCTTTAATGTTATGACTGTAGTGAGACATGAAGCTTCATTAGTGCTGTTTAACACCTAAGTGGTATTAAAGCTGAACTTCATGTTCAGCATCTTTTTTGTAAGCTTCATAACAATTATTTTTGAGCAAAACTAGTGATAGAGATTTGGTGAAGATCACACTAAATTAGGATTAATTGTGGACTTCCTTGATTTAGAACAAGATTTCATGATACTTTGTTTTAATACGTGAGCATCCGTTGCTGGACAGAGATACTGTGCGTATCGGTTAATTCCCTTCACAGTCTGTACGGTGGTGCATTTTGGATTTGTAACTGGAACAGTGTGGATAACACACCAGTGCGTTGGCTCTTGGTGAGCATCGCTTGCCCAGCATCCAGAACTCTTTTTCCAAGTCTGCCACCCAGCGAGTAGGAACAGGTGGGCAGGAAGCTGAGAGGTGACACAGCCTGGCCATCTGACCCACACTGGCTAGAGTGATGAACAGCTTTGTGTAATCTTGTGCTCAGCAACAGAAACTTGAGGCGTGGGGATGATCTGATGAGTGGCTGGGCATCTGTCTGCTTATGGGGAGCTGTCAATGTTGCCTTTGCATTGCTTCCTCCCGCTCCCCCCTTCACTTACTGCCACCCCCCCTTCACTTTCTGCACTGTCTTTTGCTCGACCCGTGAGTTTTTTCCTTTGGCAGTTCCTGTTGTCTCCCCTGTCCCACGGGGATGGTGGCAGCAAGGAGCACCTGTGTGCCTTCTAGCTGTTGGCCACATTCAGCCCACTACAGTAATGCATACCTGTATGTTCTTTAGCAGCATTTTTGACAAATACGTAACTATTTTAAGTACATGAGCTTTATTTTTAAAATTCACAAATACTAGGGTGTGTGTCTCATGCTGATTTACTGCTTATATACACTTAACACAATTCTTCTATTAATTTTAAAATTATATTGGAAAAGTGAAGGATTAAAAGGGAGATAATTGTTCTCTGCAGGCAAAGTTGCATGAATGCCCAACTTAAAGTGAAGTTTCAAGTAATTTATTTTTTTTTAAATGGTGCTTTTTAACTTGCTTGCAGCAATAAATTCTAAGTAATTTTTGCACGTAACTTCAGTAGTGTCCAGAGAATACTCTGTAGAGAAGAGTAGTCGTGGAAGTGGTAAAAGATCTGTTGAGAGATATGCCTTATTTAAGTGTGTTTTAAGTAAAACACTTCAGCTCTACTATTCTTGTTTGGTCTTTTTGGTAAGTCTTAATTCATAACTGCGTTTTTAAAAGTGGCTCTTTGCTAAGGAAACAAGAAATACAGGTAAAACTGCGAAGCACTTTATAAAACTTGTGGTTTCAGCAGTTTATATTCTTACACCCGTTATTCAAGTTTAAGAGCCTGGTGGAATGAATTCAGATCTTTTATTGGTAGAGCTGTTGGTATATTTGCACAGATTAAGATTGGTGTGTTTTTATTTTTGTACATATGTATGTGCACATACAGTTATTTGTATAGATATCTAAGCTACAATACGCAGTTTATTCTATTTTTAAAATTAAATTTTTCTAAATGTTACTCTTGAACTTACTGAAATATTTATGGTTCTGAAGATCTTTTGTCTAATTCCATTACCTTATTGGAAAATGAATTAACATCCTGCTCTGTAATCTTGTTAGTGTTCAGACCTTTCACTCTTTCAAAAACTCAAAGAGGTTTGCCCACTTGAGTCTTGAAGACATGCAGGAGTAGAAAAATATAAAATTATAGAACATTTTATAATATTATTAAAAATGACTGTTGAACAGAAGTCAGAAAATGGAGTTCAGTGTTCTGTAGTTGAAAAAAACCCAAAACCAACAACAGCAAAAAGCCACCCGAGGCCAACCTGCAGCCTTAAGATAATGCGTCTGAAATGCAAGTGTAGCCTTTTTAGTAAAATTCATGTTGTATGATGTTTTACTAATATTCTTTGAAGTGGCCAGGAATTATTAACAATCTTTTCTTCCTACTTGTAGGTGAACTAATTGTGACTACACCATATAGCCTCCTGAGACTACTTGAGCATCACAGTTTATTATTTTGTAGACTCTGCCATCTTGTTCTTGATGAGGTTGAGGTACTGATCTCTGATGCCACTGAACAGGTATGTGGCTTGTGTATTCAGATGGTAAAAAGTCATTTCAGTTGAGCGTGTGTCTTGAAAAAAGTAGCACATACTAAAAAAAACAACCAGTGCATGAATGTCAGTGCAGGCAAAAGGAGAAGCTGATCCTAAACCCAGAGAATTGTAGAAGAGGAACAGCATTAAGCTCTATGTTGACAAAGATGCATGTATTGTGTCTTATAACTCAAGCTTGAGAAAATTCCATGGTTTTTTTTATTGCTGCTTTGAGGCTTTAAAGGTGGTGCTTCAAAGGACAAGTGCTTTCTGTCAGTACTGCAGCATATTACATAATCAGTATAAATCATTAACTTACTACCTGTTTAGAACTTGGTGATAAGACTAAAGGGTTATGTTTCTAACTGTGAAAAGCTAGATAAACTTCTTAATGGAGACAGGTTGCCTGGTTAGGTATATGTGAGGCTGTTAAGTGTGCCTTTGTAGCAGCAAATGTCAAGCCATAAATTAGATAAAATGCTACCCAGTGAAACATTTCATGTGTTTCTGTCCAGGCAGTTCTGTCTGTTGTATCCCTGTATTTTTGAGAGAGAGTACAGGTACACCACATGAAGTTTCTGGGACAGGTAGTTTGTAAACTACTGGGCGTGTGTCTGCTATTTCTGTAGGATCTTTTCAGCTTCTCCAAAATGTCAGTGTTGATTGGGGAAGAAAAAAGAGGAAGTAATCTCTCAAATGGAAGTGATCATTTGATAACAGTTGGACTATTGCAACTCTTCTAAAGCATTATGTTGCTAAAAATATTGCAGTGGGTAAGATCTCACCGCAGTTGAGATGTTAGAATTGTGTCACAGTCCTAGAATGCTTCTTAGAATGGTAGTGGTTTGCCAGAAATTCCAGTGCTGTTCTGCAGCTGGACTGCTTGTCACTTGCTCAAGGTGATGGCATCATGAATATATTCATTCTGTCTGTGTTTTTTATTAAGTGATTTTTATGGCACTCTTCCTATAATTTTTTGGCAAATGGCTATATTGGCATGTTGGGCTTCTTTTCTACTTACCTCCTAGTTTTTGCTGACTGCCTCTGACCTCTTGGATCTGCTTCTGCCCAAGCTTAGTATTTTTCAGATTTCAACATGTGCTTTTCCTGAGATTTCTGTTTTGCGGGCAGAATCCTGTTGTACGATCCTGTGTGCACACATGCTGTTCCTTTGTTCTGTCCGGTTGCTTTCGTCTTCCTTCAGGAATAGTTCAAATAGTAGGATAAAAAGTGCACAAACCAAAGACTTTGTTTTGGGATGTGAAGTTTGTATTTTGCTTCAGTGGTGATTTTGTAATCAGAAAAAACAGTATGCTGACAGCATGTGCTTTTCACTGTTGTTACATACAGGGAATTGAATAAGAGGACAGAAATCCTACTTTTTTTTTTTTTTATAGGTTTTTACTATATTAGATTATTATAAGAAAGCTGCTATTACTGAAGAGCGGGAGTATTCACTGCATCAGATTATCGCTGTTGGAACTCGTTGGAATAAATATATAATGCACTTGATAAAGGAGTTTATGAATGATCCTTACATTGTGATAACATCTGTGGAAGAAGCTTCCATCTATGGAAACGTGCAACAGGTAAAAACTTGGGGATTATGTTACTATTAATTTACGAAGATATTTTGCTGTTCGTACTGTTCAAGGTCAGTAAATGGCTGCTAATTTATTTTAAGTGGGTAGTGCTGTGATCCTAACTCAGACTGTGCAGGGATACTTCTGATGTGTGATCCGAGGTGGCTTAGACCTGTGCAAGTTAATGACTGAATGAGCTGAAGGTCTTTTATTGTAGGACTGAGGCAAAGATACTCCCTCGAGTTTTTCATTGTTAGCGTGAAAGAATCTGAATTTTATGTGAATTATTTGCAAATGGGATAGTTTGTGACCAGAATTTTGTCATAGTGTTTTTGCAATTGTTAATGGCAGAACTACAAGGTATGTTATCCCAAGACAAGAGATAGTAAATAGTAGGTTTACTGCTGTGGGCCACACAATGCTGGCTTAATTTGACCTACCATTTCCAGACAGTTATTAGACATTCTTGGGCGTCCTAGCATTTAATTTCCAGTCAATGTGGTGTAGCCCTTAAAGTAACACAAAATGTTGTACAATCTGAATTCTTCTGTGTCTCAAGTTGTAATAGTTTGGCGGTGAGACTGTTGGGACATTTCTAAGACTAGACATTCTGAGCATGACGCAAAACAAAACCCCACAGCTTCTTGTAAAAAGTCCTATTAATAGTGTAGCAGGATTGAACACAATGTCAATGTTTTGATGATTTAATAAAAGTATTTCAGGTGGTGCAGTGTGTTTTTGCAAGCGTGAAGCTTTTCTAATGCTACTGTAAAATGCCAAACTTGAATGAACAAAAAATCTTAATGTGGCATTTGGATTATGTGTCAGACTTCATACTTCTGGAAGTCGTCCTAAATGTGTACCTGCTGTGAGAAGTGTAATTCTTGTGTGGTTAACAGAACATCTGCCACTTACCGGAGCTACCATTTGCTGGGTTCTCCTTGGTATTACCTAGGAATTCTTAGTCCTTATTAAAAGGAAGAATTACATGGTAAAATATATATAAATTATGTAAATTATCAGCCCTCTGTTTTTTTTATCTACTTGTAGGTTGTGCAACCTTGTACAAACAGTGACAGAATTGCTGTGTTACTCAAAATACTGGATTTTACTGACAATAATCTTCAGAAGGTACTGGTATTCACTAATTCAGTAAGTGAAGCAGAAATGGTTCATAAGGTAAAGAATTTAAATTTACATAGATAAGAACTTTTATTAGTTGTTAAGGTATGATAAACTAAAATACCTTGGCTTATGAGAATAAAGGAGTGTGAATTTGTAAGTTAATTAATTCTACTAAAAATAGCCCCAGCCCAGTTCTTTGCAAACCAGAAGAAAGCTGAACTGACTAACTGTCTGTTCAGAAGTTCAGTTCTGTTGCTTTATACTCTGGAGCAGCTGAACTTGGAGAAAGCCGTTTCCCTGATTTGAAAGAAACCTTTTCTGTCATCCTGTGATGGTCAACCTGTAGTTAATTAAGCCTCTAGTCATAGGGCATAGTGAGAAGATAGCACACTTAATGTGGATTTTCTTAAAAAACTTTCGTAAAACTTCTTTTAATTTTCCTGCAAGAGAGGATGCTCCAGTTCTACACATTTTTCTGTGGGATTGTATACTCAGCATTTCAGAGGTGGAGACTAAGCAGGAAGATCCTGCAATAGTTTTTTCTTCATATATATATTTTTTTCTTCATTCATTATAGCAATTAATATAAATATTTATATAGCAAAATAGCAATAGAAGAATCTCTTCTGTACTGTCGTTCTCTCTTTGCACTGTTGGAGAACCAGATAAAATGAGAGGTGTCTGATCTGATTTGTCTGGGAACCAGTTCCGTTAAACGTGGACAGGGTGATGCAGGTGATGGGAATGATATTGCTAAAGGAGACAAGCTATGGGGTTATCAGAATTAAAACCTTTGGTGATAGCTTCAAGGGTGAGATAGCAAAAGGATGTGTGCTGAATTGTTCAGATGTCATAAGAGATGTCAGTCCTGAAACGTATTAGCTTCCAGAAGCTGGAATAGGTCTTGTGGATTCCTTTAAAGGAGTCATCTTATGTAAATGTTAGGATATCTGGAATGTTTAGTCTTTGACAATTGTTAGCGGAACCAGATCTAGTTTTGTCTTGATAATTTCTAACATGTTCTCCTTGAATATTTGAGGGTTAGTTTCTTCAGCATGTCTAAACCAAGCCACTTCAAAAAAACCAGCCACTTCAAAGAATGTCGATGCTAAAGAAGCATCGATGATGTTGACAGTAATCCTTGTGTACACCAACCTCAGCTACCTACAGAAGTGTTTCATGCGTTAACTTCGTTCATTAGTCATGCCAGTTTACCAAATAACCAAGGCTTATGTAGTGATTAATTTGTGAACCTTGAACTTGACAAATAGATACCGCATTTTGAGAATACTGTATTCATGGAAGTTAAGTATGGGTAGATCTGGTACTTGTACAAAAAAGTGTTCCATAACTAGCTTTAATAGGTAGAAGAAAAAAAGTAATCCACTAAGGGGTTTTTAGTGCTTTTTCTGAGACGCTGAAAGGTCAGCCTGCATGTGGTTGGATGGTAGAATCCATTTGGAAGAGAGACCACCTCCGTGGTAGAAAAAGCCTCAGATGGGATTTTTACTTTCTTAAATGTCTGTTTAATATATTCATCCATAGGAACTTGAGCTTTCTTTTCTTTTTATACTGAAAATTTATAATCTTAACCTTCATATTGTCAATTGTTTTTATTTTTATATAAGCAATGTAAATTTCATTAGCTCTGCCCCTTGTTTCTCTTTACAGTAGCTAAGGTACGTTAGATACTAATAGGATAGACTGTTTGTTATAGCAGCGATTGCTGTATTGGAAGAGCATAAAAGTTCTTACTTTGTCATCCAGGCGCTGAAGAGCAGCTCCATACTTTCCTTGAAAATACATAAAGAGAGTGAGTTTAATTTCAAGTATATATTAGATCAGTGGACAAAAAAACACAGTCCTGGCACTCATGTTGTGTTAGGTGAGTATATTCTTTTTGTCTGGCTGTGATAATGTATTCATAGTGACTTGCATTCTACACTAAGTACATACCCTAGGGTATCTCATCACTTCCGCAGGTTCAGTTCCCTTTCTAGCTATCCCTTCACTCACTAGTGCTGTAGCTAGTCTCTTGTCTTTTGTGGTGCTTGTTGTAGTTCCTGGGTTCCAGGGTTAACTGCTGTGAGGGGATATCTTAATTACAGTGAACGTAAAGGAGGTTTGTTTTGATGCATTAGTTAAAAGAACTACTAATACTTCCCATGTGTTTCATAATTTTCTGCCAGTACAGAGGATATTTTCAGTTTGAAATAATTCAGATTGTCTGAAAACGTATTGTAGTAATTTCCCATATGTTCTGGTGGAATCTTATTTTTCCAGTTCTTTGCAGTAGCAGACTCTTGGACAGTTTCAAACGTAATTTTTTCCATTTTATACATCAAAAGCATTGACTTAATTACATCTGCTTGTATGTTCATACAAAGGTGTTGGCATTCCTGTGTTACCTCAGATGTTTTCTATATTGTGAAGTACTTGGCTGTGGGCAGTTCTTTTTATTCTGTGATACTGATGTGAGGTATGGAATTGTACTAGATTATTACAGACGAACGTGAAACACTGTCTGTAATATGCTTATGAAATGTATTGATGAAAGAAATACAATGCTTTGTGTAAGTGTATTGGGAAGACCTTTTTCTTAAGTCAATGGGTGGGGAGAAGGAAACAGCTATTGCTAACGTGGCATAATACTTCACACGCTTGATTATTACAGTTACCTTATGTGTGTGTGTAAAATATGTGCTTAGTTCTAACAGATGACTGCATGCGGTCTTTGGGAATTACAGATGCAACGTGTGTGATACATTACAGTCTTCCTGATGCCAGAGTCTTTGGTCGACGTCTATGCAGCATGTCTGATAACTTCTCTAATGTGATAGAGGTTTGAGTAGATCTTTAATGGTTTGATACCACATTTGATTACTGAGTGGTAGATACATAAAAGCTTTTTAAAAGGAGATTTTTTAATTTTTTATTTTTTTTTAGGGTTCTTCTGTAAATCAGGAATATACAAAGGCAAGGTCAGTCATTCTGCTAACAGAAGACAGTGCATGTCATGCACCTGGGATCCTGCAGTATTTGCAGCATGGAGAAGCTGAAATTCCACCAGAACTGCGTGATTTTGCTGCCAAGTTACTAGAAGCTGAAGAAGATAAGAAATTTTTAAGGCCACTGTGTGCCTATCTTAAAACATTTGGATTTTGCAAGTAAGGAAATACTGGGTTTTCTTGACACGCATACTGACACAGGAACGCCTCGTACCCCATGAATGATGACTGCTTCTATTTCCTTGTTGAATTTGCTGTTGGGTACTTCTGTTCAAACCAATTTTTTCTCATGAGTGTTTTTGGTTTTTTTCACTTTTGTTGCTGTTGAGTGTTGCATCTCTTTCACTTTTCTTAGGTACTTTTATGAAAATAAAAGCATTAACTTTTTGATGGAGACCAATCACACGTAGTCTGACATAATGGCATAATCTGTTATAACTCCTGTCTAGAAGGGCTTGAAGAAACTTTAAGCGTTGTTTTGATTAGTATTCTACCCACAGTCGCACAAGGCTTTATACCCTGTTGTCTCCTGTCCCTCCAGAGCGCGTAAGTAGATGGTGACTTCTCTGGGCTGTGTGCAACTGGATTGTAAGTAGTGCCTGAAGAGGTTTCTGCCAAGAGGTCTTGGGCCATTTCTGTCTGATCCCCAGGGTCATTGATGCTATTTGAGAGAAACTGAATATTGAGAGCTGATGGCGTTTCAGTGTTTGAAGCTAAGTCACATCGAAATAGTTTACATCTGAAAACAAAGGGCTTTTTTCTAAAACTTTTTTTTTTTTTTTAATACTTAGGAATAGAACAGCGTGTCCAGATCGTCATCAAATTAATTTACAAATAGATATGCCTCAGAATCTACCAGACAAAGTTACACAAACGCCTGCACTTGTGACAGTAAGTTATTATTTTCCTTGGTTTTGGGTACCAAGAATGCAGGTCCTAAATAGCTGCTTACATATTACTTTTTTAAATTTTTTTTTGTATCAAGTACAATACTACAGAAATATTAATGTATCTTTTGAATATTTGGTATTTTATAGCTTTTATCCTCTATGCCTTGCATAAATAATTGTGACAGGTGATTCTGAGTTTATATCAGATCTTCTTTTGCATTGAAGATTCCTGTTCTGTGGGAAGAGGGCTTCAATTCTCTATTCATTCATTCCCTCTATACATTGAGGCCCTTTGGCAAAACTGACAAGTTAACAAAAGCTCCTATAAACTTCAGTTACCTTAATTGTAGAGGGAAATGCAACTTCAGCTTCTATTCACTCCAGAAGATTAAGATGATACGTGTTTTGTTGGAAGTGATGACTTCTTAGCAGACGTGTTTATGCAAACTTGTCAAAAGATGGGCTTAATCTGGCCTTGTCATTTGAAACAAGTATTTTCATTTGCAGTATCCACAGAAAATGGGATACAGCTCCTCCATTATCTTCTAGATGAACTATTTATTTTCTACTAAATTGTCAACATTTCTTGAAAACCATTTTGATAGAGTGCTGTTCCAATTGGACTTCTTTTAATAGCTTCACAGGCCTGAAACCTTTATGGTTATTGGGTTGACTTCGTTATAAAGGATCTCCACATCCCAGTAACAGTTTGCATTTCCACCTCCCTTCTCCTGGCTTTTCAGTCCCTTCTGTACTGGAACAGCTTCCCATACAATCATTTTGTACAGTGTCACGTGTCTCCTTGTTGGATGATGATGATCGGTGAGGGCAAGCGTGTAGACACTGGTGCTGTCTTTCAAAGTTAGCACTTGGGTCTAAGAAATGCTGGGTGCTTTCCATTTGGATGAGCTGCTTCCATTTTCTCCCTGCCCTGTCTCTTGCAGAACTTGGGTACCTTCAAGTCATGCTGTTAATGGGTGTTACCCATTCCCAAAAGTCATAGATAGAACAGAAAATAAGGAGAACTGGATGGATTCTTTGGTGTCACTCCATTTCTGCCTAATAAATAAGATTTCTTGGTAGGAATGAGTTCAAACCCAACGTGTAACAACCTACGTGTATCTGGTTTCAGTGCATGAGACAGGGACAGATTTCATGACGCTCCTGCTGGAGACTTGCACTTACTTGTGGTGCAATCCAGACAGCGCTTGTGCATCTTCCCTTTCCCCATCTGCTTCTGCTGACTGCAGAGCCTGCTTTCTGTCTTACAAATCAGTTAGCACTTTGATAACTATAATGTTTCCTTCCTGTAAGAACCTCAAGTCGTATTTTTTAGGACTCTAAGTGGAAATTACCTTTCTGGTCCTCTTACTGTCCTGTCTGGCCTCAGTGCCCGGCTGTATCTGAGTACTTCTGCCTGGCATGACCCTTAGGATGGAATGCACACAGTGTTTTACGTGCTGGTGTTCACACTAGTATATTCACAGCTTTTCACTTAAGTAATTAGAGTGCAAAAAGAGTGAAGGTGTCATGCTTCCCCAGGCAGTTCTTCTAAAACAGGCTGTAAGGTTGCAGAATGCTTAGGATTCAGCTTGAATGGTGTGGAATGCCTCGGGAGTTAGTGGCTTGGCAGGTAATACTGCGGTTCACCAGTGTTCTCTTAAGTGGAGTACCAGCAGCTGAGACCTAACAGATCTTGCTCTATGAATTTCTGTCCATTGTTTACTGGGTTATGGGCAGTTAGTAGTATTCATAATTTTATGAGTACTACAGTAATAATAACTCGCAGTCATCTGAAATGTGTGTACGCAGCAGTGTGTCTGTCCCCTCTTTGGGCTTGTAGGAGGTGGGTGATCCTGCACATGAAAACTTGTGTTTTGTTAATTTAAGAAATCATCCAGTCCTCCTTCTGTGCTTTCAGGTACTACCTCTCCATATTGTAAATGCAACGAACTACTTTGGTCGAATAGTAGATAAGCAAAAAGACCCATATACAGCTCTTGCTGAAGAAATTAATGAGTATTTTAAGAAATCCAGTAATAAAGCATCTGTTAAAAACCTGGAGAAGCTAGCGTTTTATGGATTGTGTGAGAAAACACTTTTCCACAGGTAAAAATGTTGGCTTTGTAAAAATTGTTGATGTGCGCTTTTTTTATACAATTAATACTTTCCCTGTTTAGTTAAAAAAAAAAAAAAGAAAGACAACCCTTACCCAAAACAAGGCAAAAATACTGTTACTCAATTTATTCTTGAAAAAGCTATCACATACTCTTTAAGTTACCAAGTGGAAAACAGAATGACTGTGTGAGTGCGTGCACTTAGATACTCTGCTGTGAAAATGATGTGTTTTAAACAAGGGTAAAATGAAAATCTGATTATCTGAATAATAAGCCTGTGTTTCCTCTCCTGTTGTTTGAAGGGTTCAGGTGGTAGAGATTCCCCCAAAAGAAGAGGAAAACTTGTTTTTCATGGTCAAAATTAAATATATAGATGAAGGCAGAACAGGTCAAGTTCAGAGCAATCAACTGCTTCACTTACCTGCAAGGTTTCAGTGTCTGCCGCCTCAGGCTGTGGAATTTGTAGTTTGTAGAGTGAAACCCATTGATAATGAAATTGAATGGAACCCAAAGGTAATATTTATCAGGTTTTTCATTACGTTTTCTTTGTTCTTTAATTTGTGTGTTGTTTTTCTACAAGAAAACAGTTAGGAACTGCAAACTTGGTTACCAAATTTCATTGCTTATCAGTGTTACCAATAAATACCTGCTATTGGGCCAGGTCTTAAGAAGTCAGTTTTCTGAAGTCTATAAAATAACGAAGTGAAACTCATGGGGTTCTCTTCCCTCTTATTTAAATGGCTTCTTGCAGAACAAATTATTGCTGCTTTTAAATATGTGGGGAGTAACAGGGGAAGGGTAGTCTCTCTAAAATGACCTGTTTGAAACACTCTTTCTGTTAAGAAAGCTCCTCCCTTAAAGGCTAGTAATCCTTTTAACCTACAGTAAAGTTGGAGTGTTTCACTAGTTTACTGAAATCTGGTTTGATTTGTTGAATATCCTTTTAATTGTTAAGCGCAGACTGTTTCATTATAATTAAAATAATTGTAAAGTTGTGTTGGTATACATCTCAAGTGCAGTGAAAATTTCTTTTTGCTAGGTAACTCATTATATTAATCACAAAATTAAAGGAAAACTACATGAAGCAAAAATAGTATATACCTTGGGAAATACAGCTTGGGTTGATCCGATGGTAGGTATAGAAGTCTAGCATTACAAAATATTTGTATGTAAACATAAACCGCTTTAAAAACAAGAGCAGCCATTCTTCTCTTTCCTTCTGTCCATTCCAGCTTCAGTTTCATTCTACATGGTATTCCTGTAATACTGTTGAGTAATTTACTGTGGTGGGGTCTGGGCACTGGAACATGTTCAAAGGTTGTTGGGTCTCGGTCCTTGGAGATGCTCAGAAGGGGTTGGGACACAGTCCTGGGCGGCTGACTGTAGGTGACCCTGCTTGAGCAAGGGTGTTGGATGAGATGACCTCCAGAGGTCCCTTCCGACCTCAACCATTCTGTGATAAATACATATTCTTTTATGTAGATGGAATACTGACTAAGTAAAATTTGACCTTTAAATCTGGAGAGCTGAATATGCAGCTGTAGTAGAGCACCAAATTAATTATAAGCATCATCGTATTGTCTAGACTGTTCCACGAGGTCATTAACAAAAGCTTATCGTGGAAGTACTAGTCCTTGGGATTCTGTCTTGTAAAATCAGTTCCTCTGAAAGAATGAAACTTTGATCATCCAAGATTATTTGCTGATATCTAAAACCCCTTAAACTAATCCTGATTTGTTCTGTTTGTATTTCTAAGTCTTTACTGTCTTTTATAGCTCTTGCATTAGTATAGAGTTAGTTTTAGTCTAAATTTTTCTTTTAAGCTTTTTTCCTTAGTTTTCTTGATCAGAATAGGAAGAGTGGGTGCTCTTGTTTGTCATAAATAGTTTGGGTTGGAAGGGACCTTAAGGATATCATTTTCCAACCCCCCTGGCGGTGGGCAGGGACCTTGGCCTGGACCAAGCATTCCCGTTGGTGGTGCTGACAGGAAGTCGATAGCTGGGGAAAAATTGGAGAGTATGTCATCCACACAGTGATGTTTCCTCTGAGTATTTTCCTATTCTCACAAAACCTTACAGGTAGGAGATGGCCTTAGGGCTGCATTTTACTTTTGGTTTTGGGTTATTTATGGTCTGGCCAAGTTCATCAGAAGGGCCTCCCTCTGCCTCTGGGTCACGAAGCGCCTCTTGTGGCTGCTTGGTCTTGTCAAAGGGTACAATAAGTTATTCCCATGCTTTGGAATGTATGATGCTGTGTTTTCCATAGCATGATGATAAATTCCAGTTGGCTGAAAAATGAAGTAGAAAGGAAAAAATGATCGGGAAGTAATTCTCTTTAGTAGCTTGCTTTCCTAAATGGTGTATCTCAGCTTTTCTCTGACTTCGGTGCTTTTGGTTTTGCTTCTTACTGTTTCTCCCTCTGCCAGCAATTTTACTAAGTTATTTGGGTCTAGAAGTTATTTTAACGATGTGGTGTGTATTTCATCTGTAACTTGTGTAATTAGGGCCAGGATTGTTTACTTCATTGCCACCTTGGTCCTGTTAGGTGGGACTAGCTAGTAGTTACCTGAGCCATTGCCACAGTGCACAAGCTGGTGATATTTTGAAAACAAAACCATCGGTAGGTTCCTGCCTGAAAATCAGACAGAACAGATGGCTTACCGGTATAAATAAATGGGGGTATGCTTAAAATTTCACTTAAAGAACAGCTTAGAGTTGGAGAGGGACTATGTATGAACTATGTTTTCCATTTAGTATGTTTTGTAATTCAAGGTCCGGGTTACCAGGCTGTCAGGTTTGAAGGTGTCAGTCAATGAATACAACGTTCGATCTGAGATTTTGTCTACGGGTCTGGGAACTGACAATCCAGAACATGTAACACAACTTCAGAAGTTGTGGAGACACATGGAAGTACCAGATCATGCAAAGAACTTGGAGCCTTTGTAAGTGTTTACAAATTCTTTTCAGCATATGCTTCGCTAACGAAAGGAATCTATTGTTTAATTTTAACTGGATACTTTCGTGTTTAATATTACTGAGCGTGGTTTTCATTTAAACACAGAGGTGCATTTGTGATGGCTGTTTAACTATTCTTTAGCCACATAACCAGCGTGGAATGAAAAATACGAACTCCAGAAGAAGTTAAGCTCATATCTGATAGAGATAGTCAAGTTTACATAAAAACATAGAATCTGAATTGAAATTATGATCTTTCATTATGAGCAGTGGCTTTTCTGAATACTTACCCGTCAGTACCTAGTACTGGTGAGTACAGGAGAGCATATTGTTGGTCTTCATACAACTGCAGAGTTCAAGCTGGAAAAAACTGCTAAGCATTTTTTTAAATATGGAAATGGTTAAAGGTATCTCTCATTTAAGATAGAAATTACTTTCATCTTACGTATTTACCTCCAAAGTAGCTAAGGTCAGTTGTGTCACTTCTGAATAAAGATGACTGCACAGGTATCTAATACTGAATCTTCAGTATAGATTATTTATAAAGGTACTTATGTATGTGACTGAAACAATAGGTGATGGCGTACTAGATAGTTATTTATTACTTTATCACATATATTACATTACATTTGGAGGTAATGGAAGAAAGAATTTTTAATTGGGACAGACGACTCAGTGATTCAGGAATTAGGTAGCGCTGCGGTGTTCTCAGTAATACTTAACGGAGACTGACGAGGCTTCTGCAGAACAGAGGGTTGTGATGCCTGTCCCTGAGTTCTCCAGGAGACTGACTATTGCAGTGTTTCCAGAATCTTGAGTCTAGTCAGGAAAGCCACTGGCTGTACAGGTGCAAAGCCAGAGGTCTCTTCCTAATAAACGAAGAACTTCTGAGTATTCTGAATTTTTTACCTCTTCAAAGTCAGAGTGAAATACGACCAGAGAGCCCCCAAACCTCCTGGAATCCTGTGTGAAAGGGAATCGTTTTCCCATCTAGTTTAGTCACACACAGAAAAGCAAATAGATTTTTGTGATTCAAAGTGCTGGTACCATCAGAATTTTAATTGTTCTTCTAACTTTGATTTCTGTATAAACGCATCTTACTGAGTTACTGAAGTTCAACAACTTTGTGGTGAGATTTACAGTTTGCTAGAAGTGCATTTTATTTTATTTTTGCATATATATTAGACTGAAAAACTTCCAGAGTATTTCCAACTATGATGAGGAATCCTTTAAATATTAAACTTATTTAAATAATTTATTTTAACAATGTCTTTTTCTGTGTTCAGAGGCAAAATGGAGGATACAGCTGGTCCAGAGAATGTGTCCAATCCACAGAATACGTCAATACAAGGAAATTCCACTGAAAACTGTAATTCTCGTAAAATTACTTTGGGGGGGTCACCCATGTAGTAAATTTTAAATTTCTAAAATAATTTATAAAAATGTTTAAACTTCAATGAAAATTAAGTGCTTAAGTGTCAATCTAAAACTTGTGTTACCCAATGCAGACTTCTCTGGGTATACAGAATAGGGCCATATGGCTAATATTTACAGTATGCCTCAAATCTTAATTTGAGAGTAAGCCACATCAGCACAGCTATATTACTCTTTGGGAAATATTCTGTCCTTAAGAGACTTGGGATTGTTTGGAGCCAGATGGAATGTGTGAACAGGAACTTGCACCCCTGTAGAGAGGACAGGCATTTTGCTGTCAAAGGCCATAGGGTTTAAGGAAGCTGAAAGCTGTTGAAACATAAGGTAAATAACAGCATCATTCTCTGGGAGCTACAGGGTGGTAGAAAATGGCACCTTTATTTTTTTCTTTCTAATGCAGTGTGGCATTAGAATTGGGGGTGTGGGATTCAGTCAGTAGAAGCTTAAAAGCACATGGCTTTGTCAGTCTTAGAAGCGGGAGAGAGAACAATCTGCCAGCAGTTGGCATGTGAGTTTGGAGTGATCGAGGCTCAGTAATTAAAAAGTTGCAGCAGACAAAAGTCAAGTCAAATCCTGGAACGCTTATTGCAGAAGGCTTTTGTTTTCCTGGTGCAGTGGAGTGACTGTAATGCCATGTTTCAAGCTGTAATGGTAACATCAACGTTAGTGGTTTCATCCCTGAAATTCTTAGGCAGTTCTAAAATCACATGCTTCGGTTTTCAAATGAATGTCTTGAAACTGGAAAAACCTTTACCTGACCTGAACAAATCTGTATTTTTGGTGGCATTTTAAACTTTATTATATCAATTATCATACTGTTTTTAGCTAACATTTTCAGTTGCATTATTAATGATAATAAATCTTCCAAATAGGAAGTACCCAGTATAAACACCAGATATATTCCTGCTGTAGCAGTTTGATTGTTCCGGAGTTAGATTTATTGTAGTAATGGGGTATTCTGTAAGTATCTGGTTTCAGTTGAATAGGTAAGCATAAAATATCTTTCTGGATTTCTTATTTTTAGATGGTGTAGATCAAACTGAGGAAGCAGAAGACTCTACCCTGCATCAGCTTAAATGGTACAAAAATTGAGTGAATTGTTCCCATGCTTGCTTTATGGTATGAGCTATAAATTCTATGATTCTGTAACAATCATTCTTGCTGAGAGTATGTATTTTGTGGAAGAATGTGTTACACAGGTAGAATTCTGATACATCAGTGTTGAGCTTGAGAGATTACTGGTGCTGTTACGTGATATCTGTATACACGCATCATCTTGTGAATCCCTTAAGTAATGTAAATCGCTCTTCTGATTGCTCCTGAACACCCTCTGTTGAAGTTATGTAATCTTTGAGACGCTGTAGTACTATATGAACGAAAACAAACACTTTTTGAGCTCAGTCCATGGTTGTAACCTCTGACTTGCACTTGTGTGGATTATGTTTCAGCCAAAGACTGTCCTATTTGAGGTCAAAATCTGCATGTTGGTATTTAATGAGAAGAATCAGTTAATGCTATTCTGTTCCTAAAGAAAAATAAATAAATAAATTCTAATCTGATGGTATTTTGAGAACATGTCTGCAACACAACTGTGGTCTGTTTCACTTGTGGACAGGACAATTTATGTTGATGAATAATTTGAGAAGCATGCAACAGGAATGACTACCAGGTTTGGTTTTGATTATGAATGTGCCTACAGATGCTGAAACTCAGCTGGCTGATGGAAACCTGATGGAAAAATTCTGGCTGTATGTGAGACAGCTTCTCTAAAACTCAGTTGTTTCCTAGTTCGGAACACACACCTAATTAAGCTTTCTTTATTTTAGCTTTTATCCAGAAATAAAGTGGTTTCAAAATGAAGAGACTGTTACAGTGAAGCTAAAAATGGCAAGTGTAGCTGACCATAAATGTGAGTTCTCTAAAGAGAAGGTGGTTTTCAGGTAAGTTTAAGAAATTTAAGTATAATAAAGCATTTGACTGCCAGCTGCATTTAATTTTTTTAAACTTCTTTGTAATGTAGTGCTTGTTCAGGAGACAAAATTTATTTGGCTGACATGGAGCTGTATCAGTATATACTACCAGAAAAGTCTACGTGTGTGATTAAGGATAAAGAAACTGTAATTGTTCTCACGAAAGAGAAAAAAGGAGCTTGGTGCAAATTATTGAAGAACAAGGTGAAGTGGAAATTTGTGAATTAATCAGTTGCAAACATAGTCACTGGGTGTCAGTGCAGATAGTTCAAACAGTGTTTTTGTCAACAGAATCCTCGTGTGTCTTTTGATTTTGAACACTGGGAAGATTTTGAAGATAGAAGTCCTTTTCCTGTTGGTAAGGAATGAGTAAAATGAGTACAGTCCTCATATTTTGCAGAGGCTTTGTCTGAAATACCCACTTACTTCATACACGCAACACATAACTGGTTTGCTCAAATTCTCTGAAAACAGAGGACTCCTAATAACAAAATGTCAGCAGTGGGTTTTTTTCTGTCAGAAGGGGGGCATAAATAAAAAACTATTTGAAGTAGTTTTTAGTGGTTTGGTCTAGTGAGTAGTCTAAAGCATGTTTTTTTATCTTTGTTTGGATTTTTTTACTACTACTATGTATTTGCTATGAAGCTCTTGTTTTTTTCTTCCTTTGTAAATGCTACTCTTCCTTAATTCCTTCTAGGTACTGAGAAACTGTGTTGTGCTGCTGCAGTAACAGAAGAATTGGTTGACACCTCAGAAGACAGCGGAACAGAAAGTGATGAGTAATTTGGAGACTGATCTTTTTCCTCTGATAAGAATTATGTTTGAAAATAGTGTCTCATGCATGAGTGCTTCCACTAAAATTGGTAAAACGTACAGGTTGCAGAACTGCCCTTAGTTTTAGGATGAAAATAGCAAACAGAAGAAATACTCCATATAAGAACATTATGTAGGTTTTCCAGTGCTTCTAGTTTACAGAAGTACAGAGTACTAGTACAGAGCTTCTAGTTTACTTTATCTGAGTGAATTTTCTGTGTTAGCTACAGTTAGTAATTTCTGAAGTTTCATAAATGCTACTCACCTGTCAGTTGTTTCTACCATATGCCTTGTTCCTACTGGATCAGTTTGGTGGCAGTCATCACATCTATCATTTCCGCATCAAGAAGCGATGCTTCAACTCCAGTGGCAGTTTTTTGTTATTTAATTGGAAATACTTTGATTGGAATGTGATATTCTGCAGTGCAGCTGGGGGTAGAACTGACTGCTGTAGAGTTTTTGTGGAATGAGCGCTGGGGTAGTGGAGTCAGTATTTGTTTCCAGTTTGATATTTTCTCTTTTCACAAATGCTTTCATTTCATTCCCTCTCGCTTACCTAAAACTATTTTTCTCCTTTGCAAATGAACAATAAAAGCTTGCATGTTTAGCCCTGAGGCTTTGCTTTTTACTGTACCATCTTTCAGTAAATAATGTAATAAATATTTACTAGACAAACCGTTAGAGTTGTGCGCATCCAGAACATCTTGCAGTGAGGTAGTACTGTAAAAGATATAATAAGATATAATTAAAATATATTATATCTTTTAATAATGTAATAATAGGCTGATATAAATCTCTTTGTATGCGTAGATTTTAGTTAGCATGTTAGTTTCCCCAACATAACTGTATTGTGATTCAGAGTATTTACATTAGGACTTACTCTAAGAAGCCTAAATTTTTGTTGTATTCTTGACTAGGAAGAATATACTTGCTTTTAGGGGTTGTTCCTTCAAGAAACATTGGGATGCCTTTATTTCAAGAACAGGAGAAGGACTGTATTAGTATATTTACATGGACAATTACAGTTTTTCTACTGTTAGCACGTAATAAAGCTGCTTCTTTGTAAATATTTAATATTGCTGATACCAGTGGAAGGCTGCCACGTGACAGAAACAGTTGTGATTGTTATGTATGGTTAAGAAAATTAGTGCTATTGGGAACCTGAGTACAACTGAGCTTAATTATAACCTTCACCGCAGTGTGGTTAGTTGCAGAGCTGTAGTTGTTATAAAAGCACTTCAGGAAATAGTTAATGTAGCTGTATTTTGGTCTTGCTGCAGAAGACTCTGAAATCAAGTGTTTGAGTTAAAAAAAAAAAAAAAGGCGTGATAGGGCAGGATGTTTTCCTTTGTGTGTTTTCAGGGTTTTTTTTGGTTTGTGTTTTGTTCTTTGACTTTTCTGGCATCTAAATATAATGTAAGGTGATTTTTCTCCTGGTAGATAAATCTAGCGGGTTATATAATAGACATGAATTATCTGTGATTTTTGTTTGACAAGTAAGACACCTTACAGGAGTTAGAAGCAAAAGCTGGTTTTAGCCGTGTAAAGAACGCCATTTAAAAAAAAAGTAGCAATACATTCCAAGAATATTATTTTGGCCTCAACCAATTTTTGATTGTGTGAGGAAGAATATTTCTGTGAACTTCTAAATCAAAGGAGTTCAGTTGCGTTTTGGAACCTATGTCAACTTCTAACATTTCTCCTGCACTAAGAAATTTGGTAGTCACAAAGCCATATTGTGTGAAGTAATACTATTCCCCGTGTTATGAAGCCATCCCTGCTCTATTTGAAGTGCTGTGCCCTTAAGATGTAATGGGAAGGGGTAGCTTGCCTTCCACACTGGATGGTTACTGAAGACTCTGCCTGTGGACCTCTATCATCATTTTTCCTCTCATTCCCCAATTAAGCATCTCTATTTCAGCCTTAAAAATTGTAGTAGATAGTCATTCTGTATACAAATGTATTCTCTTCCTTTAGTCTTTCCCCAGACCCTGTAGCTCACATGTTTGAAGTGGTGTGTTTGCCAGTTGGTGTTGGGGAAAGAGCAGTTGTAGCAGTTTGACTGGGACAGAATATTGTGGCAAGTAGACCCTTGGCAATTACAGTTTTCTTTTGTTCTCCATTGCCTGTCTTAGTCATTCTTAGCCGCCTTCTTGGTTTTGTTTTAACCTGATTGCATGCGGAGCTGATTTTCATGGATCTGACTCTGCTCACAAAATCTCCTTCAAATGGGTTGGAGCCCATCGTTTGTATAGGTGCCTTCAGGATTGCTTTTTCCATGTAAGTACGTGCAAAATGAAATACGTAGGAACTTAAGTTTCATTTATTTATTTCTAGCTTCAGGATAATAGAAATAGCTTCTGTAGTTGAATTTGCTGAGCTAGAGTTAGTATGATGTTAAGCCAGTTGCTTAATATGTTTCTGTAATGTATTTAAGAAGAATATACTCAGAAGTTGTCGAGAGGATTTGTGCTTTCATCATAACTGTCTTTCTCTAATTAATTACTCTAAAATACTGACAAGTGACTTGATAGAATTCCTTTCTTTATCCGTTTGCACCAAAGTAATGTAGTAGTAAAGAATGCTGCCTAGAATCCCTAAGTGTCTTGGCCAGGGAAAGTAATAGCTACTTACATCTATATGTTAATATAGTATCTATTTATTTTCGTCAGCTACCAAATGAAGAGGTTCTAGGATGAAGAAGTTACCTCTGTAAAGTTATGTTTGTGCTGCAGATAGCGTACTCACTGTTAGGTAACTTGGATGGTGTTGGAAAAGAAAAGATACCTGAGAAATTAAGCTTTATTTGGTTATTTTGTTTTAATTAAAACTTAAATATATATGTATATCAGAGTCTTCTCTTCCTGTTAGCTGTGCTTTCCATTTTGTCTTGACTCCAACTTCCTTAGTCTTTAATGTTTTGATAGCTGGTGTTTGACCTGAGAAACAGAGTAAATCTGGTTTTAGGTGATTTCTGTCGGTTCAATGTGGCTGTTGAGTGTGGTGCTGTAAATGACAGCTGCTTTGTTCTTTCTGCGGTGGGATCAAAAGCATCGTGACAGTGTTGCTGGGAAGTTTTGCAATCTTTCGAATTGCAAAGTTGCTTTTGTTTATTTTGAGTAATTTTAATGTGGGAAACGATACAGTAACATACTGGCAAACAATGAAATCAGCTTTGCTGGACACTGATCTGGCTCAGAAATCTTTTATTCTCATATATTTAGCATTTTTCAAGTACTAAAGTGTTGCAAAAATAATACACAGTACGAACAGAACCACTTAGTATAAATGCATGCTGAACTAAATTGAATCTTCTTCAACCAGCACAGCATTTAAAATAACATGCTACGTATGAAGTATTTTATTCAGTAACTTCTTCTGCTGGAACAACTTCCAAAAGCATCTGAAGGTGCATAGTGATGGGCTCTGAGGGGGGGAGAAAGTTATTGTTAGAGGCTCTGTGAGGGAACAAAATTCTGTTTAGACATACTATCTGAAAAGATACCTTTTATTTGAAATCTTTTTTTATAAAGAGATCTTTTTATCTTCATGACTTCTATCTGAAAAGTGAAAATTCTCCTTGTTGCCTGTCTTTTCTGGTTTTAGAACTCAAAAAAAAAAAAAAAAAGGGTGGGGAATAAAACCAATCTTAAGATCCAAACTCCAACATTCCAGGGTTTACAAACTTGCTCTTAGTAGATTACAGTTCTTCTAATTGCATAATACTTAATGATCCTGGGAGACAGGAGACAGACAGTGGATTTTTTTGTGTGATTGGGTTTGTTTTTTTAAATGAATGCAGAAATAACTAATTGTGTCTTCTTCCCTTTTTAGAAGGTTCTGCCTTCTCTTTTAGAAACACCCATGTATCCAGAGATGATTGCAAAGAGTTTCTGTTGAGATGATGCCAAATCATTTTATAAATGGTCACACTGGGCTCTTGCAGCTTTCACTTTACTCATCAGCACTGTGGTTATTTTTGGTCTTAATGATGTTTAATGTTTTCTTTAAGTATAGCAAAATTGATAACCTGAGCTAAAACCGCAGTATTTTGTGGCATAAGGATATATGTCTGCTAATTTTTAGTTAATGGCTAAAGCAGTGTTTTTACATGTGGGAATCAAGAAAAAAAAAAAAAGACACTTTACAGATTAAAATAGTTCTGTTAATTTAAAAAGTTGGGTTAATTTTAAAAGCTGCATTGTTTTGAAAGGAAGGAGTAGAATGCAGTCTGTAGTAAAGCTTGCTACATGCCCCTTGCTAGGTGTCTGTCCCTCCACACCACACTGGTGTGATTTAGCTGGGACTAAATGATAATCGTTATGCTAATCTAAAGCTTATTTAGCAATGGTCTGTTGAATTTGGTGATGCCTGCCATATACTTACTTGATATTTTTTGGGGCCAGTTGAATTTAAAATGAACAAAAAGTACATAAACTATAAGTCCACTAAGTATAAATAAAACACAGTACAAATAGGCCAGTTCAGGTGCACTGATGATTGGTGCCAGCACCAGTACAATGGAGACTAATGTCACTATGACTGGGATGATGATGGGTATCTGCAAGACACAAAGTATAACACCACTTATTTATTCTGGTGTTTAAAATTCCAGATATTGAGTATGAGTTGGTGTTTTCGTATTTATAGGGTGGAGGAAAAATGATACTGAACGTTGAACTTACCCTGATTGGTCTCTTGAGTTCCTTCCTCGTAAACCTCATAACAATGAGTGCAAGTACAGTTAAACCATAAAATATCCAGACCGCGAAGCTAAAGTAATTTATGAGTGTATTAATGTCACCGGGGATGATATAAATAATAGCAATGGCCCCCTAAAAATGAAAACAAAAATTATAGAAGAATGCTGATTTTATGTACGTGTCAGCGTGGGCGTACGTTCAGTGTTCCAGAGCTTTTGCTTAAACATTTGGATGTGTGTTGCAGCACCTTTAAAGATCTCTAGAGGAAGAGAATTATTGTTGGTGACTTTTCTGTGCTTTGAATATATATACTTACATAAAATATGATAGCAGGTGCTGGTGTTAAACGCTTAATGCTAATGTAAGATAGCAACTTTAGCATGTGCCCTTCACGACCTGCAACATAAACAAGTCTGAGGAAACAAAAACAAGGCAATCTAGTTAGTGTGGCACCCAGACTTTAAATGGCATTACTAAAATAAAATAGAAACTGAGTACCATTAATTTTCAGGTCTCTTCTATTGTGTGGCTACATCTGACTATCATTTCATCTGTATTTCCTCTTTATATGCAGTGGGATTTGAGATTTTAGTAGACTGAAATAAGGGAGATAACCAGCATTAAAGCTGTGAACTTGAAACTGATAGGGAAACAGCTATCGTGTGCCTTTTAATAATATTTCCTTTGCAGTTTGCTTTTGGTTTCCTTCATATCAAGAAGCTGTCTTGACAACCTTCTGTCAAAAAACTGGTCTTCAGAGGTGTATTCAATGTATTTCAAATGGAAAATGGAAATTCTCGTTCTGGTTCTTACCTTTATCATCACTGCTGTAGTTGTGTTCTTACTGGTAATGTAACTGTTTAATTCTTGGCTTTAAACTTGTTGAGAAGTGAAAAAGCAAACCTTTTGTGCTATGCTTGCTTTGAGTGAAGAGATGTTATGGTCTCATTTTTCAAACCTGTATAGCCACTGCTTCTTTTTGAAAATTAAACAATGTTTTATTCACGGGTTCTTTTTTTCAAAAGAACCTCTGTAGCTGTCTATGTGCAGATACATAAATGTATATATCAATTTTTCCATCTTTTAAAAATTTTCATTTTAAGATACTTAGAATGGGAGCTTACCTGCCTGCAGTAAAACAGGTCCCGTTGGCAGATCCAATTGTAGAAAAGGCCACAAAGAGGGGAACTATCCAAGAGGCTGGATAAAGGACTCTGTCTCCAAATGTCTGGGATGTGGGATTAAAATGAATCATTTTAATCATTTAACTTCCATTCAACATTGGAGGCTCTTTAAAAGTACAGTAAATGGGTATCTAATGTACATCACCAATAAAAACATACTTTGTGTAGGTATTAAAGAATGCTTTGCCAAAGGAAGACCTGTACTAGTTCATGAACCACTCCACTTGTGTTGGAGCTACAGCATCTGCAGGAAACACTGGGAGACAGATGTAAAAATTAAACAAAAATTAAATTCTGTCAGACACCTCTTTTGGGGACGTGTCTGCAAAACACAGAGGTGGCATTGCAGCACAACTGTGAACCTTGAACTTCGTGGTTTGCAATATCTGAGTCTTCTCAGGTAAAAGCGTGGTTGTACCCACAGACAAGTCTGCTGTGTCAGAGCTGTTCTGTAAGTCATGCTGCCTAGAAAACTGGCACAGCCTGGCCTCAGGGGTGAGCAGGTCACAGGCAAACTTGCCAGGGTCTTTCACTGCACTCGGTTCTGCCTGTGCTGTGGTGCTAGTTGTTGCTGCAGGAAGGATTGGACCTGATGCAGGTAGGCTGACCTACTGTAAATTAACTTGAATAAAGTGCTTTGACAGATAAGTTTTGTGCTTTTAGCTGGGAGGCGGTTAACCATTTTTTTAGGCAAGCATAAAGAGTTCTGGTTTTGCAGAAGGGTAACATCAGTGTTGTGTCTTTGTCCAGCAGTGGGACGCTCGTCAGCCCTTAGCGGGACATCTGCTGCCCTGTCTACAGACCTCGCCACTCAGCGCAGTCCTGCTGTTGGCTGTGCTGCCCTTCTGCTGCCCAGCGGCAGTCCTGAGCCTTGGCTGTTCCTTGAGGCTGATGAGTTGGGTGCCAGCTGCTGTGTGTTGCTCGGGGATGGGAAGGTCAGTGGAATACTGAAGAGGACTAGCTGTTAAACAAGGTGTGACTTGACGAATGTTGCTGTACTGCTTGGTGCAAGCAAGATGCTGAAATGCACCCAAGTTCTATATTCTAGAAGATTGTATTTGTAAATTGTTTTAAGCATTTCTACAGTACTGCACCGCTTCAGTGCGTGACACTGGTTTTTATGTGCATGTTACATACTGTTTGCTCTCCCCAAAAAACAACAGGGAGAATGGCTGCATGACCGCTCAGCAGGTTATTTTCGGAGTCAAATACCCTATGGCAGATTTCCTAAGTGGAACCGAGGGGAGGGGTGTGTTTGTCAAGACTTCAGAAATCAGCTTTGTCTGTGGTGGTCTGTCTTGCAGTAATGTAGGAAGGATACTTCTTAGCTTTGTTAAGAAAAAGCAGGAGCATAGGGGAAGTGAATGATGCACTACCTAGGGTTATCTCCAGAACAAGAGACTTTCATCTACTGTCATTTTGCATGTGCTTATTTCTCAGAAATACGGTAAGCACTGAAAAGGCAAAGCAGCAGTCGGATGTTAATTTTCCCTCCATCTTTTTGGTGCTTGTAGAGAACATTCAACTCCTGAGCTGCAGAGTTTCTAAAACGTTAGCTGTAGACTGCATTGCATTTGCTTTTTTTGTTTTGTTTTTTTCCCTTGGCATAGGCCAGAATTGCAGTTTAAGCGTTACTGAAATAAATTTTAAATCAAGAAATGACAGTAGATAAGAGGTGACACTGACAGCTTAGAAATGAATTGTATTTTAAGAAAAATTACACGTTCCTTTTTGCTCACGTTACTGCTGAAGATACCTTAATGCCCACAGCCTTCTTCAGATGCTCTATTACAAAATAAAGTGGCTTACCACAGCAACTGCCTGGGACTGCAGGAGTTCTGTTGAAGTCATTACGGTGAAATATGAAATGTTTATCAGAACGTAACAAACTGTAACCAAGGGGATCCCAATAATTATAGATAGCGGTAGATTTCTAAAGAATGCAAAAGTAAGACTCTATCAGCATTGCTGCATCACTGGTAGCGTTGTCATAGTAAACTGTGGACTCTTACTTTCCCTATCTGCCCTTCTTTATTGTAGAGCCATGGAAATCAGGATGTTTAAAAAGGGAAAATACAAGTTTATGCAAGCCTGTAATAGAGGCTAATTAGCTCTGTCAGTTAGCATTCAAACCTTGAGTAACTGTAGCTTTTAAAACCAAACCGAAATACATGCCTTCCAGTACAAAAATATCAAGTATTTGATTTCTGTTGTTAGAAACACTGCTGCCCTATGTAGTTTTTACCTGTAAGGATTTTTAAGTTCTTCTGTGATGTAATTGAGTTGATTCCTGGAAGGGAAAACATTCATACAATGTTACTAGCAGTCAGGTGTTTTTAAACACTGATATGCTGCAGTCAGGAGTTATTTCAGTTTTTAAAGAAAAACACAAAAACAACCCCAGAACAAAACCTCAAACCAGCACCAAATTATGGCACAGCTGATCTTTTAAGTGGTAAAACTGTATGACAAAAAAAAATGTGAGCTTCTTGTGCAAATGTCAGCCTCTTGATTCACTGTCATTTCCTCCTCGCAGTTTCAGAAGCATCTCTTAAAATTTTGAAATGAGATTGTCTTAGTTCTGGATAAAACATCTAAGAATAATAAAAATTTGGCAGCTGTTTATCTCGAATTTACAAGATTGCCCTTGAACTTCGTGGTTTGCAGTATCTGAGTCTTCTCAGGTAAAAGTGTGGGTGTACCCACTGCAAGGCTGAGACAAGTCTGCTGTGTGGAGCTGTTCTGCACGTCATGCTGCCTAGAAGACTGGCACAAGAGCCTCGGGATTACACCCATCAGAATTACAATTCCCAAATACCCGTTTTTGCTAGAGCACGTAGACCAAATGGAAACAAGATGATTTTTTTTTTTTTTTTTACTCATCCACTTGTGAAAACGCGAGGAGGAGTTGGTGTTTGCTGTTTGACAGGCTCATTTTCAGATGTTGGTCCTTACTGGTTACATATTGAAATAGTTATTTTGGCACCAGCTTCGCTGCCCCCTTAAAAATCTGGGTGGAATGTTTGAGTGGGCAGACTGACGTGCCTGAGTTGAGACACTCAAGCTTGAAAACAGAACCTGAAGGAGTAATCCCTTTAAATATAAATTCAGTTTTAAGCATTTAAATGAGATTTGCTTTGTTATAAGTTAAAATTTATATTCTTAATGCCTCCCAAAACACGGATCTACATGCACACTTTTACAGTTGAACGTTTAAGAACAGCATTAATGGATGAGACCTTGAATTTAAGTGTGTGCCCACAGAGCCCTAGACCAATTGACATTGCCTTTAGTTTCAGAAAATGAACCATGTAGACGATTTTCTGGACTGTGGTAGAGATGAAGTTAAACATTCCTGCCCGTAAATAAGTTTAGCCTTACAAAAGTCATTTGCGAAGCCCTATTCTAGTGTTAACTGTAAGTGGTCTGTGTCAAACAGAAATGTAAACCTAAATCCCTCCATATTTGTCTCTTCAAATGCAGATGTCTGCTTTACTCTAGCATGGTACCTGACGGTGGATAAACAGAATATTTAAATGGAAGGCTTCTCAGGGAAGACTTCACTGTTTTTACGTTAATTCCAAATAAAACTGAATAAGAAAAAAAATGGAAAGTTAAACCTGATGAATTCTGGGGGGGGTATGTTCTCCTGTACTAATCAAACACCAGTACATACTTCACAAGAACTGGAATTTGCTGGGGTAGCCTGTGGGGGCTCTGGAAACGCTAGTTTGCCTAACGTAATGGCATTTGAACGGTGTTCTGTTACCCAGTTATCTGTGCACTTCAGTAGCAAAGCAGAAGCCCTCTCAGGATGCAATACAGCTGCTTTCCCTCACAAGCAGTAACAGAGGGTTTGGGGATTGGGGTGTTGTGGGGGGTTGTCTTGGGTAGTTTGGTTTTGTTTGTTGGGGCTTTTTTAACCAAGCTGGTGTTCTTTTTTCCCTGAATTCATTAAGAGATTCTTAATAACAAATCAGATGTTAACTTTCTGCCATCACATCTTGGAGCTCTACAGGGAGAGAGTGAAGTAGTTAAAGGCTGCTGAACTGCGGATGCTAGTAAAGGCACCTTACCATCCGTCGTATGCCCAGAGTCCGTTATAAAATGCCAGGCTGATAGAGCTCACAGAGATTTTACTGTCCTTGAAAGAATCATTGAAGTTTTCAGTTTTTCCTACAAAAAAGATGTAAATTACTGATTAGCATTGGAATGAATTCCTTTAATCCCCACTAGATGAAGAAACATTCCAACATCTGTTTCATATTTTGAAACATCTTACTGTTAAAATAAACTAATACAAATTTTTATGAACTGATCTGAGGAGTTGCACTTCCCACCCTTCCACCCCCCCACCCCAAAAAGAAAAATACCATCATGCCTGACAGATCTAGAACTAAAACGCTGGGTAAATAAAGCCTTATTGTGTGTGCCACTTCTGTCACTGGAAAATTTTGAAGTGATACGGTAGAAGCTAAAATATTTTTTGCAAGTAAAGTATATTTAGTTACCTTGTGCAAGGAGAACAATTCCACTTACAATAATGATTGTGACAATTATCATTTTAGCAGCCGTGAGAAAATTCTGGAGATAGCTTCCCAGCTTCACACTCAGTGAATTCACTATTGTAATTATCACTAGAAGAAATAAATTTGTATTTCTGCATTAGATTTGTGAGAACTGAAAGAAAAGTTGCCGCTTGAAACCTTGTTCCCTCCCTTATTTAGTGTCCTGCTTTTTATTCCCGTTGTTTACCTGTATTATTTATACAGGGCGTTAACATACAATGTTTGGACAACTTTTAAAATAATGAAGAAAACACCTTCCCAGCTTCCTGAATTTAGATTTTGGTAGTATCTTGAGCCAGAAAAATAAACAAGAAAGCCACCAAGAAAAAACAAAACGGTGAAAAACCAGCCGCCAACCACCAAAGGTACTGCAGTAGCAGGGCGTTCCGATAAATGGAGAGAGAGCATCTCCACACCGAGCTCTTCCTCCTCCTCTGCCAGATGCAAGCCTTCATGCCACAGCTTACCTGTCTCGGTGAAGTTTAGTCGAGGAAGGAGTCCTGTGTGAACCTGTCCTTCCCCCGGGGTGCTGCCTCACTGGCTGTGCTGTGTTCCCAGGTGTTCCCTGGCTCCCCGCGCAGGCTCGCTCCCCTGCCCTGGCCACTGCTGCCCTCCCACTGCCCGCAGGGCTGGACGGGAGCCCCTCTGCCAGCACGGACTGTGTCTGCCCTAAAAGGCAGGGATCTTACCGATGGCAGCTGCTGCGAGACACTTGATGACAACCTGGGGTGGGTCGCAGCCTGGGTAAAAGGGAGCTGACGCATATTCTGCGAAGCTGAGACAGATGATTGCAAAGGAGCTGGGCTTTGTGACCAGTAAGCTTGTCCAAGAAAACAGAAATGCTGGAATTGGGCCAAATGCCTCCATCAGGTAAGGATATTCTCCCCCGGATTTTGTGATCATTGTGCCAAGCTCGGCAAAGCAAAGAGCACCTGAATGGACAAGAAAAGCACTTGTGGGTGCTTGGGTTCCTGCACCCAACTCCAATGGCTAGGACAGGTTATCACTCTCTCATAGGTAGAAGAGCTAAGGAAATCGGTATCTATAATGCATTGTTACTCTTTCCAGGTTTCTGCATGTTTTACTGCATATGCAAAATAAAGTTTTAATTACTTGTGAGCAATTGCCAAAAACACACTGAAACTAGTAAGCTGCAGTCCAGAACTGACTGCTACTGGTTGTTGAGCAAATAAAGTACAAACGTTCTGACTTCATAATACTAGATTTACTTCTAGACTTACTGCAGGAGCTGGCTTTTGCTTTGCTGTGCACCTGACACCATGTCTAAAGAGTAACTTTTTTTTTTTAATTTAAAAAATATTTTAGGTGCTTAGTGCAAAATTTTCAGATGATAGAATTATATTTATACAATTACACAGGTTGAAAAATGGAGAAGTACCTAGCTTGCTGCCAGTATGTGTCATGTTTTGTCTGTATCCTGTAGGAAAGTATTGTTGCATAGGCTGCAGATGAACTAAGCAAAACAAAAACTTGCTTTCAGAATGAACTGAAAATGTGCTTTGCAGTTATAAAAACCTAAGTTATCTGGTTTCTAAACAGCACGTATTTCAGACTTGTGCCCGAGTAGTACTGCGCTCATCGGGATAAGGTTGATTTGTTGGAGATGCTGTTGGCTGATCTGCACAGTGAGAGCAGGAAGCAGAAACAGTAGACACAAAAGATTTCTAGCAAAGATTCGGATTCTCCAAGTGATTTACCTAATGTTGCAAGAATTCCACAGGCTGCCCAGATGGTTAAACAAGGGCCCACTGCTCCAACATTGGCTAGTACTGATTTTGGAGAAACAAAGATGCCTGAGCCGATAATTGTACCAACAATCATACAGATTCCACTGATGAGGCCCACCTGCAAATAAAAGGAGACATTTTGGGACAGTAATTTCTAACAATTCAGTAATTGTTTTGTATAATACAACTACAGCAGTTGTTGTTGCTGACTTTTTTTCCCCCTCTTTCAACGTAGAGCTTCTGCTAAGTTACCACACTAAACTGTGCAGTTTCTCTTTCCAAGGTGGA
The DNA here is from genome assembly GCA_013398155.1 of Pedionomus torquatus. Lineage (NCBI taxonomy): Eukaryota > Metazoa > Chordata > Aves > Charadriiformes > Pedionomidae > Pedionomus > Pedionomus torquatus. The sequence continues at coordinate 34,307 of VZRU01001200.1, read as the reverse complement.
CATGTGCCTGGTGGCACACGCCTGCTGCTTCCAAAAGCATGGTTGCTTTGGCTTTGCCTGCGTTACCTGTTTTATTAACTGTCCTTTGGATTACACGGACCTAGGATCTAACCTTGTGCAGGTGAACATCCCCTCTCTACTCTCTGACTAAACTTTGACGTTCCTTATTAGCACTTGAGGAAATTCAGAATTTTCTAAGCTTCAAAAATGTGTTTTCTTAGGTGGGGTCTTTCTTTCAGTGAGTGTTTTTTCCTCACTTGGGGTATTTGTGCATAGGAGTTACCTTTATACTGCTAGGCAGTGAAAAGATCGTGATCTCCTGACTTCGTAGCAACCTGTACATTCCACAAAGCTGCTAAAACTTAAGGTCTCCTCCTAAGAACAGCCGCCTGAGTTGCTTAAATGTTCTGTTGGGTCTGGCGAGTCTGGCATCACTCTTTTGCCAGCCTTGGCACCACAATGAAACCAGGTGGAGAACCGTTTCTGGGCTACTTCAGTTTGCAGGGGGACTTCCTGAGCGCAAGTGGAACATCTGTCATTTTCTGGAGGAGGCACGTTTTGACTTGTCTTTCTGTTCCTGTAGCTAGGAGGGGAACAGCGAGCTCTGTCAAGTGCCTCGCCTGGTCAGTAATCCAAAAACCTTAAAAATACGCATTCTTACTTTTTTGCTGCTGCCTATCTCAGAGCTGTTTAACTAGTGATTAGCAGTTTCCTAAAGTGCAAGCCCAGCACGCCGGGCTGCGGGCTGGGGAGGGGGGGAAGCTTTGCCTGTTTCTGGAGGTTCATCGTTGGAGGTTCCTGGCTCTGAGCAGACTGTCCATCCTCTCGTCCTTTGTGCTCTCCTTTTCTTTTCCTCGAGCTTTCTTCACCCATTTAGTTTCCTTGTTGAAATCTCTTAGGGAAATAAAACCAAAATATCAGTCAAGTATATTAACGTCTGCTTTTTTCTTTTGCCGATGTATTTGGGTCCAAAATAGCGTAGTTAAATATTGCCAGAGAAGGTAGACACAGACGTACCCGCTCGCAGGCAAAGGACTTGCCTCTAACTCCCTGCTCGGAGAGTAAACTGAGAAGGTGTTAAATCTCCTTGCCCTCCTCCATCCGACCGGCGCTGGGTTCCCCTGGACCCACCTGGCAGCGAGCCTCCTCGTCCCCCTCCCTGGGCGGCGCTCGGCGGAGGATCTTACGGGGACAGTCTGCCTTTATAGCTGCTCCCCCGGAGGGCTGGGCGGATTTAATCTGTCTCCCAAAAGCTAATCTTGTTTTACTGTCTAGGAGCTCTCCTTTCTGACCTTCCTTAAATTGGGCTTGGTCTCAGCTCCTCGGAGATGGCGGTACCTGCTAAACCGAGCCTTACCTCCGGTAATTGGCTCGTTAGCCGCTCTTTGCCGCAGAGCCACCAGTCTTCTCGGGCTGACTTAGTGTGAATGGCTTCTGCCCAACGGTTTGTTCTGTTTGGCGTTGGAATGTAAACAGTTTGTTTTCAAATTCAAATTTAGACCTGATTTTTTTCCTCTTCTTTGGTTGTGTGTTTTTCCCAGAGCATCGGAATGAGATACGAGATGCTGAAGGAAATGATCAAGCTAGGTCCCGGTTCTTAAAACTTGATTCGAAGTCGCTTCTCTGCTCAGACCCTACAGCTGTGATAACTAGAATCCGAATGCTGAGGATTGTTTTGCAGCTACCCAGACCGGTTGGGGAATGCTCCCTGTTCAGGGGATTAGCTGGTACTGGCTGCAAAACTTGCAGCATTTTCAATTGATAGAGCACTTATCTCAGTACCAGAAACATTTGGGCTGTAGAGATCCAGTTTGTTTTGAATTAACGATTTATTTTTAAAAAAAATATAATCATCACAAATCTGCCTTTTAAGATTAAACCTACACTAGAAAATCGCCCACTGAAGGATTGCAGAGCTCGAACTACTAAATTTTGTTACAGCGCCGTGCCCAGCTTCTCTCTTAAAGTCTTGATTCAGAACGCTTCCATCGTTGCCGTTCAGCGATTCGTGCTTTCACTTACCTTATTTGTGTGTGTTTGGTGTTAATCAGGCTCCGGGAGTCCTGGTACAGGGTATTTCCTTTTCTGCCGGGAGGTTCAGTAGTGGGTTAGACAGCGAGACATGGCCATGTCTGAAAACAGAATACGCAGAAACAGCAGCAGCTTAAGTACAGAGGTTATAAAAGGTAATCATTAAACCCATTCTCGGACAAGAAGCTTTGAGATAGGAACCACAGGTAAACCAACAGTCCAATTAGTTTATCTTTAAAAAAAAAAAAAAGGCTTTGTTCCATTCGTGAGAATGTTTGTCCAGTACCTAAGTGCCATATTACATAGTGAGAGTGAGCCGTAACTTGGAGAGTCTATTTTGAGAACTTTATATCAAGCAATTTCTGCTTTCAAAATCCTTTGGAAAGATAACCTTGAAGTAATTGTTGTGTTACGGGTTCAGCAGATACCTGCCCAGGTGTTAGTGCATCCTATGGACACAGTTGATGTTTTTATCTTCGGAAAGTAGAGGAGTGCGAGCAGGAACCTTTGCTTTGTTTCTCATTAACCTGAAGGCAGCTGAGTGGGCACCTTGCGCTCCCCTCGCTTGCAATCCCAATTAATTTTTCATTTTTGTAAACGTTTAAAAATCTTGCTTGAGTGAAAACCGACATTTGCTGTTTCTGTATAGTTGTGTGCCCAGGAAAAAAACACTGTTATCCCAAAGGCTGAAATAAAGTAACTTCTTTCATTCCCACCAGTGATCCCTGAAATGCTTGCCCAAAACCCCCCAAATTCAAACCACCCTTAATCGTGTTTTACTCCATTGTTTGGGGCAATGCAGATTTACAGCTCCTTTCCTGTAAGAGCCCAAACCTGATCGACCTAATCTGACTTCAGCTGAGTTTTATCACTGTTAAACATCTGGTGTTAAAAGATGTCCTGGTATGAGCTACTGATGTAGAGATGTTCAGATAATGCCTCATGGACAACAGTAGGACAGGATGGGAGATAAGACCAAATTGTGGAGCTACAGTTGTTGTCCTTTTTTTAACCTTTTTTTAACCACCTACTTGGGTAGAAGCTTAAGAAAGCTGGCAGGCTTGATCATCAGGAGTTCCTGTCTCTTGTAATGATGATGTAAATCTGTGACTAAAAACGGACTCTAGGAAAACGTGAAACAGACTTGTATCAGTTTGTATTTGCCATGTTCTGTGATGGCTGAGCCAGGGCTGGGCTGTGAGCGACTTTATCCAGGATTGAAATTGTGAAATAGTGTCAGTACTTGACCACAAAAGGAGAGCCATGTTTCTTTACTCAGTGTTTTCTTCCTCTCTTTCCCTTGTTTAACGCTTGCAGAAATAGGGTTGAGCTTCAAGAGAAGGTCTTCTGTTTTAAGAAACTTCTTGTTCAAAAATTACTGTGAATGACAGACAACAGTCTCTTTTTTCCTACAGAGAAAGAATAAAGTGCTAAAACTACAGTCTTGCTTAACAGCACCTGAAAACCCAGATATCAGCAACTTACTTATTTTTCTGTATCTTCTAGAGAGAGACTCCAAAACACTTCTCGTGGTACTTGTGATGCAGGATTAAATGAAGTAGCGTTTCTGTATCTGTCACTTGCAGGTGCCTGGTTTGGTGTCAGATCCGTACTGTAGGTCTGTGTTCTCTGCAGCGGATAATCTTGAAGTTAAGGTTTATCATCTTCTTACCATTTATGTGTTTTCCCTGAAATGCCACAGAGACTGGAATGGATAACATGAAAAGAAAAAAGGAGGAGAATCATATGATGGGGCTGGCTTTGTCCCTCCAAATGAAGTAGACTCACTGTTCACGTCATCTCTACCCTGGGATTTCCAGACCAACAAAACGGGGGGAGAAAAGCTTTGAAAAAATAATGGAGTATGTAATCTTTAATTCCATGCTAAGTAAAGTTTTGCTTAGGAATTTTTTTAGATGCCGCCTTTGAGCTTTTTGTGCAGACTTATGTTCTTCTCAGCTCATGATGTGTTTGGGTGTCTTTCCTTTTTGCGTGGGATGTGATCTATATTCTGCTTTGTTTCTTTGGATACCATGAAGGCAACACTAAAAAATGTGTTGTTTGAGTTCTTGCCTAAGCAACCAGTTCCTTTACTCAACCTGGAAAGTTTCTTTGGAGAGATCCCGTCTGTTGAATAGGTGTCTTAAACCTCTGCCAGTGACTTGACCTTAACTAGCCTGTGTTTCCTTATAAAGATGGAAAAGTACCTTCATTTATTAGTCTAGTTGAGTTTTAGGGGCTAATCTTCTTGGGATGCTGTGAGCTTGTCAAAGGATTTAATTTTACCAGCAATCCTTCCTTTTCTCAGCCGCTTGAGGAAAAAATAAACATTGAGTTCAAGGATTCTACTGTTATTTTCTTCATGGACAAGAGAAATGACATTTTACAGCCATGGGAAAAGACTCCTTCCCTCTCAAATAGATACACTGATGAAGAGATCAAAGAGTTCAAATTCCAAGGGGCTGCAGGAGCAAACACTCTGTGGGCTGGTCCTGTCTAAACAGTGTAGTTTGAACCTTTTCAAACGCTATTTACCAATTAAATTGTAAAAAGTAATTTTCAACTTTAATTCGGGAAATAGCAAGGGCACAGTGTATAAATACACCTTTTATTATCATTAGTCACTAATAATAAAGGTTAATGTTTGTTAGGGTTGGTATTTATTGCTTGCAGTAATCCAAACGTTCTGCTTTGACCAGTGCTGCGGTGGATGGTAAGGCTCCGCTAAGGTGCAGCCCAGCAGTATCTCGGGGTGGCTACTTTCCATTCTAACCTTGCTACTTCACAGCCCACTTAATTTTCATCAGAGGACCGTCTGTTTGCACTTGCTCTTCCTTGAATCCCGCCATTAATAAAGACACACTGCAAAATGTGATTTAATTATTAAATGTGCTGCAAGACCTGGTTTCACCACTGTGGTCCTTGGGTGTCATTTACTGGTTTTGGTCAGTGATTGCGGGCGCGCTGCAGATGGAAGTAGGACAGTCCTGCTTTAGCAGTGTCGGTGCTGGGTTGTGCTGCTGCACTGCAGGATCTTGGCGTCTCGGGGAAAGTCACCAGGGAAGGTTAGATGAGGATGGTGTTCTTTGTGCCTGTGGTATGAAGCTCTTTTAAATACCTGCTGAGTTCTTGGTTACAGCGCAGTTGGTTTTGCACCTGGGACAACCAAGGCTGCTTAAAAGATCTTTGGGTTTGCTGAAGGTTTTGTGCCAGACCTGCCTGGAGAGCACACATCTTTTAGTAAGATGCAGATTTTTTTTATTTTTTATTGTATGATGGTTTTTTTGAGTACGGCTGTTCAGAGACCTTCCATAAGCTCGTAACTGCTGCATGCGTTGTTCCATCCAAAACATCACCAAAAACGAAGAAGCCTTTTCTTCAGGATATTGCCAAGGGATTTGGATGGCCTGGCTTTAGAGGATTGAATTAGGGGCTTTTTCATATTTTTAACAGTGTTTCAGAGCCTGGTCTGAATTACTGGTTTCTCTAATACGCAGCCAACTCCTCTTTTTCATCTGAGGAACAAGAACCTCTCTTTGACCTCCTTTTTTGAGTCCAGAACTCCGGTTACGTTCCACTGGAGGTTCACCAAGGAGGGGTCACTGGATCCCATTTGCTTTCCCAAGCGGTATCTTCACGTGCCTGTTCCCAGCCGAGGAAGCGGGTGAACACTGAAGCACTCGGAGGAGGTTATGGTGCTCTGTGCTGCCTGCTTTTGAAATCTGTTTAATTTTAAATTTACCTAAGCCCAACATTTTATATGTAAAACAACTTTTAAGTGCTGTGGTATCTTTAGATCTTTTATATCTGCATGCGTGTTTATATAGATCTGTCGGAAGTGATGTAGCATGGGGAAAATTCAGAGAGGAAAAAAATAATCTGGAGATCTCACTGGGAAAGCACACTTTTAAAAGTGAAGAAGTCCTCGGAGCGCATTTGCTTTTCTAGGCTGAAGCTGAGCGATGCTGTTGGGTTTGTGCCGTAGCTGTTCCCGTTGGGTGCGTGGAGCAGGATGCGTGCACGGAGCTCTCCTGATGGAGGAGCGGGGCCCCGCTGGCCGAGGGCTTGTAGTCCTGGAGGAGAAGCTCTTGGAAGTCCTGATGCGCACGCCAGCACAGCGGCATGAATTTTTCATGCTGGCAGATCTTAGGAGTCGCTCTCTGCACTGAAGAGCAATGTTCTGACTGGAAAGATATCGGCATCTTTCCAGCTTAAAAATAGAGTGAGGGAAAAATAAAAAAAGCTGGATTTAAGTGACCTGTAAAACGGGTGGGGGGAACTTTCTGAGAGGCTCCAAAGCAGAAAAGGAATGACCCTGAGTTCCCAGGACACCGGGGCACGCTGATGCTGACCTTCAGGTGTCCCTGAGCCTCAGCGTCTCCCTGATGCTCGCTCAACTGGAGGCAGGAACCGAGGCCAGGACTGGGTGAGTGGCTGGAACTGGAACCGCTGAGCTTTGCTTCAGACGCCAGGGCTTCGGTGTGGTTTTGGAAAGGTGTCGGCAGTGTTTGTTTTTATAACACATCATTTAATCCATTCCTAGGGGAGATTATGTTCCGGTATTAGGGACAGAACATGCCCTGTGAACTCAGCAATGAGGCTTTGTTGTCCCTGCAATCCCCCAAATTCTGCATGGTTTTCTCAGTTTCTCAGCAGGGACTGAAGAAAGCTCCACGGTTTGGTGTCGCGTTTGTGAAAGGAAGCTGGACTGACTTCACAGGTCTGATTTACAACTGGAAGAGACTGTGAACGGGAGGAAGGTGTGGTATTTTCAGCATCAGTTTGCTGACAAGGTAAATCAGAGAGTTGCTAATGTCAGCTGGGGAGCAGAAAAAAAGATAAATTGGCACGGGTAGAGCTCTTGTAATAGAGTGGAACAACCAAATAATTGCTGTGTCTCCCCTTGGTTATAGTGCCTGGGAGACAACAATCTTACGTTCTGGGGCTTTGAGGTACGTTTTTCTTCAATACCTGACACAGACCAAGCTCATGTACTTGATCGTGTGAAGTTCTGACACGTTCACACTGGAGTGTGCTTGGAACTTGTTTCTAAATACAAGGTGATGATTTACAGAGAACAGGACAGTTAATCTTCATTTCAGCATTTTAAAGATGCAGAAAAGCTGTTCCCTGTGCAAACGGGCCTTCCTGCCGCTCCCTCCCTCGTAGCGCTGCAGCGCCCAGCAGCAGTGGCTGTGGCACTGGGCTGTGAAGGGCTGAGCTGAAGTGGGAATGAACTAACCAGGAATTCTGTCAAAATAAACTGGGTTTATTTCTCAAAGTCACAAGCTGAGTGAATAGGGAAGAAATAGTAAAAAGAAAAAATACCAGTTTTGGGACGGGCTTTTATTGGTGTCTCTCTTCATATTCTCACCAGCAAATTGCGAAGTGTAAAAAAAGATATTTAAAAAGTAAGTCTGCGATAGTAAATGAGGAACCACTTGGAAAGCTCAGGCAGCCCCAAGCAGAGGCACCGCAGTGGGGCTGGGAGAGGGCACCTTCCCTCCCCTGCTGGTGCTGCAGCTGGTGGAGAAGGCTCTGCGGGCAGGAGCCTCGCCCCCCAGAACGGGGAGGGCCCTCTGATGGAGCAGGCTGGCGGAGGGCTGGAACCCCTTGCCCACCCAAGTGAAGAGGTTTCTTTTGTTACACACCTTTAACAAAAGAGTAAAGCAGTGTCTGGTAAATCCTCCTGTAAGGGCGTTTCGTACTGGCCCTCTGTGTCCTGCAGCTGGAAACGGTACCGAGCACGGGAAGAGAAATCTGAACAAGGCCATCAGCTTCACGAGAGGTGACAGCTGGAGCCAGGGGAAGCTCTTGGTCAGAAGACACCCTGCGAGCTTTGAATTCTGCCTGTGAGCTTTGAGCAGGGTTGCAGGGTGGCTTTGGTATGAGTGAAGTGATTTCTATGCAAATAGGAGCAGCTGGAGAGGGGAGGGACACCTTTGTGTGACTGCTGCAGATGTCAGGGTTTGCCGTGTCCACCCCCTGCCTGCAGAGACCTGGCAGTGGTCGTGTTTTGGGGTTTAGGTGCGGAATTCTGGGTGAAGGTGCGAGACACGGGCTCTGCAGCCTCCCTCAGCTGCGGCGTTTGGCATTTCTGGAAGCGGGCGTTCAGCAGTTCGGGCTGTGCCTTTAGTACTCTTTCCTGATGCTATTTTCTTCCATGAACTTCATCCCATTACTTAGTGTGCTTGGTTCAAAGGTTAATTAAAGTAATTTATTTCCATCCTTGGTGCTGACAGAAAAGTGAAGAATGATTTTCTTTCTTCCTTACTCTTCACACGTGAGTCAGAGACGAAATCTGTAACTTTGCTTCCTAGAAGTTCCCTCCGAAGATGACCCCACAGGACTGTCGCCAGATTATTGCCTTTCCTCCCGTTCAGCACCGCTGCGGTCCTGTGCTGGGGAAGCAGCGGGGTTGTTGGCAGCTGCCTTTGTACAGTACTGGGGCTGGGAGCTCACACTGCAGTGAGGGAAATTGTCCTGCGCCATGAAAAAATGTGAGATGAGGAGGTCCTCGTGGTGAACTTGGGGTCCACTGCAGGTGTGGCTGATACCGTGAGACGCTGCACGTTGATATTCCTTAATTCTTGAAGAATGATCTGTGGATAGTAAAATGTACTATGTTGTTTCCTTTTTCACTGTTCTGCAGCATTCGCTTCCCGTCTGTCTCAGCAGAAGCGGGTGAGCGGAGCCGAGCCGTGCCGGCGCAGAGCTGCGGGAGCTGCACAGGGCCCTGCACGGTGAGCGCTGCTTCTCCCATCAAGAGGCCAGCCGAGACCCCTGCCAGAACTGGCAAAGGCGGTAAGATCATCCAAGACCACCTGTTGGCTTGATGCTGCAACCCTTGGGTGCTTTTTCGTGCTGTCGTCTTTCCCAGCAGTGCCCCTTTGGATCCGCTGCCGCGGTGTGAGCGTACCCTGCTGCAGGGGAGCGGGGTGGCCGTGCGGGAAGCTGCTGGCTCTGCTCTTAAAGGCCACACAATGATTTACGGCCATGGCCGCCACCTCCCTTTATGAGGACAGCACAAGGGCAACACCTGTGAAAACTAAAGCTTTGTACATGAAATTTGACAGAGCTGAATCCCTGCAACTTCTGAATGTAGCCCAAGAGCTCCTTTGGGCTTCTTCCCCTTGCTCAAAGAAAACGTTTATAACTGCTTTTTAGGCATGGAAATGAGGGTGACGATCGTCCTTCAAGCTCTTAGTTATTTCTCCTAATTAGCTTTTGAAACACGGGAATGCTGTTTGATTATTTTAGGTAGCAATACTGCCCGCTAGGCAACCGTAACTCTTCGAGTTATCAACTTTGTTAACAATTTGTGGGATTTTTGTTTGGTCCTGTTGTTGTTGTTTTCTAATAAAGTTGTGGGTATTTTCACAAAGACTGTTTCTGTGGGTGTATACACGTACACACATACACCTGCCCATTTCACAATCCTAACATCGGTGGTCTGCAATAAATGTCACTTAAGGTACTTTTTTTTAGATAGAAACATATAAACCCCAGGTGTTTTAATGCAAGATGAAAAACATCTGGAGCCTAAGATACAGCTTTAATCCAAAAGATTTAAGGGAAAACCAGTTCTTCTAGCTGCTCATAAAGTGGAAAATGCATTTCTTTCCCAACTGGCAGAAGGAGATGGAGAGAAACACCTGTCTAAACATTAATTCCATTTGTACAATACTTGCCGCTCTTGAAAATGTGTTTGTTTTTGTAAATCTAAAACAATTCCTGGATTTTACTGTCCAAGAATGTGGAACGGGGACACGTATGTACATATTTAAAACACCTTTTAACAGGTTGTTTTGGCATCCACCAAAAAAGTGTTTCTGAGCCCCAAAAGGGCTCTTCCCTCTGTAGGACACATTTTCTCAGTTTTTTTTGCAAATGCAGTGGAAGCTGAGGATGGATAATCTCCCAGGGATCTGATTAAATGTTAGCTCATTTAAAGTTTAACATTGTGTTTTAATGACAGGCAAATGAAAAGGCAATTGTAGCATTTCTGAGGGCAGAGCTCGTGTCCCTGCCAGGGTGTCCTGTGAGCCAGGTGTGACCTGCCCTCAGGTACCCCCTGGGAACGTGGGACACGGATCTGGCAGGATGTGCTTCCGAGACGCTCCCAGTTCACTTCAGCAGAACAGTTGAGCCATTTTTGCGAGAGTTTTGAAAAATCTCACTTTTGTTTCTAAGGAATTACTAATAGAATAGTTTTTTGAGCAAACCGGTCTGGTGGGAGGTGTCCCTGTCCATGGCAGAGGGGTTGGAACCCCGTGACCTTTGAGGTCCCTTCCAACTCTAACCATTCTGTGATTCCCTGTGAAGTTGTTTATTTTTACAAAATCTTGAGACCTACTCAAAAGGGCAATTACAAACAGATGAGAAGTGTACATAAATCATTTGCATATGCAGTTCCAAGGTTGTATTTTTGCATACTCAGAGATGCTTATCTTGAAAAATGTGTCTTAAAATACTTAATTTTCAAAATCTGCCTTCAGAAACACAAAAGCCAACATGGGTATAGCCGTGTTTGATGCTCTTTCAAGGTCAGCATGTGGGCACACTGGAGCTTGTGTGGCAGTTGGGAGCGTGTGTGTGTGTGTGGTCTGCACACGTGGTGTGTCTGCAGAGGTTTTTCAGACTTTCCCTTTCAGATTCAAGACAGATGGGAGATGGGACTGGTTTAGCAACAGACCACCTCCACCTTCCCTCTGCAACTTCATGGTCCCAGTTACTTAAGACTGTGCTTAAAAAACTGTTTCTGATGTTTTGGGATTGTTTGTTATTGTGAGTCCTTGCACAACCAAGCTGAAAAAACTGGGAGAAGGGAAGAATTGAGAGCTGTCTCCCTCTGAACTGCCCAGGAGGAGACCGTACGGTGTGGCTTCTCTTAGTCAGAGTCTCTAGGTGAGGTGTTGAAGTCTTACCTTGATGAGCTGGCGAGGTCGTTGCACTCACTGCCAGCAAAAGAAAGTAATTAAAGTCAGTATCAAAATTCCACTGATTGTAGCACTTGTGTGGTTTTGACTGCCTTGGTGCTTTGTCTCTCCTCAGGGTGGTACCTGAGTGCAGGAGGATGGCTCAAGTGCTTTGAGAGTCTCTGGCTTCCAGCGTACCGCAAGAGCCAGCTTTAAGGACAGTTCATAGACACAGCAGCCAAGCCCCTGGTGGGACCGCAGATTCTCTCCCCGCCTTCTCCAAAGTAACTCTCTTCTGGCCCAGCCGTGGCCCTGCCCTGAAGGAAACTGCCTCAGGAAAGCAGGAAACCTTTCAGACAAGAACGGTATGAATCCTTTTGGGAACTTAACTTGATTTTCTACTCTCTTTTGTTAACTTTGATCAAAGCCACTGAGATTCTTCGTTATTTCTACTATTGCACAACTACAATAGCTGAAGGGCTTCCTGTGTTGTTAAAGCTTCCTGGTACCATTTAGGCTTTGTTTTGCAGACAGCAAAGAAGCTAAAGCAAAAAGCTGACCCAACAATATCTATGTAAATCCAAATAAAGTCACTTTGTACCAAGAGGTATTACTCCAGCATTGGTGTGCACTATTACGACAAATCAACAATTACAAAGCTAAGACAAATAGTTGTTGTAATAACACAAAGGCTGTCAGTGCGCACTGAAAGGTGTCCTTTAAATTAAAACATACATAAATAGAGGCACGTTCTCTGCCATGGAGGCTTTCTGTTCTGCTGTTCGCTTGTTTTGTGCCAAGGTGTGTGTCTGTGCTGGAATGCCAAGCTTGCCCATTTTATTTTTTATCCTTTTAACTGAATGATTGTCTTTGTATGTGAACTTAGAGCTGTACCATGGTCTGCCTGAACAAGGAATAGCCTTTTCTTCAAATAACCAAAGTCATACTTTAGGCTAGATTTACACTACAGGTGGCACAGCTGTGTCATTCTGCTGACACTAAAAATACAGTAATCTTGGAAGAGGGGAAATGTTCCATTACATCTTGCATAGTTAGAAAAATAAAATTCAGGCACTGGGCTCTCTTTCTTGGGTGAGATACGTACCACATCTTGATTCTTATCACTGAGATTCTTGTCGATTTTCATTTTTAGTAGGAGATGAAGGTTTCACATCACAATAGTTAAAATCATATCCGTAAACTTGGTCCTTCTGAGAGCCTTCAGCTACGTGTGGCTTGTGCTCTGTGACAGAGCTCCATAGGCTGTTCTTCCCCAGGGATTTGTGTAAGAGTTCTCTCATTCTCCTGTTTTCTTTTGATGTAGATTCCCAAATGATTTCAAGTTCCCCTTCTACTTTCCTAGAGAAAAATGAAGAGAAAGTGTACTTTTAGAAACACTTTTCAGCAGTGGGCAATTTGAAGCCTTTGGACAAGCACGTTGGTAATGCTTGTATGAGCTTCAGGCAGAGAAAAGTGGAAAGCTCACTGAATTCTAAATTGCAGTTTATTAATTCACCAGAATTAATTTTCGCCTATCCTGTAACAATTGATCTACATCATCCTTATCGCTAAGATCTACAGTTTTTATCATGGTTACAATGTTGTGTGTCACCCACAGGTAACAGCCCCTCTCCCTCCCTGTGCCGGGCTGCGCAGCTGTCCTGCTGCTGGCCTCTTCCCAGGACCGTCCACAGCAGCTTTCTCACCGACACCCCAACTGCGGCAGCAATACCTGTCCCGAGGTGGCACTTTGCTCCTCTGCAGGAGGCTCTGGAAATAGTGTCACCTGGAAAAGTGCTGAAGGTAAGCATCCTGTGCAATAAGACTTGAGGTATTTATGAACCTGATTTTCTACCCTGGAAGCACGTTAACAGCTTTGTCTGAAACATGCAGCGTATTTCATTTAAGGAAGGATAGGAGATAACGATGACTCACAAACAATAAAAATGGCATTATGGTTATCAGCTGCCTGAAGAGCAGAGAGTGGTACTGCTTTAGGCAAAAGGTTGCTGTGAATTTCCAATATTCTCTAGCAAAGGATGTAATTACTGAGAAGGCTCTACTCTGCAGCTTCCAGGACGGTAAAATTTGCATAACTTTAGAAGCTGTAAAAGCTTTTATTTATCAAAAGAACAATTATATCTACGTGCATTTCTTTTTGAAAACCAAGTGGCGAAATTCTCTTCCCTCTGACACAATGGTAAGTATCGCAACCCCTGTTTTTTGTCACCAGGTGAAAGATGATGCAGGAAGGGAGAAAATTTCGAAGTGAGTCACCTTTGTTACGTCTCACAAAGCCTGTGTTAGTTTGGATGCAGCCTTGTTAAAAACAGCACGATGAGAGAAGAACTGGAAAGGAGGAAGCAGATGGCTGTGGGGACTGTCTGACCAGAGGTGACTCCTGCACACGCTGTGACAGCAGCAACTCCCCTCTGGACGGAGGGTCCCCCTGACACAATAATAAGTAATAAATTCCTTCTTTAAAAGGTCTTTCTTGGAGCTAGGAAGGAAGGGATTAAGAGGAGCATTTTGGCACTTTCAGTATGGCCAGACTGTGGGTGAGAAAAGATGCCCAGAATACAGGGATGAGGCTCTGAAGCAGCGGCCGCCTCCCCCCACCCCCTGACCCCCGGGCTCTGATCGGCTCCTTCTGCCAGGGCCCACTTACCTCTTCTGCTGCAGTGCTTCCTCCAGCGTGTCCTGTCTGTCCTGCAGCAGCCGCTGGAGATGCTCCACTTCTTGCTGGTACTGAGCAGTCTTCCCAGCAAACTCTTTCTCGCGCTCAGTCATTTTGAGATTGATGTCTCCAAGCTTCCCGGCTGCTTTCTTTTTATACACCTGTGAGAGTAACAGCGATAGGAGCAACGTGATTATAGGAGAAATAAGGACAACTGAAGAAATACCAACACAAGAAACAGCTCGAGATACTACTGATCTGCAGTTTGATCTTTACACCAGTGCTGCATTACTCAAGTCTGACAGGTGGGTTGCACTATTCGCTGATTTGCAGGTGTTAGGCTTTCTTTGTTCCACGTGTGCCTGCAGTGTGCACCACACTGTGTTTGTCTCGCATGTGAAAAGAACTGGCTGCAAAAAAAGAACTGCTCTTCCAAGACACGAGGCTGCGCTTTGGAGCACACAGTGCTTGGCCAAGTCATGCCTATCGATGTACCTCATGAAGCGTCCATGTTCTGTCAGTTGTTTAACCTTAATGCAAAGAGGAAGAAAAGAGCAGCTCCGTGTTCTACAGTAACTTGCTCTTTCGTGTAGCAGTTCCTTCTGTCCAGTGAAGTGCAAGTGATTTTTTTTTCCCATTACTAGCAATAATAACCAAGTGGATTGGTCTAATCTCAAAAACAAGAACTCTTTGTTGAACAAAGGGATTTTGCTTTCTGAAATAATTTCCCCATTAAATTATCTAAGCATGCAAGGAACTGAAAAATGGGGCTTGTGTAATGTTACCTATTTCTGCCTCCTGCTGCTCTTGACAAAACCAACAGGTATTACCAATGTTAGCTTTCTTCTTGTAATTACAAACAACGCTTATGCTGTTACTGTATCTGCCAAATGTGATGTCTGATAAAGGCTACAGGACAGTCTTGGGATGGAAGCACCTCCTTTAATAAAACTGCAAACTATGTAGCAAAGCTTTGAAAATATTACTGCTTATGTCTTGCTAATATAAAGTGTTTATCTACAGTATTAACCACCAGAGTTTTATCTGCATCTGATTCAAAGCAGAAAGAGCATGTGTTTTGAAGGAAGACAAGAAAAAGAAAGGGCTTTTTTTATGCATGTGCTGCAAGCTAGATCATGATTTCCACAAACTGCTCCCTTTTGAGCTCTTGTAAAATGCATCATGTTGGAGTTTCATTTTCTGGAGGCAATAGGATAGTGACAAATAATAATGACCTAGAACATTAGTCACTCAGTATTTAAGGCTGACTCCCATGGGGTTTTCCTGAATTTTTTCTTGTTGGTTCTAACAGACCCAGAAGCCTGCAAGTGAACCAATCACACCACTCAGCTGTTCAGGTTCCCAGAGAATCACAGATACAGGGAATTGTCAGAGTTGGTAGGGACCTCTCGAGCTCGTCCAGTCCCACTCCCCTGCTAAAGCAGGACTGCCCAGAGAACACCACTCAGGGCTGCATCCAGGTGGGGCTTGAAGGTCTCCAGGGAAGGGGACTCCACACCCTCCCTGGGCAGCCTCTGCCAAGGCTCTGCCACTCTCACCCTGAAGAAGTTTGTCCTTATTTGAGTGGAGCCTTGCAGCCGGATGCTCGTTCCTGTGATGCTGTAGGAAGACAGTGTTGACGGTGTTCCCTCTGAGCAGAGGGTGTGTGGAGCCAGCCTGGAGGAAGCTCAGAGCATGGGAAATCAGCTGGACTTTCCCCTCTGTCAGTAAATGCCTCCTCCAGCTCCGGACCTGGAACCTCAAATTCTCTTTTTAGGGTCTATAATTATTTCAGAGAACTAGAGAGAACTTCCTCTCTCATTTAACCCATAAAAGGCTGATAAAGGACAGCAGCCAATGGTATCGGTGAAGTGCATTTTTATCTTGTGGTCATAGATCATCCAGCTCGTGGGAGGGGTGTGCTTGAAGCTGCCCTGAGATGGTCCTGGGCTGTGGCTGCCCCACTGGCCTCCTGTGCCTGCTTGTCACTTGTGCTCCTGTCACTTGCCAGATGGAGTTGTGAAGTCAACAAGGCCCAAGTGCACCTCTTCCTGACCTAATGACCGGGCACGGAACAAGGTAGGAGGGACACATAGTTCTGCTGGTGCTCCTGAGACTGATTATAACTAGGTCTCTAAAGCGCACAGGGTGAAGGGTGCCCAGTCTGGGCTGTGCTGCCTGTGGGAGCCAGCCCCGCTCAGGGTGGCTCTGGGCACGCTGACGTGTCCCTTGCAGCAAGCTCCCGCCTCTGCCTTCCTCAGGACAAGCCTGAAAAATCAGCTGAAATAAACCAAAGCACGTAAAAGTAGACTGGAACTTAATTTGTTTTAAAGAAGTAAAATACCAAAGCAGGTTTTGTTTCCTTAATACAGTTCCTGTGCAAAAATTATTTATTTTTCTGAATATTTGTATTTTACCTATTTGGTAGTGCTCTACAGTTGTTTTGTGAATATCATACAGTTGTACTGATCACCTACAAAACATTCTGCAGTGAGTGACATTTTGTAAAGTTTGTTTACAGTAATTGCTAAGTCCCAAGCTAAAACTAAAGAGAATCGCTTTTAATTTGCTACCTAATTTAAGCACACGTAGCAACTCATTCAACTCAGCAGGCAGTATGTCATCTTAAAGTAAGCTGCTGGTCAAGTTTCATGGTCACTAGAATTGTGGAGGCAAACACACGTTTTCCCAGTGAAGAATCCTTTCGCCTTCCCACATTCACCTGAATTTTTATCAGCAGCACCCAGGAAAGCAGTGCATGCAGCAGCCTGTCCTGCCAGAGGAACTGCAGTACGTATTGGGACAAAAAAAAAGGCTTGTAACTAAGACGACCCAAACTAAAGACTTGACAATGTATTCAGACTTAGGAGAATAGTTTTTTTTTTTTAATATGTAAAACAAAAGAATCCTGTAACTTTCCACAGACCACTGGAGAAACCAACTTAATAAAGCTTATTATTTAGAAAAGCGGATTACCTGACTGTAAGTGCGGGGGGCGTTTAAGGAATTGAGGTGTTTTCGAAGAAATAAATGCTAGCTTTTAGCAAAGATCAATTAATATGATAACCAAGCAGTGTGGTATTTTAAGGTGCTTTGTATAAGCCCTCTGCTTTACTGACAAAAACAGAACAAAAAAGTTTTGCCAGTAGATTAGTCTTGCTAAATAGAAACAGCAATACTTAAGAAATCTATTTCCATGCTCATTTTTCTAATTTCTATTAACGGTTGATGGGTTAAGAAGGATTTTTTACTTTATTTTAATTGGTTTTGCAGTTGCAATCCACTGCCTGTAAATATTCTTTGTTTTATGCAAGTCTCTTTTCCACCCTGTATAGTAGTCACAGATCTATTATATCGCAGTAGATCTGTACTTATGAAGATTGTAAGCCATCATGTTGGTAGGAGAGATGTTTTCTCAATTCAGATAGGCAAAAATGAGGGTCAAAAATGGCTAAAAATGTTACATAGATGTATTAGTATAATTAGAGAATTCTTTTGTGGTAGTGCTTCACCTTTAGGTATTTTACGAAAGATTCCTTACAAATTCTAGCTATTTTCCCACTAACTGCTCTCTTTACGTCTAGGATTTGGTTTGTGTTCTCCGTTGCCAGCTGCTGGGTGTGTTGATCCTGAGGAGGGAAGTGCAGAAGGAGCTGGGCCCTGCTGACACAGTGCTGCACGCCTCTGTCATTTGATGCAACAGCAGCGTGCGACTCGACTGGAAAAGTGCAACGTATGGAGACTCCGGATTTTGGGTAAAATGCGCAAACTTGACTTAGTACAAAATGGCTTTTGAAAGTAATATGTGTTACTTCCCATATAGAGAAGCCAATATGCCAGATATCCTTCTCCTTCCTTTTTTGAGTTCATAGTAGAAGCGAAATACAAATTGAGATATAATTTTTAAATATTTTTACAACTGGTCATAATTCTCCAGGTACAGATGTACGTGCTGTGACCTGGCAGACACGCAAGGTACAAGCACAGGGGAGAAATATATTTCTGAAAACTATAATGATGACCTATTTTTCTGTCTGAAAACTCTGTAAAATAATCCATGTCTCATAAAAACACTGACACAGATTAACAACTGACTCTTCTCATTGAACAAACAAAACATTTTACATAATATTTAACTTAGTAATTCTGCTTACCTTAACTTTTTCTTCCAGTCTTCCTAAGCGCAGACTGCCTTCTACTATTCTGTTAAGAACACCATGATTCTCGTTTTCCAAACATTTGGCCTGCAAACATATAGCGTACATAACTCAATGTAATCCTTAATTTAGGCAGGAGCAGGTTGTTCTATTTCAGCTCTACCAGGCAGCAAAGCAAACTGGATATTTAAAGGTTTTGCAGATACTAGACTACCTACTCTGAGCTTTTTGCACGTACATGAAGCTTGGATCTTCTAGTGTGTTCCTTCAGGTGCAGGTTCCGGAAGGGAAGAATATGATGTCAAATACTGTACGCTTGCAAAGACTGGGTTTACGCTACCTTGCAGTGAATACAGTTAAGACATGACATCTTTACTGCTAAAACAGGCTTTTACTGCTAAAAGTATTCTGAACGTCTACCAGGGTATTGTTAAGCCAAACGGCACAGCTTGTATTTACAGGTGATTCTGGATCTCTGTGGTATTTCTAATGTGGTATGCTGTAATATTAGAAAGTAGATATAGAAGAGACTGAGAGATTAGAACCAGTTCCCCTAGTTCCTAGGAGACATTTACTGTGCTGAGTTTCCCAATCCTAAAGTCCAGTTTGCAGTGCACAAGGATTTGAGTGGGGTGACCACAGTTCCTCTTGTAGAATTAACTGCCATAGAATCATTTTACCCAACACCAATGACAACCTTTGTCTCCTGCTTGAACAGCAGAAACAAAAGAAGCTTTATTTTAACAAAATTTTGTGAAATGGTTTCCAGGACCAATGTGAAAGCAGATAACAATATGTAAAAATGAAAATGTGTCCAAGATCTTGTAAAGGAAGTAGCTGTGCCCAGAAAAAGCCCAGTGAGTTCCATGCCAGACACCTCCACACCACACCCCTTCTGTTTACAGAAGCTGTTCCAAAACTCTCAACCAGCCTGTCAAAATGACTGCTTGCCAAAAAAAGAGCGATCACCTGCATGTGCATTCACAGCAGAAGGTCTGTGCAGATCACTTCCAGGATAACTTTACCTTTAGATTCAGAAATGCGTATTAAAAATGTATGATTGTGTGCCATTTTCAATATGTGTAGCTTCAACAATTGAAGCCTATCTCTAATATCACATTTTAAAAACTGTTTAAATTTGATATATACCATTGCTGACCCTAATGCTGATGCGAGTTACGGCTTAATTAAGTTATCTCCAGAAATTAGGGTAGTTGCTTTTAACTGCTCTTCCAGAAAATAATTGCTGCTTCTATCCTATTTGCAAAAGTCTATTTAAATAGTTCTTAAACTGAATAATAAATAATTCTTAAACTGAAATTTCAGCTTTCTTTTTTATAATTCAAATTAACTATAAGTTGTGCCAGCAGGATGATAACTGTGTGAAATATCTATTTAAAGTCATAATTATTATTTAAAGGTAATTACAAAAAAAATAAGATGATCACGTTCCTGAGCTATCTTCTCCACCAAAGCAATAAAGTTGGTTAGATAGTGATGAGCTGCCACTTCTTTTTCCACTGCTTTCTCCAACTGCAGTTTCAGAAGACCTATTTTCTTCTTTAATTGCCTATAAAATTAACAGAAGAAGGAAAATCTTCAAAGTGGGAATTAATAACGGCATTAAAAGAACTTGCATTGCACGTACAAATCTACTTGTATGAGTCTCTAAACATCTGCGATGCTGAAAGTATCATTTCCCACTTTTGGGAACTGTTTTTCTTTACAATATATTGTGTGAGTAACAATAGTAACAATGATTGAAAAGAGTAATTTTTGCAATGGCTACAAGCTCATATTTTTAAAGAAATATAACAATAATACCGTTTTTACAGTATTGTTAGCCCAACTCTGAACCCCCTGGGTACACAAGAAGGTCTGCAAATTGCATGATACCCTCTTTTTCAGGTGAGTACACAAATGATTATTTGCTACAGCTAACTACTAGCATTACAGATACTCTTAATTCGCATGCAGGCATGGCAAAGCGCACATGAAAACGTATCAAGTTTAGCTATAGAGCTTGGCAAAGTTCCTTGACAAACCAGGCCTTAAAATGTGCCAAAGATGTGGTTAGGAAATATGTTTTTTTCTGTAATAGGTAGAAATAACAGAATGTGGGATGTCAGACAATATTTTTATCAATATTTCAATCCTCATTGAGGCATTTCTGCTGTTATTTTTAGACAAGCAAGTATTTCTACATAAGAAAACGAGAATGAGATATGACCTGTTTGACTTTCGTGTCAATTCCATCTCAGTTTCCAGGATCTTGTTGTCAGCCACAAAGTTATTTTTCTCTAGGAGCAGTTTCTTATTGTGTGCTTGCAGTGATGTTATCTTTTCCATTAGATCTTCCATCTCACAGCGCTTTTTCTCCTGCTCCTGTTGTAAATGGCTGCAAAACCCAATGGCGTAGAACAGGAGTCATGCCTAGACCTACTTCACTAAAAAGCTAAGTTACAGTAAAATATCTACGGAGAAGGTATGAAAAAGATACATGGAGACTGCTCAACGTTCAGTGCTACCATCAGAGAGGTATTACCATCTCATGACATGCCAAATGACGAATGAAACATAATGCAAACTGTTCAAATAATTCATCCTGACTGCACCTGAAACAGAATTTAAATTGGAAAAATGTCCTACACATTCCAAATGTATTGCTTTCCTAATTCTTTTCAAAAAAATTACTAGCGGTGCCAAAAAACAAGGTCTGAGAACTTCTCGGGAAGGCACTGTAACAAGAAACAGTACTATGCACCGTCCCGAGGCTTGGAAGCAAACAAATTTACAGAATGGCTTTGGAAAAACATTACGGACTACGCTGCACGACGGCACTTCTGCGTTGTGCTGTTGCGTGTTATTTCCATATTGCAAACACTGAAGAAACTTACTACTTCTGGTTTAGAATTCCAGGATCCTTCAGACGTTTTCCCAAATATGGGAACAAAAGAATGGAATGTTTTATATACAGCATTCACAGAAGTAAACAGAATTGACAAAAACGGTATTTTTAATGATTCCTCTTCTACTATTTGAAAGGGCACATTTAGCAGGACGTACTCCCTGGTAGAAACACTTCTGCTGACGTCTCTACATCTAGGATTTCCTTCTGTAGTTCTAACTGTCTATAAAATGTGAGACAGGATTTTTGACGCATTTCTTTACCTTTCTTTGTACTTCGGTAGTTACCTTCCTAGATAACCAGTGTCACTCACCTCCTACCCAGCCTGATGTGTATGTGGATCTGTTTGTGTGAATGCTTTGCAGAATTGTTTTTCTGTGCCCTGTATGTAAAATCATACCTTTTTAAATCATTCACCAAAGCAAAGTGCTCTTCTGCTGCTATTCTGCTGTTCAGTTTGGCTTTCAGCTCTTCACAGGTAGAACGCAAAGCTTCCAACTGCTTCTGGTACTCTGCTATCTCTTCTTCTTGACTCTGTTTCTTGCCTTCCAAGAGTATTATCTGCTTGGTCAATTTTGAAGCTTTTGGGAGGAAAAAACCCACAAAACTGGATACAGCAGAACTAATTCAATCACTTAGAGGAATTCCAACTAAACCAGTAATAATGTTAGTTCCTAGTTGTTCATGTAAATTTAAGCATATAAAATCATAAAATCAAACACTACTACTTGTGATATAATTAACTATACTGAGTGGCAAACATTGGTTAAAAAGCAGAAAGTTAAAAAACCCTACAAATTCTAAATTGAACATTTAAATAAGCAAATAATCTCAAAAATACCAAAGTGCTCTTAAACTATGATGATTAGTGTATTGCTGTTTAACAGTTCCTGTCACTTTGCAAGTCAAAGTGGAGCGTGCAGTGCAGTGTAGTGTCTATAGGTGACACTGATGTTTGTGTTCAGAATCAGTTGACGCCCAGAGCTTGAGCTCCTATTAGTACCACCTGTGTTGAGTGGCACTTTGTTAGGCATATATGAAGCTACAAAAAAACCCCAATACCAAAATCCCCCCCAAAACACTAAGCAAACAAACAAACAAAAAGTCCTCCATAAACAAACCAACCCCCCAAATGTGCAGTATGTGGCAGCAGTTCAGATGACTAGCAACTCAACACTTTACCTTCTTGAACATGTTGCCTGTGACTATCTTTGGCTTTAGCTTGCTGAATTTCAAGTTGCTCCATCAACAATCCATTTTCTTCCAAGACCAGCTTGGCCTGAGTTTGCAGCTGCTGCCTGCAATGACAAATGGGTACTACATATAGGGCTACAGCTTGATATATCCTTGCTAGATAAAAATCCTGGCTTATAAATAAAAAAAAATTAAAATATTATGTCCAAAGAAAAAAGCCACAACTGACTTCCAACAGTGTAAACTTATAAAATCAGATTTGAACCTCATTAAAAAACAAATTAAAAGCCCTTGTTGAAAGCAATGTCAGGACCCAAGGCAAGCTGCTTAGAGGCATGATCTCACAACCCTCAAAATGTAAATTATATTAAATAACGTTTAAAATCTTTGACTAACTGAAGCAAAAATTAATCTCTACTCCTAAATTATTTCAGGCATTGCAGATCGTCATTGTTCCGACAAGACATAATCATGACCCTATTAACACTTCAGCAAAACAATTTGCTTGAGGGGAACAAGAATTTTCCTTAAGATCTGTAATCTTAACAGTTTGCATGCAACAAGCAAAATAACAAATAGCTTTTAAATTGATTTCTACTAATATAACTTGCCATTCTGTAGAGGTAATAAAGTTATTTTTATTCAACTGCTTGTGCAGGTCTTCGTTCTCCTTCACCAGCTCTTCAACTCGTGCTTTAAAATTCTTCATATCCTCCTGGAAAACAAAGGACTCCACATCACTTTCTTTAGAGGTAAGTTTGTTTTTTTTAGTTTGCCTATCAACAAAAACTTACATAAGTATGTATGCCTGCGTGCCTTCTAATAGCGTATTATCTCAGCACTCACTCATCTTCAATTCAAGCATGTCTACTTAACTTTTACATCGCTTCATCAATCTAGTAATATTTGATTTAAAGTAATATAGGTATTTGAATCGTGCCACATTTTTGCCAAGTGTCATTTAAATTAAGTAAGTTGTAGGTCCTTAAAATACAGATTTAAGAAAATGATCTCTGGAAATTACTAGATAATACTATGTATTTCCATTATGTATGACATGAATTTGAATATGGTAGGACAAGACAGTGAAATTAGAGTAATGTAAACCCCTCAGTGTTTTCTGCTTATTTTACAGCTGAGGTTTTTGAGGGAAATAAATTACTTTGAAAAGCTATGGCAGTTCTGCTCTGAAGCAAACAGTCATTTTTCAAAGATTCAGTGACAAATAAGTACTTCTGAAAAGCAAAAAGAGTGTACCCATTCCTTAAATAACTCAAAATATTCTTCTACCACAAAATCCATAGGCCTGTAACTGGAAGAGCAGCTATACAGGGCACTCCATCCTATTATGAATGACAGTGAATCCCTTCTACCACCCACAGTGTTTATGGTTTACTGTATTCAGACAGCGCAATTCTTGTACGTCTCGGTGTACTCAAGAGGCTGGCATGTAACACAAAGTCACTTTTCACTTTAGGTGGAAAACAACTTTGACAAATCCCTTTAAAAAAACTTCAGTAATTTATTTCTGCTTTAGTATAGAAGTATATTTTCTTTGAATGGCAACTTGCCTCATGTTCGAGATGTAAGTCTTCCTTTTCTCTTATTCTATCTTCATATGCCAACAGAAGAGGTGACAAATACTTTATATCCAACTTAAAAAAAAAATAATTTAAAAATCAATCACAAACTATAATACCAATATTTTTTCACTACTTTCTTGCTATTGCTATTGCTAGTTTTAAAAGCTATTAACAGTTTTTGAATATGACTTGCAGACAGAAGTGCAGGATTTATACAAGTACACAGACCATCGTATGCAAAATGATGCTGCAGAAACAATATCACCGCTTTAGGAACAAGCTTTGGCAAGGACCAGGCTGGATGCAGTAACTGCACTTTGCACTAAAAAGCAGCTATTACTTATCAGTAATGTCACACAGCAGAATGTGGGTGCAAATGAACACAAAGCCAAACTGAAACACTACCATGAATACAGTTAATAATAATCAATATTAGTTCAGATTCATTAGTAAATGGGAAAGGATTTTTTTACACTCTTAAACCTGCATCTTTAAAGCTAAATACATACATATGTGATTCTTGGATATTATAGCTAGAAAGACAGAGCAGAAGGAGGACTTTCCTATTTCTGTATAGTTCTGAGTAAGAGTGAGGAAGGAAAATTTAAAATCTGATTAGCATTTCAATGAGAAATTGTTTCCCATGTTACAAATGCATTCAGATTCACAGACCATTTGCCTTTGCTCTGCCAGGACTTCATAGGCAACTAGTGGAGCCACGGCCATTCCTACCATCATAATCATTGAAATATACCTTTCTTTTACTAGCATCTTTAAAATAATCAACAGAAGATTAACAGTTAAGCAACAGACCTTGAAGCTCCTCCTCTAACAAAACCACATGCTAGATAAAACTAAGTGATGATGGTATTTATGATTCTTAGGGTAACAGTACTTCTACTTCATTTGCATTCAGTAATTGCAAGTTGGTGATTATATACAGTCTGTAACTTACTGTAAATTCACCTGGAGCTGCAGACATTAATTGCAAAGTTCTGCCCTTCATCTTTTTATGCAAAAACCAAATATTTATAATATTCTACTAGTATGTGATAGTTCAGCAGATTAACTAGATACTACTCTGAATATTTTGGTTCCAGTAAAGAATTTCTACTACTTTACTTAGAAAGTAATGAATAGGTAAGTGAAAATACTCTCAACTTACCAGCCATGGTGGTGGTGGTCCTTTCATGGGTAAACTTTTCAGTTTTGGATGCTAAAGTAGATTTTTAAAAAGATACCGAAATTATTTCTTGCTTCCTATTATTACATCAAACAAGTTCATGCTTCTGACTAGATGTGTTGCAGATTTAACACACACTCAGCAAAGGCAACAAAACTGGAAGGTCATTATCTTTCTAATACAGGAGAAAGTCATAAATGCTTATTTTAAATTTCACACAAAACCGATGCCATTTGTAGAGTTTATGGCAAATTTGGAGAAAACAGTCTTAAAAAACTCAAAGATGAATGGGACATTTCAGTACAAACTGCCTTTATAAGTAAGATTCTCACCTCTTCTCGGGACAGTGGCCTGAATTTAGTTTGATAGCGACTTAATTCTACATTTAAACGATGGACCGTCATTTTCAAAGCATCATTTTCATCTACCAGTTCTTGTGCTTGTTGTCTGAGAGAAAGTAATTCTGTAGCCTCCTCTATTAAAACAAATACCCAACAAGAAAGTCCAGTCAAGATTTCAAAGTGTTCACAATAATTTGTTAATTGTAAGGCGAAAAAAAGAAAAGTCTCAGTAAGCTAACACCATAAGAAAACTTCTCTCAAAATACTGTTATGGAATAATCCCATGAAAAATTACTAACAAAGAACCATTAAATTTCAATCAACCAAATAATACTTTTTCCTGACCATGTGAATATTCCTTGACAAAATTTCTACAAATGTAGAAAATACTGTTCAGAAATTATTTCTGCATAGGTACTTGCTCAGATCAGTGGAAACTGACTACTGCAGGAACAGGCTGTAAGAAATTAGAAAAATAAAAATAAAGCAAGTTATCTACGGGATAGTTTATGTGTTTCTCCCACCTTCTCTTTGTGATTTCTCTGTGGCTTCTTTAAGTCTCCTGTTTTCTTCTTCTAGTCTCTTCAGCTTTAATTGCTGTTCTTCCATTTGCTGCTTTGTTCTCTCCAGTTGTTGGACCATAGCCTGGTATGCCTTGGTCACAGACCAGTTTTCTTGTTTTAGTTCTCTGAACTTTTCTTTAGTCTTATTTTCCCGTGCTTGCCATGCCCGAGTAGACACATCTGTAATGCCACGGTATGATGTATTTAAATGGTATTCAGACTTGTATACAAGTCTCAGCAATTGATAATCCATTTTTTCTCTATTATTAGCCCTATGTATGAGTAATACTTTGCAAGACACAAATGAGCTCAAGGCTGCCACAAGATAAGGCCAGAGAGAGAGAAAAAAAAGTGAACGTGTTAGAGAGCTATATAGTGGGGTAGCGGCAAGTCCCCATCTTTGCTCTCAGACACTGAAAACGCTCCTTCCTCAAAGGGAAAAGACGGTGTGGGCAGACCTCCCCCTCCCGAGCATGGGTGACTAGAGAGATGAGGCAGAAATACAGGCTTTGCTTTCTGCAGTGGGCATGCCCTGCAGAGACTAGACAGTCCTCTTGCCCCCTTCTTATTTTAATCACCTGTGTAATGAAAGCTTTACGATCCTTCCCACTGAACAGCCTTCAATGGTCTGTTACTGAACAGAAATTACTTAACAGTCCTTACAAAAGTAAAACTTCAGATCATCTGCAAAATCGTGTGTATATTGTTGCATTAGTAATAATGGATCACACTGTCACATTCTTCTTCTCAACTGCAGGGGCTGAGCAGCTTCCTGAGATTTTACACTTAGACTTAGATTTTTAAGAGCCAGCATAATCTAACAGCATACAGGAGCGAACAAAGCAGTTCCTTAGTAGAGGATATATATGAAAGCAAAGAATTGGTTTTGAAATACAGAGTTATCTCTGCTATTATTGACATGTAACAGCTTCATGTGTTTACGGTCACTATTAACTCCTGTGAGAAGGCTTAAGATGCCTGGACAGCACAGAAATATGCAAAATACACAAAACCCCACCATCTCATGCTAGGCACATCCCATCTGTGGGACACATCCCTTTCAGCCTGGAGCTGTTACACAGATGCACATACAAATTAGGCACTAGCTGAAGGCAGACCAGGTTATCTCCTGTCACTATAAGTTTACCACTTCAGTTACGATGGGATACTTAATAATGGTGACGTCCTCTAGCGTAGATGGAATTAAGGGACTGGAGAGTTCCAGTATGAAACAGCCATTTACTTAGGACTTCAAAAGTTCACTCAGATTGAAAGATAAAAACAAGTCTAAACCACCTAATATAGGAAGTCTGGAACTACTGTTTATATCACAGAGCGCTCAGCACTTTCTCATCTCCTGTACAGGAGAAACACTTCCCCCACCCCTCCCTGAATTAGGTTTAGAGAATACAAGCAGGAAAATATATTTTTATATACATATGCATATTGCTAAAAGTGAAAATTTGTAGTGAAGTCATAGAAAAATCAGAAGTACCTGGGGATGGTGGAGGCTTTTCACGTATCAGATTTTCAGCTAATGATTTTTTTTCCTAGCAGAGAAATAAAAAAATGAGACAATCTGCTTTAACAGTTACCTCTTCTGAAGTACTCTGAACAGCATCACTGATGGAGAACTTAAAAACCAGAACTTTTAAAACAGTTTCTTTTGTATCGAAGACTGACAATATACAACTCGTCATTTACCCATCTTAACATCATTTTGTCCCTTATCGCTGCCACTGTCACTTTCAGACACTTGAAACGTAGTATTTTCTTTAGGTGTCAGAGATACACAGTTTTCAAAACAATTTTATGGCTGACATAGAAGTTATAGTTCTTGACCAAACAGGATGCACGTTGCTCCCACTTCTTAGTTTGCGGAAAATATGACTTCAGAATAGTCAGTTATGATATGAACTGTCAGTCTCTAACTGGGAATCAGCAAATAAATTAAAATGTAAAATTCTCCTTTTGCCGATAAGAAAAAAATATGTACCTATTTTTATATTTTCAGCAGGTTCTTTCATCAGGAAAGAACTACAGGCCAAGTTTATATTAATGTATTTACTTGAGGTGAACATAATAGATATACAAAGTTTCTCCAAGCTGTTTTTATGAAACAGCAGTGAAGTGCTCTAAGGATATGACGCCATGTAATTTAACCTACCGAGACACTGATGACTACGCGAGTCAAAACTCAACAACAGTTTCTAAAGAAAATATATGTGGTCAAGAATTTGAAGAAAAAAAGGGGTGTTAAGAATGGAAGAACTGACCATTTTTGTAAATAATATTCCAGGAAGTTGATCTGAGAAACAAGACTCCTGGGTATTCTTTTTAAGCTTATGAAAACAGTCAGATGAACCCAGCTGGAAAACTAGACACACATCTGGTACAAGCCACTTTCCTAATTCGAAAATTATCGGTAAGAGATGCCTCTTGCTATAACATAATACTTCACACTCTCTCTTTCTTTCTTTCTTTCCCATAAGATACAACAGAAGATACATTTTTTAAAAAGGACAAATAAACCCCAACTTTTGCATGGCCTAGTTACCTATATAGTGGTATCTTTCAAAAAGAATTATTAGCCATTCTTGTACTCCAGAAAAAGATTTCCTGGTGGCAACAAACTAGTTTTCTTTTAAGTGACTATAAACTATCAGCTCGTTATATACCTTTTTTTTTTTTTCCCAAATGCATCACAAAATTAACTTTCATGTAAGTCTTACCTTTAAATTCAAGCCATTATGTTGGTTTTCTGTTAAAGAAGAACAGATTTTTCAGTCAGTTAAAACCAAAAGTATTTCTAAGTCCATAAATTATAAAGGTTCATATGGATATGTACGGACATATATTACATATTGAAAATAAATGTAAGAAAGTCCTCCAAAGACCACAAATAAGATGACTAACTTTTCATTCTTTCTGTCATGGTGTATCAGGATACTAATGCGAGACCTTACTTTACCTCACTATAAAGTAAATGAAGCTGTATTGTAGTCTTCCACTATTCTTTACCTAAAGTTTACCTAGACTTCTTTACCTAGAGTTTACCTAAAGGACAAAAGAAGTATTTTCATTGATTTTACTGGGCTTGAATCCTGTTGCATCTCTGAACAAGGCAAGTGCAAATCTGACAGATTGCAAGATCTGCAACACTTATTGTGTAGAAGAGGGATTAGAAGCAGTTTATATAGCCTATTATTTTCAGTGTAATCCACCCACTTCCCAAATGGTTTTATCAAAGCAACCCATTCTTTCTGGATATTGTTCTCCATAAAGCTTTTCAAATAACACCAGTGAAATAATACTGAAACAACACCAGGATCCAACACAAATACAACTTAGAAAGACAATGATTTTTCAAAATAGACTCGGTTCTGCTCTCTCTTTCCTATTCTATAGCTATTAGAGTGCTGCCATCCTCTGTAAAAACTGCATTTTGCAGCTCTGGAACAAATTCTGAGTTCTTGTTTTCTTGATTTTAAAATAATGGACTAGATAGTTGTACAATTAAGTATAATTGTATAAACAATACATTTTTTGAGCACAGTAACACTCCAGTAGTTTCCAGAGTATAAACTGGATTGGCATATATCTCAACAGAAACATAATAGAGAACGGCTATACTAGACAAGACAAGGAGTTCACAAAACTTCCTCATCTTTTTACACTGTCTGTTGGTGGATATTCAGGAGTTTTGGTTATATGGTGAATATAGACCAATCTTCCCTCTTTATGCAGATTTTTAATTTCCTTAGCTACTAGAAATGGCTAAGGATTTAGTAGCATTTCTTCTATTACCCTTTAAAAAAATAAAAAAGGAACATATCGTTATCATATAGTATTAAATTTATTTTATTTTATATTTATTTATTTTATTGTTTTTCCCTGGTGTTAAAAGGTATGGTATTTTGACTAAGATAAATTTATTTACCTTCTACTTGCTTGTTTGACACATCAACCACCACCTGAAGCTCTGTTTCATGAGAAGGCGTCTCTTTCTTGTCAACATTAGTACCAGGAAATGGTGGAAACTCTTCCTATGTGAAAATAAGGCAAGCCTGTCTAAATTATGATAAGGTTATTGAAATAGCCCGTGTGTCTTGATAACTGTAAGAACCTTTTAGCTTACTAATGTCCCAGTCTCATTTGACATGGTACTCCAATATTTTAAGATAATAAATGGTAAGACTGGGTTTTTCATTTTAGGGCTCTATGTAACTAAAATCTAAACCTTACATCGATCAGCAGGAGGCAGGAAGCTTACAGTAGTCAGTTAGCTCACAGGGCCAACATCCTCTGTCCCCGTACCTGGTCACAAGGATATTTTACAAGACTAAATTATGCACAATAATTATACACAACGCCAGCATTTTCCCAATAAGGAAAGGCTTCTCATACTCAGAGATATGGAATCTGTGAGGATCGACAAACAAACCTAACTTGTAGGAGCAAATGGAACACAAATAGAAGCATGTGAAAAAAAAAACACAAATAGATGTCTAAGGTGTACGAAGACAATAAAACGCCTTAGAAATATTTAATATTTGCATTAATACATTAAAACATGGTAAAAGGAATTAATGCATTTTAAACTTCTACCTTTTTATTTTTGCAGGGAATAGCATAAATAGCATTGGTGCTAAAGCTTTCTCCCCTTTTCTCATTACTCTGACAGCTGGACTCTGCCTCTTTATCAGCATCTGAAAGATAGGTATCCATGTCCTCATCCTCACAATAATTGTCTGATATTTCCAGGGACTGTACGGGAGATCTCTCACTACCATCAAGTTTCCAATTGGGCCTGCAAGTAGAAAGCAGTTTAAAGCCTGTTTCAGTCTTGCTTACTCTTCAAAAAAAACCTCAACCACTAGTAAAGTAGAAACATCAGTCTTAGAATATGCAGAAGTCCAAACAGTTGACACTAACAGACATCCAAGCTTCTGTTACCTGCAAACAAGGAATCTGGCCTGTTTGTGCTTTAAATAGATGACTAGCAACAGAGCTATTGTCTTCTTTTCTATCTTAAAGAAAATGCCAAATTACAGACAGAAGGTTGCTAATTCTACAAAAAGAAGGGTCTGAAATAATTATTGAGTGCAAAGGAAATAAGATGATCAATGACAACTCATTTGTATAACTGATCATCATTTGACAGAAATAATACACGTTTTCACATGTGACTGCTATACAATCCACATCTCCCTCTCTGAAGACTGTATGCATGACATCTCTTTACGAGAAGTAGCACGAGGATTATAGACGCTTCAGACCCAATCTACGATGTGGTGAGGAAAAAAAAGTGGCTGTAACACCAGGAGTTATAGTTGAGTTGGTCTGCTGTATTGCTTTGGTAAAATTATACGACTGCCTGATTCTATTTCTAATAACACATCAAAACAGGAAGCATACCCTACCCCATTCTGAGCTCTGTGATTCTGGCATATGGTTCAAAGCATTCTTGTTCCACAAAGGTGGAATCACTTTCTGAAAGGGATCGCTGCCGAGGCTGAGGAATAGCAACAGTGCGCCCTGTCAGTGTTGTTGCAAGGACAGCTGCTGCTAAAGCAGATCTGGAAGAAAACAGAATAAAGCAATGAAACAATACTGATGTCTTCTCTGTGCTCTACATCTTACTTTTTCCATTGCAAAATACCTTTGCTATTTAAGCAAAGCAAAATATTCAGTTAAGCATAAACACCATTGAAGGTGCTAAGGGAATGGTTATAAACTAACTCCCAAAGTAAAGCAGAAACCTAGGCAAGCTATCGTAACACAGCGATCTAAGAGTAAAGTACAATACCTGTCTGTTTTCCCAAATCACATGCATGAAAATCATGAAATATACTGAGTTATGTTCCCAAAATTGGCATTGATAATTTACAGTACTTAGTGTTCACTTTAGCCATAACAATACTACCTGGTGGTGTGCTGAAAAAGCATTCAATGTTCTGCTGTTTTGTCTCCTAGTTTTCATTATTTCCTACCTTTTATGGATGACTCCGAAGCTGTAAATAAATAAATGCTTGCACGTTGCAAACTAGGGCAAGCCTAAGTAGATAGAAGTGCCTATTTGTGGGATGCTACAGAGTATATTGAAGGGTAAGAGGGAATAATAAGTAGGAACAAAGACTAAAGGAGAGAAATTGTGAGGACTCTAACAGGAATGACAAAAAGGGAACAAGATATGAACTAAGATTACATAAAGAGTGTTACAGACACTAGAAAGACCATGGAAGACAGCAGAGAATTGAACGAAATATAGAGAAAACACAAGAAAAACTGCAAGAAACAATGAATGAAAATAAATCTGTATTTTCTCTTTATATTTCCTATATTTTAATTCAAATCCAGTACAACATGGTTTTACATGCCAGTTTAACTCCCTGCGTTTTTTAATATGCAATAAAATGGCACGTTAGTAACATTTAAGTTTTCTAATGAGATAAAATTTCCTGACTTACAGTATAAGTACTGCTACAGTCCTACACTCTACTGTAGCTGCCAAACTAAAAACGGCTCTAATTTCAGTAGTCCATTTGTCTTTAATCAGTTCAGATTTTTAGTAAGTTACATATTCATAACTGTCAGTGTGCTAACTATTTAGCACGCTTAGGAGTGGGAGAAAAACAGGTATCTTTAAAGTTCAAAGGGAACTGCCTCAATTAAAAATATATTTCATTTATGAAAAGGTTTATGTAAATACTGCAGCAATGACATGCTTTTCTAGTATACTATTGTAGTTGATGAAGCAAAAAAAAAAACAAAGTCAAAACATACTGAAAACCTACCTGGGCCTTTCTGGAGAGGGGTTTGGACTACGAGGGGGAGGGGTGCGGGGAACTGCAGGTTTAGGAGCTATGGTAGCAGCAGGGACCAGGCCATGAGCTATATGTTTCTAAACAATTTAAAATAAAATTAGTTGACAATGATTTTAAGAATCACAAAAAAACACTGAATCAAACATGCACAAAAACTAATAGTATAAAAAAAAAGGAAGAACAATTACATGCAGTTAATGTAAACAGAAGACTTGAAATGGTTCCATGTTTAACTTTTTAACATGTATGAACAGCTGCTAAAGAAGGCTAGAAATGTAATTTATATGTGACCCATGGATGTATATTTTCTACCCAATGTACCACAATCTACAAAACCAAAGTTTTAGTTTTTTAATTTACTTGATTCACTTGGGCTTTTTCATATATATATATACACACAAGGAAACCAGAGCACTACAAATTAACTGATTTGAAGGTATTTGAACCTTGTTTCAGAGTAACACTATTAGTCCCTTTCTTGTAGAGTCTGCCAGTCAGAAGTAATCCTCAGTCATGGCAGTATGAGATGGAAGAAAAACCTTCACTAAACAAGTCTTGCAGTCAAAGGTTCAACCTGAATAAAAAAGACCCCAAAACCATCTTAATGCATTATCAGTTTTGTTTTGTTTTGTTTTTTAAATAGAATAACATTAAATACCAGCTCAGAAAAACTGGGATGAGTTCCCTAGAGTACCTTGAATGGAATCACGTAATGGTTGAATTTGGAAGAGAGCTCTGGAGATTGTCTAGTCCATGTCCCTGCTCAAAGCAGGGTAAACTACTGAGGGCTGCCTAGGATCCTGTCCAGTTGGGTTTTAAGTATCTCCAAATGCAGAGACTCCACAGCCTCCCTGAGAACTCCCTCTGTACCAGTGTTGGACTATGCTCACAGTATTTTTATTTTTTTTAAATTACTATTATGTTTAAATTTTCCGATGTTTTAATTTTCTGTGTTTGAATTTGTGCCCATTGCCTCTTGTCCTCTCTCAGGCATCAGAAAATATTATGTCCTAATAAAATCCATCACCTTCAGATAGATGTTACTTTTTTAATGGAGTAAAACAGGCCCAGTTTCTGCTATTACTGCTACAGAGGACTTTTCATGCAGTTATTGTTTAATTGTTTTCTCTGGCAGGATAATGAACAGGTGAACTGGGAAGCATTTCTGCCTTTACAGGAAGCGGCATCAAGTCACAAAATGTGAGTTACAAAGACCGCCTTTTTACTGGGTCTTATCTTCCAAACACACCGCTCCTGTTTCTGGCGGTCTCAGGCAGCGTTTGCTCACTAAGGGCTGTTGACTGTAGATGTCTTACCATGATTACCATGGAATACAGCTGAGGTAAAAGGATGCTGTCATCCACAGTTAAAGCAAGACAACAACAGGAAATCAATACTTTATTTTCATTCCAATATTAAAAAACCCCTTTGAACTACTTCACGTACGTTAAAAGACAAGTGCCCTGCACTACTGCTGAAACCCTACAATCACTGGCTGCTCGAGGCTGAGGCTGAGCCCGTACGAGCCCCCTCCGCGGCACTGCCGGTGTGCTTCCAGGGTCACCTCAGCGAGGCCCGAGGACTGCCTGGTGGAGCCGGGAACACCTCCCCGACAAAGCACCAGCACCCGGCCTCCGGACACCTTCCTTCCTGTGCCTGGAATTTACTTCTCTCCCCGTTTTTCTCCTC
>VZRU01001199.1:3548-16277 GCA_013398155.1 Pedionomus torquatus | reverse complement strand
TCTGTCCTGGGCACTGCTGAGGCCTCCCCTCCAGTGCTGGGTTCAGGTCTGGGCCCCTCAGCACAAGAAGGACATTGAGGGGTCAAAGGGTGGCCAGAGGAGAGCCACCAAGCTGGTGAGGGGTCTGGAGAACACGTCCTGTGAGGAGAGGCTGAGGGAACTGGGCATGTTGAGTTTGGAGACAAGGAGGCTGAGGGGAGACCTCCTTGCCCTCTACAACTCTCTGAAAGGAGGGTACAGAGAGGTGGCTGGTGGCCTCTTCTCCCAAGGGAATAACGACAGGATGGAAGATTCAGATTAGATATTAGGATATTACTGACCCATCGTAACATTTCCAAGTTTTTATGTGAATACTGTTAGTGACTGTGTAGGATAAAGAATTCTGAAGAACTTTGCTTAGAATTTTAATACTTTTTTTTCCCACTCGTGAGCAAAGTGTAGCGTCTTTTGGGAAGGAAGGCAAGATTTTTCTTGGAAGTGCTGATTGATTGTAGTCAGCCCGAGGTCATTGGAGAAAGTACTAATATAATAAGGAGAAAAGAAGCCCAGGTCACATTTGCATAAGTGTCAAATGTGTGTATTTATAGCAATTTGTCCTCATCTGCGGGGTTTTTTTGGCTGTTTGGACACGTTAAATCATTTCTGGGCTGTCCCTCTAGAATTTTATGTTGTATCATGGCAGATGCTGCTTGTATTAAACACCACATGCTCAGCACTTTGGTGTTTCTGTGTCTCTGAGGATTTTATGCTCACATATTGCTTTGCTTCCTGAGCACTTATTAATATTTCAGTTTTATTTTTAAGTAACTGTACTGCTGGGTCAGCTGGCCCAGAAACCTTTCTGTTCGGCCCAGAAACCTTTCTGTTCGGAGTCTCTACAGCAAATCTAGAAGGCAAGTTCACGGTCTTTGATTTTGTTGAAAGTGCCCAAATCCCGTGTCAGGGTATTTTCCTTTTCGTGGTTGTTTTGGAACTGGGATGAAGGCCAGTAGCTTATTTGGTAACCGTAGTCAAAGGCTTATGTATAAAACGGTACGGTCTTTTGACTGTGTAATATACTGTTTCACATCTGAATGGGCTCTAGAGAGCTTCCAAGCTGCTTCTTCCCCTCGTGCGGGCTGGCTTGTTGGCCTCAACGAGGTCCCTGTAGCAAAACTCTGGCTGAGCGATGTGGGGAGTAACGTTGAGTCACCCGTTCAGGGAGTGGCTTTTTCAGAGTGGATCTAGGGCGTGGGCTGAACAGTCCACAGAGAGGAAAGTTGGATGTAACTAATTCCAAAAAGGTTGGTTAATGTTAAATCATACTTAGGGAAATTTCCAAATAAATGAATATCTAAATTTAAATAACTTAGATAATTTTTCTGTGATTGAATTGAGCTGGTAGAAGCTTCCGGACAGCACCGACCCCTCTGTTATTGGGCTTTTTTCAATTTGCTCTTGGTCCTCTTTGTCTTGGCTCACTAATCTTAAGTAGGATGATGCTTTTGTCCTCCTAATAGGAATGCCATATGGTAGCCGAGAGAATTCCCTTCTTTACTCAGAGATTCCCAAAAAGGTACGGAAGGAGGCCTTGCTACTCTTGTCATGGAAACAGATGCTGGATCACTTTCAGGTGAGCCCAAGTACGAGGAGCCTGGTTTGATAGCGAATGGGAAAACTGGCTGATGCTGGTGGGGTTAGTTTGGTGGGTCCTGCTCTGCTAAACAGCGGGGAGAACAGTGTGGCAGCATAAAAGACCCTGATTTCAGTATCTTAATGTCCCTTGTCACTGTCAGGGCTGATGAAGAAGGGAGTGGAGGGTGTTTGTCTTCCCTACTAGGAAAGTTCCTAGTGGAAAAGAATGTAGCTGTCCTGACCCCATTTGGAATGCAGGTCCCCTTCAGGGTAATTCAAGATCCCCGGAAGAGCTTTTGTTTGCAGTGTCTGACATGGAAACTGTTTGTGAAGGCTGTAGATAACGTCATTAAGTTAATTGGTTACATCTGATTTGCATAAGCAGAGCAAGCACAGCTGTCCTCAGTTTGTGCTGAAGTGCCAACTGCAGAAATGACAGATTCGCAGCTCTTCCCTCTTGTGTAGGGGGAACTTTGGGGCATGAGATTGGTTTAGTCTCCCCTGGGTCACCCCTGTGGCCTGGAGTACATCAGTTATGGACCTCTGTGGTTAGACTGGTGATGGTTTTGGGCTGGTATATTGTGTTTTGGACATTCACAGACTAACTGGTTCCGGTCTT
Organism: Pedionomus torquatus; assembly: GCA_013398155.1. Taxonomy (NCBI): domain Eukaryota; kingdom Metazoa; phylum Chordata; class Aves; order Charadriiformes; family Pedionomidae; genus Pedionomus; species Pedionomus torquatus. The sequence continues at coordinate 14,044 of VZRU01001199.1, read as the reverse complement.
GGATTATTGCTGTTCTGTGAGAGCTTCTTTCCTTGCAGAGTCTTTCAGAGCTTCCTTTCCTTCAATCCTAGGCAACCCCTCATCACGGGATGTATTCTAGAGAAGAGGAGCTCTTGAGGGAACGCAAGAGACTTGGTGTCTTTGGTATAACATCTTACGATTTCCACAGCGAGAGCGGCCTGTTCCTCTTCCAGGCCAGCAACAGCCTCTTTCACTGTCGAGATGGGGGCAAGAATGGTTTCATGGTAAGTCTGATTTTATGAATATCACCTGAAATGGTCTCAATGGTTTTGGTTGGAGGTGATTGCACATCTGCATCTGTTTGATTATGTCCATTTCTTTTCTCTCTGGCCTGTGTTTGCCATCGCTTCATGGTCTGCGCTGTATCTGTGGTTTAGGCCTTTGAAGTGTGAAGCTAGAGCTGATTTGTCTGTGTCTGTTGCTGTAGGTGTCTCCAATGAAGCCTCTGGAGATCAAGACTCAGTGCACAGGGCCACGAATGGATCCCAAGATCTGCCCTGCCGACCCTGCCTTCTTCTCATTCATTAATAACAATGATCTGTGGGTAGCAAATATAGAGACAGGAGAGGAGAAGCGGATGACGTACTGCCATAAAGGTAACTGCTGCTTCTTGTCGGATTCCAAAGGAAAAATCTTTCTGACAAATTTGGGCTGGAAGGGCTGACGTCTTCATGGTTTATTTCTTACAAGTACATTCTTCTTTTGGATGGGTTTTTGCTGAGGAAATCTAACCACAGTCTCTTCTTTGTTCCTCTCCAGGCTTATCCAATGTTCTTGATGACCCCAAGTCTGCGGGTGTAGCCACTTTTGTCATTCAGGAGGAGTTTGATCGGTTCACAGGCTATTGGTGGTGTCCCACAGCATCCACAGAAGGTCAGTGTTCTGCTTAGAAAGTTCTGATGCCGTAGCTGCTGCCGGCCCCTGCTATGAGTGATACTTTGAGCAAGGTTTTCCTTTGGTCTGTGTCTGGGGAGGCCACCTAAAGAAACAAAAGATGGAGGGGTTGGAGTGGTGCTGCGAGGAGTGTTTGCGGGTGGTGACTGGGAGCTGAGGCTGCGCAGGAGGTGTACGCTCTGCACGACCTCCAGGCGATTCAGAAACAGCTGGAAAACAGCAGCAAACACCTTTACTCTCTGTTTCCAGGTTCAGAGGATTTAAAAACACTGCGGATCTTGTATGAGGAAGTGGATGAGTCAGAGGTGGAGATAATTCATGTTCCTTCACCTGCCTTGGAGGAGAGAAAAACAGACTCCTATCGGTACCCCAGGACAGGTAAGAGAAATACCACGGGGCTGCTAATGCAACTCTTGACTCCTGCTGGCAGCAGTGTGGAATTTGTGCTCTAAACTTTGTGTGATTAATCTGGTTACTTACTGCGATGTAGAAGCTGGTTGTAAATGTTGTGGCCTTAATTGAGTCTCAGAGCCCAAAATCTACTGCAGGAAAGGAATGGGATTTAAAGTTCAGCTTAAAAGAAGAGGTTGTTGAGAAAATGGAATGTATCTGGTGGCATATCATGGAATACATTTTGAATACCATCTTTCTTCTCCCTCCTGAGAACGTGCACAGCCAGCTAAGCAAGGAGAAAACAAACTTTTTCCATACCCCAAATTACTCTTGCGATTACAGTGATGTCTGCCTGAATACATAATTGGGTATTTGTACATTCACGCAGCACCATTTTAGTAGTAGTTGTAATCTAGAAGTTGTGGTGTGGGGTGTTCAGGTTGGTCATCCTGATATGCTCTCGCTCCTTCTTTGCAGGCAGCAAAAACCCCAAGATTACGTTAAAACTGGCAGAATTTAAAACAGACAGCAAGGGTAAGGTAAGTGCTAACAACTCAGAATGGGATATCGCAGATGAGGGTTGGCGGCTTCTGAAGCTCCCTGGAATTAAGACCAGGGTCTCTAAGACATTGCAGATAGTGTTAATCTTTGTTTTCATTCTCTGATAACACCTGGTTCTGTAACGTGCTTATCCAAGAAGCAGAAAAATCTTTAAAATGCTGAAGAGTATCGTTCTGATGGAGAGGCAGCTGGGAGAGGGGAGGGGAGCGAGGGAGTAGGGGTAGCCTGATCTATCACAGCGTCGATAGCGGAGCAGGAAGGCTGAAGCCCCATCTAATCCTGGGCTTCAGTCCCTGGCTCTGTCCTTCTCTGTGGCTGAATGCCAAAATCATTTTGCTTTGAAGCTTGTTTTCCCCAGCTCTTCCTGCCATTCGTAGCAGGACTTGCTTCTCCTGGCCAGACCCTTGCTGATGCCTGGAGTTAAACTTCCATATTCTCCTGTTCCACTGAGCTCGCCTGGCAGAAGACAGGGAGGTTCTGGTAACAGTCTGGTCTGATATCGGACCTTCTTTTTATTGCAGATTGTGTGTGCTCAGGACAAGGAGCTGGTGCAACCGTTTGCTGCGTTGTTTCCAACTGTGGAGTACATTGCCCGCGCTGGATGGACCCGAGATGGCAAATAGTATATATGTTTTTCTTCCAAACTAACGCTCCCGAGGGCTTCCCAGGCCCTCAACACACCTTGTGTTGTAGTCACGACCTGAGTTTTAAAGCCACGGGTGCCAGAAATGGCACAAATATTTGGCTGCTTCAGTGTTACAACATCCTAAAAGCAGGAATTAATGGAGTGTAGACCAGAGTGACAAACTGGGGGGTTTAAGTCACAACCACAAAGTTAAATGGCATTGATATATTAAGCAGGCTGTCCTGGGGAAGTTCTTTTTGAGTTGAAGATGTTTAACATCAATTAAGAAAGAAAGTTCCTGCTGGAGAGTGTACTAGAAGCAGGTTTATCATTGTTGGTCCGGTTTGATCTGTGCCAAACGTACCCTGGGAACGCGGGCAGTTTGTGAAGTGCTCAGCCCTTCGTGTGTACAAGGGGAAGATTGCCCTGGGACTGGTGTGCTCCCAGAGCTTGCTGTCATTGCAAACACAATACACAGCCTGGTGCTGGCCAGCCTGCCCTGGCAAGTTGCAAAATCCACACCAACCTGACTGGTTTGAAATTATAAAACTCTTAATTTTTTTTCCCCTCAAATCTGGCCTGGCTGTTAACTGGTTTCTGTCCAGATCAAGCTAGGGTGACTGAGCTGTTGTTGAAGATTGCATTCTGTAACTCACAGCCTCAGCTTGCGCCAGGGGAGGTTCAGATTGGAGATTAGGAAAAATGAACTGAAAGGGTTCTTAAGCCTTGGAATGGGCTGCCCAGGGAAGGGCTTGAGGCACCATCCCTGGAGGGATTTAAAAGCCGGGTTGACGCAGTGCTCAGTGATGTGGGTTAGTGATGTTTTTTATCAATTAGGTTGATGGTTGGACTAGATGATCTTAAATGTCCCAACCTCAACAATTAAATGATTCTATGATCATTAATTTTCTGCTCTGGAAACTAAATTCATACAGCTTTACAGAAGGTAATCCCGGAGGTGGTTCTTATGTTCTGCACCAGAGTTTCTTCTCAATGTGCTGAATGCATCAGTTTGGGAAATCCCCAGTCACTGGGATGCTGGGGAGAACTGAAGCTTTTGAAAATCTGTCTTAATGATGAAGCTTCCCTGGATGCGCTTCCACACCTCGGGGTGGCTGTGCTGTGTGGCTGGGGCTTGCCACGTGCTCTTGGCGATGGGTGCTGGAAAACCAACAGCATCCTGGGCTGCATCAAAAGAAGTGTGGCCGGCAGGTTGAGGAGGGGGATTCTGCCCCTCTGCTTGTGACACCCCACCTGGAGAACTGTATCCAGCTCTGAAGTCCTCAGCACAGGAAGGACATGGAGCTTTTGGAGCGGGGCCAGAGGAGGCCACAGAGATGCTGGAAGGGCTGGAGCCCCTCTGCTGGGAGGACAGGCTGAGAGAGTTGGGGGGGGTTCAACCTGGAGAACAGAGGGCTCCGGGGAGACCTTGGAGCCCTTTCCAGTCCCTAAAGGCTCTCTAGGGAAGCTGGGGAGGGACTTGTGATCANTCTATGGTTCTATGATCTGTCATGGTGAGAGGCCAGCAGTGCAGCACAACTTTGGGTGGCTCGTCTCAGAGAGGGACAAGGCTGAGACCGAAGCGACTCCTTCTCTTGGCAGTTGTCTTAGGTCTGTGCCTTCCCCTGCAGCGTGTGATGAGGAAGCGACAAGTAGATCATTTCTAGAGCTCTTGCTTTAGCTCGTCATAAAATGAATAGTGGTTCCTGATGGAGGGGCTGCCCCAGGAAAAGCTGTGCTTTCTTGGAGGCAGGCTTCTGTTCACGGTGCTCCCTTGGAATAGACACTGGCAAATCTGTCAGACGTCTTGTCTGACCGATACCCCTGCGAAATACCAGAGATGTCTGGCAGTAACGGCTTTGTTGGCAAAGCTTCCAGGAGATTAGAAAGCAGCGATGATGAGAAAAGCTTTGCATTCAGATGCCCAAATCCTTTCTGCCAGCGGGGGCTGGGGAAAGGGTTGCGTGTTCAGAGTGTTAGAAAGGGACATCTATTTTGTGGTACTGACATTCACCTCCAACTTCTTTCCCCAGCGCCTGGGCTATGTTCCTAGACAGACCTCAGCAGCGGCTCCAGCTAATCCTTCTGCCTCCAGCGCTCTTCATTCCAGTCCCAGAAAATGAGGAGCAGCGTGCTGAATTTGCCAAAACTGTGCCAGAAAACGTCCAGCCATTTGTGATCTATGAAGAAACCACTGATGTGTGGATAAATGTAAGAGGCTCAGGGTTGGGAGGAGAACACAGGCTGCCCCTTCCTCCCCCACGGTTTTGTGTTGGCTCTGTGTCCGGTTCAGTCCCTGTTCCAGCAGAGTGCTTTGCTATTCAGTAGTGCCAGATTTGGGGTTAATTCAGGGAGTTTGATGAAGCCATGAGAAGGGTTTTCATGCAGTCAGCATGGGAAGAGATGAGGATCCTGCCATCTCCTTGCATTTGGAGCTATTCATTTAATTCTTGCTTACATTTGATACTCTTGGTGAATGTGGGTCCTTCGGACACTGATGCTTTTGGATGTAAAACTGCTGTTCGTTTGGGGGTATTTTATTACAAGATCAGATGCTTTTTGAGGCATAAGCAACTGTAATCCCTGGAATTTGTTGTACTTCTTGAGGTAGGGAATGGACATAGGGGACTGGGAATAAACTTCAGCCTCTGAGATCAAACATCTTGATACTGAAGTGACAGAGGGGTCTGGAGTTCACACGGTGGCGTTCCCACAGTTGGGATAGCATCTGCCTTGTGACACTCCAAGGGCTGAAACGTCAAGCTTGGAGGCAAAGCGGTGTTGGTTTTGATGGTAGGCAAGCATGTGGTCTCCTGCCTGGGCCTAGAGTTTCTCTGTGGTGACAGGAAAGTATGGAATGGCTCTTTAAGCTGCTCATCTGAGACATTTCTCCCCTTTACCCTCTCCTTTGAAGGCCCAGCGATTTAGCAGTGGCTCCCTTGGCTGTGTTTCTGCTGTCTCGCACAAATGACGTGTGGGTCTTTTGCCTTGTGTGACAGGTTCACGATATCTTCTATCCTTTCATCCAACCGGAGGGAGAGGAAGAAGAACTCTGCTTTATCCGAGCCAACGAATGCAAAACAGGTTTCTGTCACCTGTACAGAGTCACGGCGGTGCTGAAGCAGGGCAGCTACGACTGGACACAGCCCTTTGTCCACAGCGAGGGTAAGAGCTGCAGTTTTTACAGCGTTTCAGCTCTGGGAGCTCCCTCTCCGATTTGCTTGTCTCATCTTTCAGGAAAGACGATGACTTATTCTCATCTTCTCTCTTCTAGATGATTTCAAATGTCCTATCAAAGAGGAGATTGCCCTGACTGGTGGGGAATGGGAGGTGCTGGCGAGGCACGGATCGAAGGTAGTGGTTATTTTTATTTTCTCTTGCAGTGTTACAGCTCTGCATTGTCTGCCCACAGCCCCGGCCTACGCCCTCTGTTACGCCTGGGACCAGCTAGAACTACTTAAGCTTCATTTTGTTTCTCTTTTTATTGCTGCCTTGGCTTTCCCCAGAAGGGCTGTAGTCCAGTGCACATTGGACTGATTGCCTTTTTAATCAGCCCTTCGGATTGCTCCTTAGGTAAAACCCCCTGAGTGAGTCAAGCCATAAAAAAAAAGACGTGTGTCTGAGGTTCAAGAGCAACAAAAGAACTATTTTGTGGAGAAACTCGGGATTGTTGCCTTGTGCTGAAGCGTTTTAACCCCAATGAGTACTGGTGACCTGGAATTATGGCCAGTGCTTAGAGCGAGCTCTTGGTCTCCAGCTGATTCCTCAGCAGAGCCTTTAGGAAGAAGGCAACTGGGGAGCGTAAAGCAATTTAGAATATGGAGAAACTGTATCCGTTATTGGTTGCAGAATAGCCAGAAATGATTTCTATTTTTTTTTATTAATCTTGTAGAAACCTAGTTCCGTTTTTGCTTCAGGAATTAACTCCAAGTCTGATCTTTTAACGCTCCCAGGTGATTTCTGTCAAAATAAAGACCTTGTCTGTTCATTTCCAATTAATCTGGATTTTCACTTCTCGCTTTTAAAAAGGCCTGCAGCTCCGTGCGTTTGGTTTCTGCTGCTTTTCCTCAGTCTGCAATTAACCTGCTGGCCCTCCCCATGTGGATTCTCACTGTACATGCTGTTGATTTTGGCCACAGCTCTTCCCTGCATGTGTTAGGGCTAAAATTGTGTTAGCAGCAATTATTTTGATGCATTTGTTGCTCCACGGGGCTCTGCCTGGTTTTTCCCGGCTGATTGAGTCGGATATTTTGTTCCCTTTGCTGTCCACCATGGTCTTCAAACTGTGGGTTAGCCAGAAATAGCAGTTGGGCATCAGCATTTGGAACGTGTAAAGTGGAAACCAGTTCGGTTACTGTTGCTGGATCAATGTGGCATTTAAAAACCATGGTCTCTATTCCTGGCTGGCCAGGAAGTTTTTAGAAACAGCTTTATCTGGACATTAAAAACATATTTTAACGTGGCTTGAAGTTTGGTATAGCTCGTAGACAGATCTTTACACAGAATCATTATCGTGATTGCTGGAAAAAAATACATATTTACCTTTAAAATCCAGACATTCCATGAGAAGACACTGTATTTAAGTGCAGAATCTTCACCTGTGGGAAAGAAAGCCCAACTTTTTATGCTCATTTGTGTGCAAATGCTTTGAGTCTCTTAAAAAAAAAAAAAAGCTAAGTGACCACTTGTCATAAATTCACTGGACTATACGGGGTTCTCTGTATGTGCTGTGCGTGTTCTCCAGCCTGTGCTATCAACAGGCATTGCATGGGGTCCCCGATGCCAGGAGCAGCCCCTCGTGGTCCGTTTGTGTGTTCGACTGACTCTGCCCTGGGCCAGACTGTTGGAAGTGGCAAAGGAGCAGTTGTTGTCATCCTTCTGTGGCTGAGCACTCTCTTCTCCACCTAGATCTGGGTCAACGAGGCTGCGAAACTGGTGTATTTCCAAGGCACGAAGGACACCCCCTTGGAGCACCACCTCTACGTAGTCAGCTATGAGTCTCCCGGAGAAATCGTGCGACTCACCACGCCGGGCTTCTCCCACAGCTGTTCCATGAGCCAGGTTGGTTGTTTCTCTGATAAAAGCCTTGTCTCCTGACTGACAGGGATCCTAACAGGGAATGGTAATGAGTCATGACCAATAATGAGTCCTGAGGGCTTCTTGGTTGCTTGAGATCGTGGGAGATTTTATCCGAGAACCGCGTGGAGGAGATGAGATGTGGGCAATGAAAGCCCTTGTTCCCCTAACTCTGCTCTCTCTGCCATCTGTAGAACTTTGACATGTTCATCAGCCACTACAGCAGCGTGAGCACTCCGCCCTGCGTCCACGTCTACAAGCTCAGTGGCTCTGACGACGACCCTCTCCACAAGCAGCCCAAGTTTTGGGCCAGCATGATGGAGGCGGCCAGTAAGTCCCTTGGCACGTGCCAATCCTAGATTTTCTCTGTGACACTCTTCCCACCAGCGGTAGCCAAAGGTGATGGGGAGGGAAGTGGCCTGAGTGACTTCCCTCTGAACTGTGTTATCATAGGGGGGAGACCTCGTTAGTGGGTAGCTCATCCAGGAAATGGTATATGAGCTTTTAAGATACTGTTCCATGCTTTGAGTGAAAGTGGGTGTGCTGGGGCGCAGGGTTAGATGGCTGTAGGTTTAGGTGTTCCTTTAGTCATGATTTGTCTGAAGAGGGGAGGGGTCCAGTATCTGGGATGCAGTGGCTACTTCTTTCTAAGGCTGTAAAGGTTTAGATCATAGAATCGTAGAATGGTTAGAGTTGGAAGGGACCTTGAAGATCATCCAGTTCCAACCCCCCTGCCCTGGGCAGGGACACCTCCCACCACACCAGGTTGCTCCAAGCCCCATCCAGCCTGGCCTTGAACCCCTCCAGGGATGGGGCAGCCACAGCTTCTCGGGGCAACCTGTTCCAGTGTCTCACCACCCTGAGACACCCTGTGAGATGGAGCTCAGGGCAGCACCTGAACCCCTCCTGCAAATGCTTTTACAATTTTACCCATTAACCTTCCACGTCTGGCTGGTGTGGCACGGCCTCCCCCGTGTGTGGGTACCCAGCTGGTGATGTGTTCTTGAGTGATCCCTTCGCTCTTTGTGTGGCCTGTTGCCCTGTGCGGGCAGATGCCGTCATGTCCCAGTGAGAACCTTCTCTGGGAGGCATTGCTGAGGCTTGAAACACTTTGATATTGAAGGAGACTTGACTTGGGGGACAGGTTTGAACAAAATAAGGTTGTTCAGGTGGGGCAGGAGGCGGAGGCTGCTGCCAGTTACTGCATCGCTGGTGTCTGACCTTCCTTCTGCAGGTTGTCCCCCAGATTACGTCCCTCCTGAGATCTTCCACTTCCGCACCCAGTCCGATGTCGAGCTCTATGGGATGGTCTACAAACCTCATGATGTCCAGCCTGGGAAGAAGCATCCCACGGTGCTCTTTGTGTATGGGGGCCCTCAGGTAATAATCCAGGTGTAACTACTGGTGTCAGGCGTGGGATCGCTGCCCAGGGCAGAGCTTTGCGTAACTTGGTCATCGTCAGGACTTAACGTTTTGGTTAGCAGCAAGCACAGGACCTCTGTTCTTACCTCTGCTTCAAACCTCAGATGATTTTTCCAGCATTTAGTCTGATTTGCATGGCTCTGATTGCTCAGTTAGTGGCTGTGGTCCAGCTCGGGGCCCTACACAGTGGGACAGACAGAGGAAGGTACTGGAAGGCAGCTGCTTGGCTCTGAAACTCTTCCCTCCTCCTCCTGCAGGTGCAGCTAGTGAATAACTCCTTCAAAGGAATTAAGTACTTACGGCTAAACACGCTAGCGTCCCTCGGCTATGCTGTGGTGGTGATCGATGGACGGGGTTCCTGCCAGCGAGGACTCAAATTTGAAGGGGCCCTGAAAAACCAAATGGTAACGTACTGTTTTATTGACGAATCTCCGCTCGTTTGTCTTTCTAAGGCTGCGTGTTTCCTGTGCGAGTGTTGCTCTGGTCTTTTCTAGATTTAGAAAGCTGCTAATTTGAGCTTCCATCTTGCCTTTTAGGGTCAAGTGGAGATAGAAGACCAGGTGGAAGGTTTACATTATGTAGCAGAAAAATACGGGTTCGTCGACTTGAGTCGGGTAGCCATCCACGGCTGGTCCTACGGGGGGTTTCTCTCCCTCATGGGTCTCATCTGTAAACCCAACGTCTTCAAGGTGAGTCTGGGGCTGGAAGTTGCCCTTTTGGGACGCTTAACTCTCAACTTCTGTAATTCTGGGCATCTGGAGTTGGCTTTTTTCTGATGAATGGGTGAAAACATCCCTCGATCCTACCTGTAGCTCCTGGCTACAGTCCTGCCTTCTGCTTTCACATCACCCATGTCTGAGGCTTGGTGGGGATGGAGTCGTTCCCCTGTGACTGCCAGCAGAGGACTTGGCCAAGCATCCAGTGTGATAATCCCCTTCCCAAGTCCCCACTGCCACAGTTTCTGGATCATTCTGCAAATTCTCCTCCAAAAAGGGAAGCTTTTAGTGCTGTTATGCAGGGATTTGCCTCGTTGTGACTGTAGTGGGAACAGCAGGATGAGGAGTCTGGGGTTTATGGAGGTTTGCTGTAGAAGAATCCTGGTGTGAGTGACAGAGCAGTCCAGAGCCTGGTTTTTTCCTGCCTCTTCACGAAGACTTGAACTTGAACGTGCTAAAGCACGTGATAATTGAGGCTGTCTCCCACCACCTATTTGTTTGACAGATTGCTATAGCAGGTGCTCCGGTCACGGTTTGGATGGCATATGACACCGGGTACACCGAGCGGTACATGGATATCCCAGAGAACAACCAGCAGGGCTACGAGGCTGGCTCCGTGGCATTACACGTAGAAAAGCTTCCTAATGAGTGAGTACCAAGGGCTTGAGGGATCCCCTAAAAACCTGCTCCCGGGTCCTCTTGGGTGCCACTAGTGGGCAACAGGATGTCCACGGGCCAGCAATGTGCCCTTGTGGCCAAGAAGGCCAATGGCATCCTGGGGTGCATCA
>VZRU01001198.1:51247-65221 GCA_013398155.1 Pedionomus torquatus | reverse complement strand
GATGCTGGGGAGAGCATCCAGCGGCCGGAGCTCATTCTGCCTAAAACACAGCTTTTCTGTAACAACTCACCGCCGAGGTAAGCTCCATCCCCCTCCACGTCGTACACTAGGCCACTGCCTTCAGTTTATTTCATTAGAGCTGAATTTATTCCAGCAAAGCAGTTGAAATATTCGCCTCTAGTCCTGCCACCTTTAAGCCCCCCCGTCCCCAGCTGCCCACCGCGGGCCGTCAGCTCCCCGGCAGAGGTCCCGGGCAGAAGAGGTGCCAACAGGAGTGAGTCAGAGGCGCAGAAATAGCTTGTGCCAGCTTGAGCTGCCGCCCCAGCACCTTGTCAACAACCCAGCAGCGAGAAAAACCCTTTGCACGTGAAGCTGGTGAGAAAAACGCCAAGGGCACGGCTCGCTAAGCACGTAGCCAGGCGAGGGGAGCACTGAGCGGAGCCAGAGGGAAAGGGTTCTGCCTGGAGCAGAAAGCCCCTCTGCTCAAATAAGTGGTTATTGTGGAGAGAAAAGAAGAGAACCGCTGGATGGGGTATGAGTGATGGGCATCTCCAGGAGGAGAGATGGCAACGTTTAAAAGCAGTAACTGCAGCATCAACCATCAGCTCTGTCCTGGAGGAAACAGACCACAGCATCCTCCCGCCTGCACCAGGCGCCTGTGCCCTTCCCAGCTAATGGGGGGGACCCAGAGCAAACACACGGCAGGAGGGGCCTGGCAGAGGAGCAAAGCGGGGACAGGGGCATGGGGGTCAGCCTCAGTGCCCCCTCCCCGTCCCAGGGCAGCACCGCAGACCCACAGCTCAGCCCGTGGCTTCTTACTGCTCCCGGGTCACTCAGCGCCAGCGCAGGAGGGCACTGGGCTGGGCTGGACGCAGGCGGGGGGTTAATGCCCATGAAGTGGCCGTTATTGCACCGGCTCCTGCGGCGCTCTCCCCTCTGCCATGACGTTACGGGACGGTGTCTGGCAGTCTCTGTTTCCAAATCACAGGTTTTTCACGGTAGAAGGCTGTTTTCCCCAGGCAGCCAGCAGGGATTTCATTGTTTAAATAGTGTGAAATCCTTCTTTATGAGGCCACTTGCCTTCTGGTCTACACGAACGGCCTTTTGCAGCACCTGACGCTCCCTGTTATCCCCCACGCTATTTGTTGCAGATGCAGCCCGTGCACTCGGGCGCCGTGTCCTGCTCCGCAGCTGCCCATCGCCGAGGATTTGGAGATGAAACGATGGCGGCTGCAGGTGAGGAGCGTCAGGCACCGCATCCACAGGTGGTTAATCTGCCAGCTCTTTGCAAAGGATTTTAAGAGCATTTTCCACTGGAAATGGGAGGTTTGATCTGCTCGTGCCTCCTTAGGCTTGTGATTCAAAGGGGAGGTGGGGAAGCCAAAACCAAATGACCAGTCAGACCCTGGAGGCCCCCCACGTCCCTCCTCCCAGGGGCAGCATCCGTCTGGAGAGAGCCAGAGTCGGGTCTGACAGGGTCCCCCCGCTCCAGGGCAGAGGGGGCGAGTGTCGCCTGGGGAGATCCTCAGCCCCAGCCAGTGGCACCTCCTGAGCGAGGACTACACAGACCTGGAATTGGGGGTCAGACACCCCATGGCCACGGCACCAGCTCAGTTGTCTCTGTGACTACACAGAGCTGATATTCCCCCCTTTCAGCTCAACTTATTAACCCAATGTTCCTTTCAAACAAAATGCCGCACGGCTTAATTATTTTTTTTGGCTAACTGTTTGCAAATGCCATCAATTACTGAAAACATGACACCGTCGCCTTTTGCGAGGCTCTGGAATCAGACTCCCTGTCACCCTCTGACAGCGGCGGCGTAAAACTGCATTAATCGAATTGCGTATCAGTCACAAAAATTGAGGGGTAATTTGTCAAAGTCACAGCCGTGCTCAATAACCGTTTGGAGATGACTAAGTAATTAATCAATAATGCATTCTCACCTTTTCATTTCCCCCCGTTTCTGTGACTCGCACGGGGGAACGACTGGAAAATAACAGACGGTGTTTTCCAGTGGCGCTAGGGACGGTGGCTGGTGTTTGCTGGGGAGATATTTCAGCCCAGCCAGGCTCCCTCCTGCTCTCCTGGACATAGAATCACAGGCTTTTGACTTCACCCTGTGNCTCACCACCCTCAGAGTGAAAAATTTCTTCCCGAAGAGACAGAAGAAAGCGCATTCACAGAACTTGTGCCAGCTGGTGGCACAAGGACAGAAAGCGTCGCTGGGGGCTTGTGTTTCCAACCAGACGCCTGGATGGATCCTGCCCAAACGCTCCAGTGGGGTAGATCATCACTGAGCTGGACACAAGCTCTAATCCCAGTTCCACCAGGCTTTTGACTTCACCCCGTCATCTAAATAACTGTTTATCAGAGATGCTGCTAATTTGGTCTGAATTCTCTTTCTTAATGTTCCTGAAATAACATCCTCTCTAATGCAATCCAAAGGTAACCCATCAGTGTAATGAAAATTTTCCTTGTGAGACTGAGCTGCTACTTCTTGAATGCCATGAGAGTAATAATTTGGTTAATAAAACGGTCAGATTTGCAGCACTGAAGGGCTTTTCAACTCGGAATCAATCACTTCACATCTATTACTCACCACTGGATTCAGCGAATGCATTGTTGAACTCACTGAAAACGGTCTTAGTAATATTAAGTAATTAGTAAGATTAATGCTGTCTCAGAACTATAACCTGGGCAGAAGCCAGACTGATTAGAGTTAATTATCTTCTACCTGCTTAAATAACTTCTACGCTGTTGTACCCACTATGCGAGGGCAGAAAGTGCAGAAGAAAGTTCCCCCCTCACAGGAGGGGCTGAGCCGCCAGCGCCGGCCGGAGGGTGTTCCAGAAAGACACCCCGGGGGTGCCTCTGCCGCCTCCTCCTCCCCCAGCTCAGCTCATCCCACGCCCCCACCAGCACAGCCCCCTCTGCCCATCGCCCGTCCCGCTTCTCCTCTGCTCCTGCCCACCCAAAACCTTCCCACCCAACCCACGGCTGCCAGGCGCTGTTTGGCCCCAAGGGCTGATGCCATCACTTATGCATGATCCCGGCTTCCTAATAAAAATTTCATTATTATAAATGATTGCAAAAGTTTTCACATTCTACATTTTGTCTTTGCAGAGAATTTTAAACACTCTTTAATTTTGTCCCTTGGTGCTGGTACGTGCAATAATCCCACTGATCCATATTCATATCTCCCAGCCTTGCAGCTGCTGCAAAGACTTCACAACTTGTGGAATCACTTCAGCAAAGAACCAAGCATCCACAATATTTATTATTGTTATTAATGCAACACGATTTCAGCCCCTTTAATAATCACAGGACATGATTCCCGGTGTATTTAAATAATTGATTGGCTTACAGCTCACTAATATGAATGCATCCACAAGTATTTAATTGGATCGTGACTTGATCCTGGCTCCACGCAGTGTATCACGTTACCAATAAATCAATTATGTATCTCCCTGCCCATAGAACCTCTCCTGGGGTGACCTGGAGGACCAGGCTGGTCCAGCTCAGGGGTCCCTGAAGGAGAAGGTGGCAGTGAGGGAGGTGGCTGCTCCCACTCCGTGGGACCTGGGGCATGGCCAGCTCCCAGCCCCCCTGGGGAAGCAGCGACCAGAGAAGAGAACATCATTAGGAGGCAGTGGAGCATGTGCTGATTTGTGTGTGCTTTCAGTTCACAGGCATTTATTAGGGATGTCCAACTAATTCACATTCAGGTCAACCTGCTAATATTATATTAACCTCTGCTGCCACCGATGTGCACGGGAAAAATCCCAGCCACGCTTTGCGGGGACGTGGCGTCCCACCCACGGCTTCTCCCCATCACGCTGGGCACGCTGCTGCCTAGAAGCACCCCTGGCTGCCACCACCGAGCCTGTCCCCTGAGCGATGCCAGCGCTTCTCCCAGGGCCCACGGGACAGCACATGGCTGGAGCATCCTGGGTGCCCTGCCCAGGCTGGTGCTTCCCCCCCAAAACAGCATTTGAGCTACAGCAAGCGACCAGCATCACGGAGGTGACAGTCCCTGGAGAGAGGGACCCTCTGAGAGGATGGGGGAAACAAAGCACCAAGGGGTGCCGTGGCTGAGCAGCACAGCCCACGGCAGCAGTCCCACAGCCTGCGAGGGTCTTCTGCTCGATGGCCGTGGGGCTCAGCCTGACAGCAGAGGGATGGCCCCCCGCCCCGCCCCCCCCCCTCCCCGAGACAGGCGGCAGAGGATGCTGAACGGCCCAGGACAGCAAGTGCCACATCACAGATGGAGTGTTCCTGCAAACCTCAACAAAATCAGACGCATATTTTCATTTTTACCTTTTTGAACCATTAACTAACCACAAAATTTCTCAGTAATCCCCAGCAGATGAGCATCAAAGAGAAGACCTATGGTTTTAGCTAATCCCTTTATTCTGAAGTAATGCTACAGAAATCAAATACCAGCAGTAAGTCGGGAGATTAACAAGAAGCTGGGAAATGCACAAATTAAATTGCAATCATCTCCCTCGCTGCTTTGCCCCAGCCAATGGCACCGTTTCTGCCCCGGCCACTGCAGCCTCCCCAGCAGGACAGCAGGTTGGAAATCACTTTATAGAAATGAGACTCCTCTTTAATCCCCGACGCAGTCAATAAGCAGAACCAGCCCAGAAGCAGCCGGTGCCCACGCAACACCCCGTCCCCGTGTGCCTTTTGCCAGGCTGGGGGTGGGGGAGAGCATCCAGCTTTTCCCAGCGTGCTGGGATCAATCTGGGAGATAGAGCCGTGCCTGGGAGCGGGGGCGAGGGACGAGGGCCACCAGGCTGGTGGCAGCAAAGACCACGTCCGGGGCTCGGGACTCCTGCCTTTGGGATGCCAGGGCTGGGGTCTCCAGAGGAGGTGGCAGCGAGGGCCACCGTCCCCAGGGACCCTCCTGGGCACAGCGGGAGCCAGGTCTGAGGTGACCCCCAGCAGCGTGGCCTGTGCCCTGGCTCTGCTTTTATTGCACACTAACGTCCCAATGAATATTTCATTCGCTGCCTTAAGAACATCTCCACAAATGCAGGTTTTAATAAAACATGAGGACGCGTTTTTGGCAGAGCCACCAAATGCTTCAAACAGCCCCATCATAGTTTATTAACCAGAGCAAACACTGCGCAGTTGTATTTTTATCTCAGTGACTAATGGAGTCCCACCGCGTGCGAGGCAACGGGGAAGGTGCCCTCGGCCCCACGGCCCCACGGCCTGGCACTGGGGGGGGCGATGCCAGTGGGATGGGGCAGCGCGTGTGACCGGGGGGCGATGCCAGTGGGAGGGGGCAGCGCGTGTGACCGCTGGAGCCATCCACGTCACCCCCTGCAGCCCCCTCTGTCAGACAGGGATGAGTCTACTATGAGTCTACTTACAGGCATGGCAGAGGGAGGAAAAAAACCCATGGAGTTTTAGTGGGAGGTATTTGCAAACCAGGACAACGCTGGCCCCCGTGCTGACGGGCAAACACAAGGCAGGTGCCGCCCGACCCGCTGCGAGCACCTTCCCCGCTGGGCTCACACCAGCTGGACGTGCTGGACTCTGCTTCCCACCCGAGAAGCCACTTCTGGTTTTCCACCTTCCTAAAAACAGCACAGGAGCTGCACGGTAGTTTTTTTCCCCCCACAGCTGAGTCTAGCAAAAATCTTGCTGCTCCTGGAAAAGGCAAAACTGTTTCTTGTCCTTGTTTGAATCCACTGCAGAAGCAGCGATGGAGCAAATGAACGGCCAGAGGGGAGCAGAGGGGGCAGCCGCAGGAGGATGGGGAGGGCAGCGGCTACCTCAGCCTCTTCCTGCCACAGCAAACCGGAGCCAATTAAGTCCGAGAGGAGGAAATTTAAAGCCAGTGAAAGAAAGTGTTACTCTAGCCCCAGTCCCTCTTGCAAGAGAAGGAAGTTCCTCAGCAAGGTGACGTAGGAGCGACACTGGCAGAAGTGACAAGGGTGGCACCAGTTGCAGCAGCAAAACCTTGGGGAAGGCAAAGGGGATTTGGGGGAGGGCACAGAGGGGCCCTGGCCACCTCACACTGCGGGTAGGCGAGAGAAAGGGGCTCCAAGGGCTCAGCTCTGGGGACACCAGCTCCAGTGACAGGGGGCCGACAGTGCAGCGGTCCCGGCTCAGACAAGGTGAGGTCCCCACCGGCAGCATCCCCCCCCCAAAGCTCCTGCTCCAGAACGGCTTTGCCTGGCTGCTGACAGGTGGCACTGATTTACAAAGCAGAAATAAATGAGTCTGCTCTGCAATTTCACCTAATTTTGCCTCCCATTTCAATTTGCCATCTTTCAGCGTAATGCTGGGTGGTTAATTATGTTTCCATCTTATTGCTCAGATAATACCCCGCCTCGTACTGCACATCGTAGCTGTTCAAAGGGTTTCATTTTACCTTTCATTTCACCTCCTAGCACAGCTCTAAATTTAGTCAGCTTGTAATTTTGGGGTATTTTATACATTATACTTTTATTATTGTGAAGTAAAATGGAATCCTTGTCTTTTAATTCACTCTCTAATAATTCTCCACCAAACCTTAATACAAAAGGCTTTTTTTCCTTAAGACTAATTGAATGGGGTGTAATTATAATACCTGGGGAAATGATACTGAAAGTACCTTAACTGTGACAGTTTCCTCTGACTAATCACCCCTCCATCGACTGGCAAGTCTTGGCTGCACAAGTTCCCCACCCGTTACTGCACTAATGGGGCGGGACCAGGCTGAGGGCGACCAGGGCACTTGCTGCCCCTGGGCCGGGATCCCCAGGTCTGCAGGGGCTCCTCTGCCCTCCAGGGACCACCATGGTCCCACGTGGAGAGGAGGGGATGGGGAGTCGGAGTCACAGGGCTGGCATCCCGCCGAGGGACCAAAGCCATGGAGCATCACACAAAGTGCTGACCACAGGAGCAGGCGCCTGGCAGCCACGGGGCAGACATTCCCATCTCCATCACCCTCTTCCCTGGCTTAATGCTCCCACTGGAGATGTTCTGCTTGGTCTTGGAAAGCCTTGGAAACACAAGAAGCGAGCGCAAGGGAAGAGTGCCAGGGGCCATAGCAGGAGCATCCTTCCCCTGAGAGCCGGGAGGTAACCCCAGCGCTACCGCCGGCTGCAGCACTGCCCTCTGAAACGCATTTCCCTGCCGGGGAACAGCGATTTTCCCTGTTTGTGTGCTCTGGGCACACCCCAGGTGAGGTCAGCGCTCAGCAGAGACAGCCAGGGGCGATTTCCTTACTAAACCATGTATTGCAGTAAGTGAAAAATGAGCATTAAGGGTGGCTATTATGCAGACAATAAAATGTTTTTCTATCACTGTAGGTGTCAAGCTCAACACTCCTGCAGAGAGGATCCTCCACGCGATGAGCTGACTACAGATACGCTCCCAGCAGCAGCCCAGTGTTTGTTAGGAGAAACAGCAGATTCCCACCCGCCTTTGATGGAGGGGGCTCTCGGTGCGGGACAGCCCCCCCGGGTGGGCTCTGCAGACACGGATCGGCCCTGGGGAGGGGTGGCAGCTGTGGGAGAAGGGACAGGACAGGGGAAACCCCCAGCAAATTGTCCCAGAGAAATTAATGCACGTTGCTCTAGGATCTCTACAGCTAATTAGCCCCTGCTGGCCGGAACGGGCCCTCAGCTCTCCCCAGAGCTGGGCACTTCTCTTTCCTCAAGCACACACTCCCTCAGGCTGCAGCCAGTGTCAGGGGGAAAGAAGGTGTTAACCCAGAGCTCCAGCCCCCAGCCCAGCAATCACTGGGACCTCCAGTGCCCAGGACACCACGGGAGGGTGGGCACCGCAGAGCCCCCCCAGCAGCCCAGTGCAAGGCAGAACTGGGAGAAAGAGGCACAGGAAGGTCACTAAGAAAGTGCAACACAAGAGCCTCCTCATGGAGCTCTATTTCTCCATCCAGCCCCAAGAGCAGACCCAGCAGCTGCTGCCCAGCCCTGGCAGAGAGAAACCTCAGCCCAGCCCCTGAGGGATGCCAGGGACAGCCCAGCTTCTGCCCAGAGCAAGGAAAGTTAAGAGTGGTACCTCCTCAGGCAGCTCCTCCAGCAGCAGCATCCCTCTGGCACCAGCACCCACACCTCTGCCTCCTTTATTTAAGCCACCAGGGGCTAGATTGCCCATAGCCCCCAGCTGCCTTCTGACTGCAGCCTTCAGCCCCTTCCCACCCCCGGCTCATGGGGTGCTCAGTCCCTCCAGCCCCTTCCTCACCCCGGGGGCAGCAGCAGCAGCTCCTGTGCCCAGACCCGGTGCTGGGGTTCCCTCGGGTGGGTTTCGGCTGAGCCAAGAGGCACAAGGGACCCTGCTGGCTCCAGCGTCACCTGAGAGCAGCAGCATAAATTACCTGTGCTGTGAACAGCACTCGACAAACGAGCCTGGCCAGCTGTTTGTTCCAGCCTAGAGCTCTGTCCCTTGTCCCTCACCCTGGCCCAGAGCTGGGCAGGAGTTGTCCCATCCCGTCCCCTGCCCTCCACCTCCCTGCTGGCCGGTGCTGCTCGGGGGACGAGTCCTGCCCTTCCTCTGTGAGGACAGATCCTTGATTTTTTCGATGCTGAGGAATATCTTGCTGATTATTCTGAGTTTCTTTCTTTCTTTTTTTTTTTTTTTCTCACTCCATATGCTGTTTTTAACTGATAAGATGTCCCTCCAGATACGGCTCTGCACCGGGAAAGGTACAGAAAACTGATGGTGATTTTTTTCCTCTATCTTTTGCCCATCATAGCCTTTTCTCCCTGGGGAAGGAGGTTCCTGCTGTGCTTTACTTCTCCTGATAACTTGCAGCCCAGGCTCGTTTCACTCCTTTGATGGAGGAAAGCCATCTCAAGGGTATTTTCAGTCACTCAGCTGTCCCAGGCCCAGGACAGAAAGCTGCCACGAGGCCAGGGCTGTCCCGTCAGGAGCTCAGCGACGTCCCACGGGGCACAGGGAGGTGCCCACCGGAGCTGAGAAGGTTGTCATGGGTCAGATCTCAGTGTGTGGAAATGGAGAGACAGGGCAGGCTCAGCCCTGCAGCGACGGCCGTGAAACCCAGAGGAAACCCAGCCCCTTGAGCATCGCCCGAACTGTCCCTCTGCGGTTGGGCTGAATGCGAGAGCATTATTTTTAACGCAACGTGTAATTAGAGGGTGTAAGTCAGCCAAAGGATTTATTGAGCCAGAGAATTAGGCAGTCGCATGAGAAATGAGAGCGGGTGCTGCGGCAGGAGCGGGTTGGGATTGGAAATGTCCTGGGCAGAGCCCCCAGCCCCCCCCCACCCCCAAGGCCCCCCTTCGCTGCCGAATGAATAGATCCTTTGCAGAGATTAAAATGAATTTATTATTTCACAGTGGGTATTTACACCACATCTGGAGCAGGTATTACGTACCCTGTTACAAAAACGCCTAAACCAGCCCTGTTGGTTGCAGCAGGAGCAGAAGGGCAGGGGGCTCCCCACACACCAGCACCCCCAAACCCACGCTGGCCCCCCCTGAGCCACCACGTCCCCCCCAGATGGGGCAGGGGTGCCTGGAAGGGTTGGCCCCGCTCCCCCCAGCGATGCTCAGGCCAAGCGCAGCCTGCGGGGTGCCCAGCCCCAGCGATGGCGGGAGCGGGGGGCTCCCCTCCTCGCCCCCTCCAGCTGCACCACCAGGGGAAACGCTGCGTCCTGCAGAAGGTCACAGGCTCGTGGCCAGGAGATGGCATGGTTTTCTTTATTTTTAACTAATGCAATGGAGCCTGGCTGGGCCTGGGTCTCTGGCTGGGCATCCGCATGGGGTTGGGCACATCAGCGCACAAAGGGGCTTCCTGAAATTCGGTTGCAAACAAAAGCAGTAACTTGGTGCCTGGACTCACACGGCAGAGAACAGATATTAAACCTGCAGCCTGATTAATGCAATTTCCAAGGAAGGAGAAACCAGCAGCATGCTCCATGGAGACATTCCACCATCTCCAGGCGCTGATGAGGTGTTGGATGCCCCCGGCCATCTCACCACATCTGGTGCACCTGGTTGCAGCAGCCAGATCCCACAGCAGGGAAAGAACATCGCTCGCAGGGGCTGAGCAGCCCCCCAGATGACATGAGCTCAGAGCCGGCTCCTGGGAACCCACCAGGCCAGGGACCATGAGCCAAACGGGGTTTCACGCAGCCGCTGACCTCCCAGTTCCTGACGGCAACCCTGATTCAACATCCTGGGACGTGGGGAAAGGCAACTCGCAGCGATGATTTCAGCTATTTCAGAATGAAGCCCATTTTAGGGGACTGCTGTCTGCTTGTCTCTGTATTGTCAGCAGCTCTAGTGTGACTGGAGTGCTTTATCTAAGAGGATGGGAATACGAGCCCATCTCTCAGGGTCAGTGAGTGCGTCCGCAGGGGAAGAGGGGACTGTGGAGCAGCAGGAGTCTTGCAGCAGTGCTGGGGTCCCATTCTTTCAGCCTCAGGGAGGCAGGGGCTCAGTGGATGCTCCGATCAGGTACCTGGCAGGGTCCCACCAGCAGGCGCAGGATGCGGGACGGCAGCCCTGGGGCATCCCTCCTGCGCAGACACGTCCCGGCTGTGCCACGTCCCGCTGTTCCTGGCTCTGCAGGGCTCCAGGGCCTGCGGCGAGGCCGGTCAGTCGCCACTGAGCCACACAGGGGCTATCGTGTGACCTGTGGGCAGAGGAGAGGAGTGGGCAGCAGCCTGCTCACGGGAATGTTGAGCTGCTCACTGTGGGTGAGTTACTCAACACGTCCACCGATTTCCCTGACCACGAACTGCCAGCAAACAGCCCCAGGAGGTGCAAACATCATTTGCTCTTCACACTTAAACAGGTTGGACCTTCCAAATTTCAGCTGATGATGGTTTGTGAACCCCATGCTCTGGCTACAGCTTCCACTGGGGGGGTCTGTCTGCAGAGGGGCAAATCCTAACGGGGCACCCGAAAGCCTTTTGAAAATTGGTCTGCATTTCCACAAGGCAGCTTCCCTGTGGGGAGGGCGAGGGACCCAGAAGGGGTACCAGGAGCATGGCCATGGAAATGGGCGCTGATGGACGAGGGAGGAGAGGAGAAGCCCTGGGGTCCTGCAGATGGAGAGTCTCCAGCGAGAGCCCAGGACGGCAATCCCAGAGCAGAAGCTTTGGGCTACATGAGCAGCTGGGGGAAACACAAAGAAAACAATACTAATGGCAGGGGGTTGGAACTCGATGATCTTTGAGGTCTCTTCCAACTCTAAACATTCTATGATTCTATGAAGATGGGAAAAAGACAGTGAGCAGACCAGAACGCTGCAGTTACTGGTGAGTGAGGGATGCCCAGGACCAGGGGAACCTTCTTGGATGTCTGAGCGTGAAAATGCTTTCAGTGCACAAAAATAATAGCAATAATGAAAAAAAAATCCCAACATCACTTAATACGATAATTTTATGGCAGGGGATGTGGGGTGAGAAAAACTAAAGCATAATGAATAATTACGCTCAACAGTATGAACAATGATTACAAAATTATACAACTGATTAACCATGGCATATATGTAATTACTAATGAGTTTGATAAAATTTTAATTATACCTTGTTCTTTGGGGCATTCAGCAAGCCATGAAAATAATAATCATGTGTCACTCCACCGCAGATGATTGCCTTAGAAGGGGGAGCGGTGACGGGTTCAGGGCTGTGTCTCTTGGCCGGGACAAGAAGATGCTGGGGAGCAGCCAGCAGGGCCCAGCAGCCCCGGGCTGGTACAGGACTGTCCCCAGCAGGTCTGATCCTGGGCTGAGCCACACAACGCCCTCCTCACCACGGCAGTTATTGATCAGCAAAGCCATGAGACCTACATGGGGTCTGTGCCACCCCCACTGGCCCCTCCAGCCAACAACAGCCCAGCCCGGTCCCTCTGCTCTGCTTCAGTGTGGCCGTAACAAAGGAGACATGCCCTGGAGATGTCAAGGGTCCCCTTCTTCTGCAGACCTTCTGGGGACGCTCTGCTCGCCCCAGGTTGGGGACAGGCCATCAGGTCCCCCCCAGCCCCCTGCCAGGGGACGTACCTTGGTCGTCTTCACTTTGTTGCCGCTGCTGCAGCTCCAGCCCGAGAGGTCGGGCAGCACCTTGCACTCCTCCCCGGCGAGGCAGGGCTCCATCTGGCACCACCACTTCTGCAGCACGATGGAGGCTGGGGGAGAGGAGAGCGGAGTCAGTGGCCGGGCAGGAGATGTAGCCCCTCTCTGCGACCCCACCGAGAAGCTGCTTGTTGCCTGCCCACCCTCATTTGTCCCAACTGCTCCACCTGCCCCCAAAGTGCCTGCTTTCTCTGCTTGCCCTGGGGAAAAAGACTAAGGACAGCCGTGTCCTCACTCCCAACAAGAGCAGGGAGATCTCTGCTGTTCCCTGACCTACTGCAGGCTCCTCTTGTGGACGGCAACAGGACCATCTACCGCCCGATGTTGTCGGGCTCTTCTAATTGACACCTCCAAGCCGGGTACCCAGAGTGGGCTCCCCTGCCTTTGGGAAGGACACCCAGGCAGCCTGGGACAACAAAAGCCTTCCCTGACAGTCCATCCTGCATTTCTCGGTGGTGCACACAACTGCGCTCACAGGACAATGGATGTCAAGCGAACGGGTACCACGCCAGCAGTCGCTGCAGCCACCCCCATGGCTCTTCAGCAACACCACACGATGCCAGTCAATGAAACACACGTGGCTGGAGCTTTGCGTAGTGCCCCTCGCAGGCGATGGTGCTCCATGGCTGGAGTCACGTCCCCGCCTCGGGTTGCCAGCGGGGATCGATGTTGCAGCGCCCAGCCCTGGAGCACCCAGGAGCTGGAGGAGCTTGAAGCACTGGAGAACCATAATCCACCATGGGACATGGTCTGGCGCTGCGTGGGGTGGGGTGTCACAGCCACACCAATGGAGTGTCCCCAGATGCTCCCTCTGCTGTGCTGCAGGAGCCTCTGGGCACATCCCTCTGTTAACCCTGGGGGCACAGAGACCCCGCACCAGCTGGACCGAGGGAGAAGAGGTGGTTGGGGGTTGCAGGGGACCCAGCTTGTGGCTGCGGGGTACTCACCATCCACACAGGAGGGAGCTGCCCGTGTTGTCCCCGCCACCTGCCCCGGGAAGCAGGAGCATTTCACCGTCTGGGAGCGCTCCTCGATCTTGTTCTTATTGCAGCACCTGTGAGCTGCAATGACCTCGCACGTGCCGGGCTCGACGTGCACTGCGGGAGGAGAAACAGCCACCATCACCCAGGGCTGTGTCCCGGAGCCCCCAGGCCACCTCCAGCCCCCTGGCATTGTCGCCACCATGTGCCCTCCTGTATCTGAGCTCTTCGTACTCCTAAGGGCTCTCACACCCATCCTGCCCAGCAAAATCAATGGCCTCTTGCTACAGCCAAGCCAAGAGCTTCAGTGAACCAAACCAGCACGTTAGTTAATTGCAGCCGATAACGAGATGCCGTTTGGTACCAGAGGGGATGGTGCATCGTGCTGCCTTTGGCTTCAGACGGTGCCACCACCTCCAGCCCCAGCCAAACCCATCGCTCCCCTCTCGCCATCACACACCACCCTCCAGCTGGAAGAGGGAGGACCAGGATGGCGTCTGTGCCCTGCGGTGACACAGAGATGTCACGGTGCTCATCAGAAATCCGGGCTGCTCTGCTGCTCCCCCTCCCAGTGCCATTAAAATATTAAGGAAGAAAGAAAACGAATGTGCTGGCTTATCACCTCTGGGATCGGGTTTAGCAGCTAGCTAATCAGCTAATCAGGTTAGCATCGCAAATCAGTGACTTTTGCCGGGGAACGGCCCACAAGAGCACAATACAAANGAGGGGTGATCCCCGCAGGTCCCGCTTAATGAGCTCGGGAGGAGGGAGCGCGGAGCCACGCACCGGAGCATCCCCTGGGACACCGGGAAGAGCCTTGTGTGCCATCCCAACGCCCGCAGAGCAGCGGGCACCGCGCCCTCAGAGCCGGCTGCCCCCTGTTCTCCACTCGGGAGCCCGCACTGGACCCCTCCCACAGCCCTGGAGGAG
>VZRU01001186.1:60104-78612 GCA_013398155.1 Pedionomus torquatus | reverse complement strand
TGCTGGCTCATGTTGAGCTTCTCATCCACATATCTGTATCCCACATGACTGCTGACATGATCTGCAGCAGGTTGGGTGAAGAAGGTGTCTCGGTGCTTGGACCTTGCTGTGTTGTGAGATCTTGTTAGTCCATTTGCCATCTTCTGCTGCCACACTGTTACTAATCCGCTGTTCTGACTCTACAAACAGACTGCTGAGACTAGATTTAATTCAGTGTAATCTGAATTATAGCTGTAGAGATTATAAAATCAGAAGGCACTCTCTAGTCATCTCATCTGAGCCACTAATAATGTAACCCATAAGATCTTCCTTCATTAATTTCTTGCTTAAACAGGAATTATTCCAGTTACTTAAATGGGTGTGTGAGGTCTCGTATTCTGAGAAAAGTTAAGTAGGATGAGCACCCAGAAACACAAAATCTCAGGAAGTGATTGTCATTAGCATAAGGAAGTAAATCAAGCATGGGAATATATAGCCCCTGGAAAAATAAGAAATTTCCCTAAGAAAATTTCCACATCTAATGTCAATGGAATGTTTTTTGTACATTAAAAGTGACAACACAATAAAATAANATGTCAATGGAATGTTTTTTGTACATTAAAAGTAGACAACACAATAAAATACCAGTCATAAAATGTAAGCACATGTGAAATGATGACTGGTTTGAATAAAAAATAGTCAGATCACAAAAAGAATAGTGCGTAGCTGTTCATGAGAAATTTAACTCACCTGCTTTCTCTGGTCAGAGTGGTGAAATACAAGTAATAAGATTTTAGTATCAGGCTTTTGTAGGGTATCTTTACAATGATTCATAACAGGAATAAATCTATAAAGCAAATTCAGCTCATTAAAAGCAGTTTTCTTTCACTGACCTAAAACTGAGATCATTCCTTTTGCATACACATTGGTTTCCCACCGTACTACTTGGTGCACACCTGTGGCATATTAGCCGCTACTGTTTGTTTTTAAGTAGTAAAAGCAATATGTATTTCAGACAATTTATAGCATAGCCATACTTTCAGTGAGATACACTTTCCATTGTTTATGGCAGTTCTGCCTGTAAGCACCTGGCAGAATGCAGCCTGTGGAGGGAGGGAGGGTCGGGGCTGTGCAGCCTGAATGTGGCTATTAGAATAACAATAGAAACTGCAGAAAATGGTTCCTAGTGAGTTTATTTCAATAGTACTGGAAGTTATTTGTGTGTATGGGGGTCCTTATCACTGAAGAAAAAGTTGGAGATTTCTGAAGACTACTGAAGAAAAAAAAAAGCCTTAAAATGTGAAAAACTGTTGAGGATAAACTACTAAATAAAACTTAACTCTAAAATTCTTAGGACGTAAAACTAGGCTCGATAGATAGGTATGTCAGAAGAAAAACATGCAGATCTTGAGGAAGAGACATAAAGAAGACACACAATGTTCAAAAATCCTGGCTGGGCATCAGTCTCAAAGGGGAGGAGAGCAGCTGTAAGCTCTCCTGTGGGTGCTGTCTTCCATGAGCCTGACAGAAGATGAACTCTGGTTTCTCATTAGCAGATATGCTAATATAATTTGTCACTGTCTGAGGGAAAATGGAGGTATTTCTTGCTCTGTCTTCTCAAGCCCCACCGACTCCTATCAGCAGCTGAGCCTCCACCACAACAGCTGGAAATGGCCAGCCAAAGGTGCTCCTCTCTGAGCCATGGAGGCTGGAGACCAGTGGAGTAAGTTGGGCCCAGATGTTTCAAGGGCCTGTCCTGCTCCAGTACTTCAGATTCATGGAAGCAGGATTGTGCCCAGCACACTGCATGCTCCATGAGCAGGAGTCAAGATATGCAGATTAGCAGAACTGAAATAAGAGTTACAGAAGCCTTACCTCACAAGTCACGTAGCACACATGGACTTCTGCCTTGTAGTCTTTAGAGGTATCACAATAAAGGACATAACCTAGCTCCATTCCTTCTCAAATTTAATATTCTAGAAAACAGAATAGTTATTTGTTATATTAGGCAGTTTTCATTCATCATGAGGCATAAGATGTAAGCAGAGCTACATTAATATTAATGTACATGTACTCAGAAATGAAAAACATATACTGAATGATTATCAACATCATTAGGCAACCAGTAATTTCCTTATTGAGAAAGGATGATAATGAGGCTCTTAGTAAATCTCAAACACCACCAGAAAGACTTGTGCTGAGTATCTTTCATATTCACAGAACTGGCAGCCTACCTGAGACTCCCCTCCCATATATGCTTCCTGCAATAAGGTCAGTTGTGACCATGCAATGTATTGCTTATGTGGCTGCCAAGTTTTAATTGAAATGTAGTGATAAATTTCACTGCCAAGGTCAGATGTTATTTTCTGGTTAAGGAGGGTTCAAGTCAGTCTTTTAAAAAACCACTCCTGATTTTTATAGTGTCCAGTGGTCTGTTTCTGGAAGTTGATTTACCACAGATATGACCTGCTTACTCTAGGTTGACCTCTTCCAAAATTGTCAAGACTCGGGTTCATTTACAGACATTGGCTAAAAGTGTATTTTAGTAAACTGGATTCCATTTTATTAGTGTGAAAATAGGCCTCACCAAATCAATAAGACAGGAAGCCTTCATTTTATTGCTTTAGACTAGAGACTTAAAGGTCACTTAATATAAACAGAGTTGGGCACACAGCAAAGACAGCAGTAAATGCTAGAAACCTTAACACAGATAATCTTGGTGGCCTGTCATTGGAGAAAAAAATATCAAAGGCATCATTATATCTTTTCTTCACAAAACCACAAATTTTCAATGATCCAACATGAATTTGGTTATAAAACGCTTACAGAGCTAGTCTACTTTTATGAAGATAAAAACCAAAGCGAAGATTCACTATACTATTTAAAAGACAGCTTGTAAATTATGAGTTTCATAACTAAACTGTGTCTTTGAGTAGAATTAAAATAGAATCAGTAATTGTATAAAATATCTTTGTGAAGTAGCTGTAGTCCTAAGAATTCAGTCCATCAAAGAATTTTCTAATACATGGTTTAAATCTATTTTGATATATACTTACAATAGATCTGTTAAATATCTATACTATTGTACACGTGCTCAAGAACGTAACTCTTTCAAATTCCATGAGTTTCTATGTAATGAAACCACATCTCATGAAAATTACACTGTTTTTGGTAAATTAAGGTTATTTCTGAACAGCAACTTTTTGCCAGCTCAAGAAATGAAACATGTAATTGAAATCTTTTGATAACAAAACAGAAGTAGAAAGAAATATACCAGACTAATCATCCAGAATCATTACCAGTCACACAAAATAAACTGAAAACAAAATTATATTTGATATCTAGTGCTACTATCTGCTAACTCAAGAACACTTTGGAAAAGTAAACAAGTAGGTTTATGAGAAAAAGCCCTTGTAACAAGATCCTTTCTTATATTATTCCTGCTGATATTCAAAAATAATGGAATTACAACTTCATTAGTATGCAAACACAGATAACTTAGTTTCATGATCTTATTCAAGTGATCTTTAATTAGACCTAAAAATAAAATAAAAAAGAGGTTTAAATTTCTGTTTTTAATTGAAAATCAAGCAATTTCTAAAGCTTGCATTCAGAAATTGCAGCTATTTTCAAGGGAATCTTTCCCAAAAAATAAAGTTTCCAAGTATATCACTCAGTGAGTATAAAGATGCTATTTCTTTAGAAACTATGTAAAAATATATATGTAGGTGGCTGGTCAAGCAGCATAAGAATTTTGCTTTGCAAACTTGTTTCACAGATATTATGATTTGAGAAATCCACAGCAATTTATTGCCATTTAGACAATTATTCTATCACCCAATGTCCCTTTCCCATGCAGGAAGGAGAACTGGGAAAAATAAGGAAACCTGAAATATAATTTAATAGAATAAAAAGCAGATTTAATAGAATAAGACTAAATAATTAACATTGATAGTGCTAAAGAACGAATACTGGTACAGACACCAATATAAAATACACAAGGATTATACTTATCCCATACTATCGAAATGGAGCTGTGCACTCCTGGCAACGGACAGCAAATGTGGGACACTGCCTGTGCTACAACTTCAGGAGGAAGAGAAGGGTTCAGGGGTTTGGCACGGGGGCAAGGAGTTCTCAGGATCACCAGCATCAAGGAAGAGAGAGAAACGCCCTAGCAAACTTTTTAATTTACACTGGGTGTGATGTTCATGGCATGAAATAATCCTGTTGGCCAGCTTGCATGAAAATACTCAGGTCTCACTCCTCCTCATCCTGGCACCTGGCAAGGCTTGAAAATACTAAGACATTGAAAGCCACATACGATAGCTGGCTATAAAGTAAATATTTTCACAAATTTAGACCATTCAAAAGATGCAGTTTCCCCAGGCATTAGAAGAGACCTTAATGAAAGGTAAAATGACTGCAAGAGAAATTAATACTGTGTCGCTCAAATCAGGACAAAAGGATATGGTTGCATTTATAATGTAAAATGGCAATTATTGCAGATCCAAATGATAACTTCTACCTTTCAAGGTAAGCTTGCTGGGTTCATCTGAGCTGCATTCATGCCTTTACAAACTTTCTACTCCATGTTTTATCCAACATCCCAGACTGGGCACAGGCCATAACCCTCTTGCATATTGTACACAAGAAACTTTTTTACAAGGTCTCAGAATATCCAAACTGCCTTGACTGTTTTTATGTGATATCTTCTGCTACTGGCAAATCTCCTCTGGGGATTAGCATTTTAATGTCTATTCTGTGTACCAGAAAGGGCTCCTGAAAGAGGAGCTGGCCACTTTTTTCTACCATAGCTCATGCTGTCAAAGCCTCAGGTCCCTGAAGGGGACTGCAGATCAGCCCAGGGATGTATTTTCCTAATACCTTGATTTCTTTGTTATTCCTCACAATTTCGTTATCCTGAACCATCAGGACCTCTGAAAATTTGCCAGACTTTTAACAGGAAGAATAATACAGTCCCTTATTTTAGAGCAGATAATCTTCAAAATCTAATTCTGACCTTGGAGAGTTAGACTGTTCTGCAAACCTCAGTTACAAAGGCTCAATAGAGAGGTGTCTGTTGTCTCCTTGCTAACAAATTTAAAATTGTATTTGGTATCAAATAACCTTCCTCCTAACAGTCTTGGAGAACTGGCATAACAACCATAAGTATAGACCCTAGATAGCATTAATTTTTGTTGGCCACTGTGCAGACATGGTAGCATAGTGCAGTGTAATGGAGAGAAGGCTTTGATCATCCAGTGCAGTCTGGGGGAAAGCTATCCAGTATTAGTTCCATAATTCCCAAAGAGGATTGGCTCAAGCTTAAGCCACTATTCCAGTTATATGTGTATTTCTCTAGGTGAGCTAGACCCTTCAGCCTTCAGCCAAGCTAATGAATGTACAGTGTGTGCAATCTAAGAACGGCAGTTTGAGTGCAGGTTCATATTTAAGCAAACTGGATCACTTAGATGTATTTACTGAAGCTGTATCTTGGTAATAGTATAAAACTAACTTCATCAAAGTACTGCAGCCTCAGGGCATAAGGCGCCAATCTGCTATACTTAAATACACTGCCCTGTCTTTATGTTTCTCTGACATTTCCTGCCTTATTGCAGACAGGATAAATCGAATATGAAACTTCACACTGGTATAATCTTTGACAAGGTTATGTGTCCATGCTTAATGCATATCAAACGGGCTACTAAATGAACCAATAGAGCACTGAGCCTGTATCATCAGAATACAACTTTCCCATATACTGTATCTGCTCTGTGGCAACTGATTAATCCAGGCTTGTATGCAAAATAATTGCCTTCCTAAAGTTTGACTGATTCCAGCAAGGCTCTGGAAGCAAAGTAATGTTCAACAGGAGAAAGGCTGATATAAACAAATACTTGTGACAACAAAATAAAATTTTAAAAAGTGGTTATTATTAATTTTTTTTTTGCTTTCCAAATCTAGTTCCAGCTAATAACTAATAATATAAACAGGTTTTTCCTTTTGCATATGGTTTATATATAATCCTTTACACAACATAGGGACTAACTTGCTGTTTCACAAAGGATTTTTGTCATAATTTTGAATTGGCACTCTTAAATTGTCATTTAGCTTTTTTATTCCTGGACTAATAGTTTTAAAAGTGAAAAAAGCAGGCTCCACTCCCACGCCATCCTGAGCAGATGCCAGCTGTTTACAAGGCGGAGGTTGTTTGTTGCAGGCACATGTAAACAGTTCTTCAGAGCACGTTTACTTTATATCTTTATGGGGGGCTGATCACCTCACGGGACGCTAATCAAAGTAGGACCCATCATCCTCTGCTGCATCAGCTGCTTCACCTGTGTTTTGCTATTGAGACTCCTTTTCCTTTTTACTGGGTAATAAATGGTAATTGCGTCTACTTCTTGGACTTGTTTCAGAGGACAGATTCCTTTCTTTCAACTTCAGGTGGACTTGAACAGCTAAGTATTACCTAACTTCCAGTGCTTAGGTAATGGTCTACTTGTGATATGGACTTTGAGGTAATTCAGTTCTTTATCACCTCTATGCTTTCTTCTCTCTTCTAGGCAGTGAACATGGGGTGTAAGTATAATTTCATTCCCTCTGTGAGAGGAAAGATTACAATGAAATGTTGGATTGACAGGTAAAAATCTTTGGCCTTCAGAAATTCAGATTTTATTCTAAGGCCACTTTTCTAGACAAAGTTTATTCAAATGAATAATTGTCAAGCAGTCAAGCCATCTAAATGTGAACTACTGAGGAATAATTATCTAGTGTTATACAGACAAGTAGCTTTTTCCCCTCTCTTTGTCCAGTCGTCACTGCAAATTTTACTTCTTATACAAATCCTATACAATTAAAAAAAATATCTTTGAGCCTACATCTAAGTGGCAGGATTTTTACAAGTGCTAGTTCATGGAATATGTTTTTAGCAACTTTGCACTGTCATTTCTAATACTGTTTTACCGACCTTTTAAACCAACACACATATAGTAGCAGTGTGCTTGTGTGTGAGTGCAAAAAATCTGTCTTTGTGAGAAAGGAAAAGAGATAGGAAATACAAGGAAAATTTCCAGGACCATAGATATTTTCTTTAAAGTGCCACAACACATTTGGTCATCGATATTAATATCAATTTTGGCTTGCATGTATTTACTAACATAAATGTTTACTTTAATTAAGTATCTTCGTGTGGGAATCATGCCAAGAGGCATTTCTAATACTGGTTATCAGAATGTCTTTTGGCATGCTGAAGAGAGGTGTGACTATCTTCCTTCATTTTGCATGTTTCTGACCTTTGTCTCCTAGTGCCTGATGTGTGGGTGGAAGCTACAAAATATCAGTGTCAGAAGGACTAAATTATATTTCAAGCCAGAAATACTGAGCCCTTGAATTTCATGTTGCAATAGAAATGAAAAAAAAAAAAAAAAAAAAAAAGCAAGCAAGCAAGCAAGCAAGCAAACAAACAAACAAAACCCACCACCAAAAAACTGTATTTGGTAGCACTGATTTCTGGATGTATTCAAGAATATATCATCTTTATCTGAAGTAAAAAATTTTCCATGTACTTATTACCAGCCAATGTGCATAATCTGTTAGTTATTTTGGTCCTGAAGATTTGTCTTCATAAATGGCTAAAATTTTATGAAGTATTGTTCCATGGAAGATCTTATTTTACACCCAGAGCCTACTTTTGTCTTTGGACAACAAACTACAGAAAACCTCAAAGTTTTCAGTAAAGCAGTAACCATTTCTATAAAATGTTAAAAAGTATTGTAAAAGAAGTGCCCTCATAAGAAAGCCTCCAGAATCCCACTTTCATCTCTGTACTATAATGGAAAAGCAAATCTTAGTGGCATCACAATGAATATCTGATGAAGCAAAAAGGCTGGTATTGGTGTTCTCTGGTTTAACCGAAGATGGGGAGGTTATTTTGTGATGTTAAGTGAACATATTTATTTATTTGGAGGGGAGTATCCTGTTCCAAAAACCTGATGTCTGAAATACTAAGCCTGATACTAATAATTGCAGCTACCAATTTTTAAAAGCAAGTTAATTATCTGTAAAAAGTCTCAGAAAGGATCATTGTTTTTAAATGCAACAGAGCATATGTTAACATGTTTAACTGTACTCTTGGTGATAGTCCCATTGAAATTCATGATGAAATTGCTTGTGGGACTGTTCAGTGCCTTACAGAATAGTATTGCGCAAGTTAGTGAAGCTAATATGCAGCCTAAAATAACTTCAACAGGTTAGTGATAACTCATAGCATATATCTTTTTAGGGTTTCACAGAAATCTCACTTAAACAACATTGAGGAAAGCAGAGGTACAGCAAATCTGGTGATAAAGATTACAGGACACGTGGGTGCCATGAAAAACAGCTGGGGCTGAAGGTGTAGTCACAGGATCCAGGAGACATTAGAAATGTTGGAAACATACCATGACTTTAATAACTTACGATGGATAAAGACAGAAGGGATGGGGAAAGAGGTATTAAGCAATGAAGATTAATTTCAAGTTATTACCAGTGAGAAATTCCCAGCAACAACACTTTTTAACACAGTTCATATATGTCTTCATACATGTCTTCATATCCTTTATATGCAGTCACATTAAGGGATATACTTTTCAGTGACTGCAAATACTATTTCATAGTTTTAGAAAATAGTATTGACACTGTGTATATGTTGAAAACCTGCACTCTGAGATGTGCAGAGAAAGAATAACTGATTCCAACCGAAGCACACTATTTAATGAATTTATATACTTTCATTTTATAATTTATAATTTTATGCAAATACAAATTATACATTACATACAATATATATATATTTGCATTTCACTAGTATACCATATATAGTATAAATTAGTGCAATCTCTGTTACATTGATAAAAATGATAGTGATTATTACCATTATGCTAATCATCTATACATATGTTCATGTCTTTGTAGTATATACATAACGTACCTATATATAGTATTTATTGTTTATTAGGACTTCTATGGGCATCCCAATATTCTTACATTAACGTACTATTTAAATATTGTTGATGTTTACAACTACCCGTGGCATTACTGAACACGCAGAGCAGTTGTACTACTTATTTTGGGGAGGGGTTGTTTCTTCATCTTGTATTTTCTTATGGATGAGTCTCAGCTGCTCCCTTCCACAATTTTACTCTGAGGCAATAAATAATTCAGTGTGCTAATTTGACAGATGACTCTCCAGGAGCCTCCTACCATTACTAGCACCATTAGGCCATAATATGCATGATGGGCATAGACCATTCAGCAAATGTCCTTCACTTGTTCACCCCTAAAGAGCTGTGCTCTGCGCAATTAACTAATGAAGCATTATGGGCTTTTTTTTCCCCCTTCCCTGCTATTTCAATATATCAATGCAGATTGTCTAAAGGCAAAATATATTTTGTTTTCTTTTGGCAAATGACTATTTATGGGGAAGCTGCAGTCTCCCCTCATGTTCCACCTCTGTGAATAAAGAGAAAAAATAAGATGCTAAAAGAGGAAATAACTATTATTTAATTTTTCTTTAATGATTGGTGCAGTACATGTGTAAGAAATGCATTGTATAAAGATGACAGAAAAATATGAAGTCAGGTTCAGTAGTATGTTAACTGAAAAAGACTGAATACATAGTTCAGGGCTTTATGCCACTTTTGTGCTGGCTGGACTCTGGATAGCTGCAAGAATCAAAAGGGAATTGTGTTAAAATTGTAAAAAAACCCAAATATTTATTAAATCACTTAGGAATAAATAATGGCACTACAGTATGCACATGAGATGAATACCAGTATTGTACAGTATATTTTAATACAATATATAGACCAGAGCAGCCAAATTATATTAAATATGTTTGTTAGAAAGAGGAGAAAACAGAAAATGTACAAAGATAAATAGTAAAATTTAAAGAGAAAGTTACAAGAGCACTTACTTTTGTTGGTGATCTTATGGCATTGATGTTTCTGTTACACGATGATTATTATTAGAGTCACTGTCAGTATAAGGGAAATGGGGGTATGCACAAATAAATCCACAGGACAAACTTTGAAGTTGTTACTGGATTTTTTGCATAATGTATGTGGTTAAATGCATCATGAAGGCAATTTTGAAGCNAGAAGGATGATGGCTATAAGCTCAGAACATTCATTTGAGACCCTAAGGAGGCTGCAGCACCTTTGGTCTGGGCATTTTTTTTTTTTTTTTTTTTAATGTCTCCAGCTCTTCACCACTGGATATCAATTCTCATCTTCACTTCCATTGCATATCCCTTCAGCTTTGTTCTGTATTATAACCCTTAGCCCATCATTAATTTCTGATCATGACTCTCCTTTTTCCCACATTCTTATTCTAATGTGTGCTGGATTGATGCAGTTATCGCTGTGTTCCTTTAGCTAGCATAACTTACCACCACCTACAAAACCTGTGTGTGAAATTGTGCATTATATGTAGCACCAGCAAAATTTTTCATAGTAAAGGAGGAAATGAAGTTGCAAGCCTGAACTGAATCCTTTCATGGGAGTATATTGGAACTATCTACCCTTTTCCCTTCTACACTTTAAAAGAGACACTGCTTTCTACAGAGACATAATTTTGTGATAATTTCTGAAGTATTATGGGTCAAATGATTCTTTAAACAAATATGTTCATATCACAAATTAAATGTGGTAACATTCCTATTATTTGTTCTGCAAAATAGTTTTATTTTTCTCTTCAAATCCATTTATTTATTCACTCCCATAAGTGACACCATCTCTTCTAAACTGATGCTTACATGACTTTTTACTGTCCTATTTAAGCTGTTTCTGGTAGTATTTCTCAGGCCACTTATTCCTTTATACACAAAGCTGCCACCAGATGAACAATGTCATGCCTTGGCTGTTATG
Organism: Pedionomus torquatus; assembly: GCA_013398155.1. Taxonomy (NCBI): domain Eukaryota; kingdom Metazoa; phylum Chordata; class Aves; order Charadriiformes; family Pedionomidae; genus Pedionomus; species Pedionomus torquatus. The sequence continues at coordinate 67,723 of VZRU01001186.1, read as the reverse complement.
CTCCTGGAGTGGAGCAGGGGATATAACTAGGAATACTGGGAAATTAGAAGGCTGCACAGAAGGATCAAGTCTGTTTCAATTACACAAACTCCCTTCTCTTGGGGTGCAGACAATCTGGAGAAAATGTCCCCTTCCCTGTACCCAGTTTTATCTGTCTACGGTTAGCATAAAAATTATGCAAATACTCTCTGCAGTATCACAAACAGGTCTGCTGTATATTGCTTTTGATCTACTAATCTGATCAGGGAAAAGTCACAGAGACAGAGAAAAGCAGAGGAGATGGACTCCAGGGGATGAAGCAACCCTGGCAACAGCAGCAAAAGGATTCTCATCCTGCTTCTGGGAACAAACTGGCACACAAATCCTACAACTTTTTAGGGAGTTGCCATTAAGTAGAATTAACAAATTTAAGTTTGTGCTGTGTTCAAGTGCTCTAGTAATGAGAACTGTGCAAAAAGTAGAAATATATTCCAGTTTTTCTTAACTTTTGAATGTTTATCTGCACTGATCTTATATGTATTCTGCTTGACCTTAAAAAAAAATACTGATTTTCACAATTTTATTAATTGATGGCATTCATAACTGTAAATGGATGTTCTCTGCTTCTACTAAAGAAATGTAGTAACAGTCCACTAGAAATACTTATTCTTATAAACAATGGAGAGTTTTTTACAGCTAATGCAAAGTGCTCATATGAGACAAATATATCAATGTTTGCAAGTGCTAGGTATTAATAATGCAAGTGTTTAGAAAAAATGTAAATAAGCATGTTCATATCAAATTTCTTATTTTCATATAATATTACTCTCAGGAGCATGTANTTAGGCCCCATGGCAACCACTGGACATGTGGCTTCAGAAAAAAAGAAACTTCTCTCATCTCACTTTCTCCCAGTGGTGCTTTGTTGATTCACAGCAAGGGTCTGACTTCATGTCCCGATCTCACTTTAAGAGGAAGTCCAGCTCAATTCAATTTGCCTCTGCGCCTTTTAGTAATGAGACAACATGCATGTGAGCAAGCCCCATGATAATGCAGAACAGATGGGCAGATTTTTGTCTAATTAGATTCTGGACAGCTTGTTTGCTTGTAGTAAATGTGCGTATATTTAGAGATTTCACACTCATTATAGAAACAACAGATTAGTCAAAGACATGGACAGAATGCTTTGGGGTTTTTTCTGCCTAGCATAGGCAGGTCTACAGGTCTACTAAAGAAAGCTGTTGGATAAAATCTGAAAGTGTAACTGAATTGTTCCAGGTTATTATTCTCTCCATGGATCAAATGTTGTGCATTTTGATCCTGGAAGTCAACATACCAGACACAAGCTCTTTCTTTTTTGGGAAAAAAAAAAAAAAAAAAAAGAACAAAACCCTAGTAAAATAAGGGGTTTCAGTATTTGTGTAACAAATTTTGCAGTATTTTGCCAGTCTTCTTCAATTACTATACAAAGACAATGACTCCAAAAAACCATTTTCTTAGTCATTTAAAGTACTAAAAGTATGCTTTTTAATGTTTTCAGTAATATCCTTAAATCGTATTGAAAACTTGCTAGCAAAACATTGACATTGTCTTGAAGGAAAATTATTATCTGTGATGTCATATTGCCTTATGGATAGACGGCACAAAGTTTATTAAAAGTAAAGTAGTATTTCAAGACAGAAAAGAAACTGTGTCCAAGAAATGTATGAACCTAATATGGTTTATCTGCTTGTTAGTCATTCACATACATATTCCAGTCACATTAAAATGTAATTTAAGACAAAAAATGTAGTTACTACTTCTCAATGTACTGTGAGGTTGCACAGTCTATGCATGAGCCTATTTTCCATTACTTATGCATCTACAACTGACTTTGGTTATAAAGTTGAAACTGCAGGAAAAGCATCAGATTTTTCCAGTATTAATAGTATATATTTATAGGAAGAATTCAAAAAATAGTGGGGCGTAGATGCCCGTCATCCTCAGGAGTCAACTCTTAGAACATGTCAAATGGTTTCATACTGTTTTTCCTTCACTTTATCATCTAGACATGGAGACGGAGACGTGATGAGAGTAGCCATCTTGACATGGATATACAGACATTCATCTGTGCACCTTGTTTTTCACAGGTGTGACTAACTCTGCTATAGGGATCTCAGTACCCAGATAACAACAGCTGGTATGACACTCACCACCTTATTTCTGATTAGCTTAGAATTAAACTGTAAAACTGAAGTAATGTTGGTCAGAAGGGAAGGATTGTTTTGAAATACAAACTCTCTTCCTTTGCCATCTTTCTTCTGTATTAGTCTATTCCAATAAGAGAACTGATGACTAAAACTGAATTTTTATTGTCAGTAGGATCAGGAATACTGTGGCCACTAAGACTAGGGAAGTGATCATGCACTTGGCACTGCTGAGGCTGCACCTTATATACTGTGTTCAGTTTTGGGTCCCTCACTACAAGAAAGACATTGAGTGCATGAGGAGTGACTGAGGCTATTTAGTCTGGAGAAAAAAAAGGCTGAGGAGAGACCCCCTCTACAACTGCCCAAAAGGAGGCTGTAGTGAGTCAGTCTTTTCTTCCATGTGATAGGACAAGAGGAAATAGCCTCAAGTTGCATCAGGGGAGATTTACATCGGATATTGTGAAAAATTTCTTCATTAAAAGGGTTGTTTAGCATTGGAAGAGCCTTCCTAGGGAAGTGGTTCCATCACCAGCCCCGGATGTATTTGAAAAACATTAGGAACATGGTGTAGTGGTGGACTTGGAACTTATTTAGGTTGACGGTTGGACTCGATTATCTTGAAGATCTTTTCCAACCATAAAGATTCTATGATTCTCTGGATAGTGTGGCAGTAGCACTAAATAAAGCAGGAAATTTTACTAAATTGTAAAAAGTTATCTTGCAAATAGGGGCTGGTAACATGTAAAGCTGTATTTCACTCAGAACAGATCTGATTTATATTGCTGTGTAAATTGTCCATATGGATCAAAATCACTCATGATACAATTGAATTGCATTTTTCAGTCACAGGTGTTTGTTTTTTTCCTGGACCATCCAAATAAACTTTCTAAGCTTTTCTAACTTTTCTAAGCTTTCCTCTTTTGTATTTTCTTTTAATATATTTTTCAGTTGTTACACCTCCTCCTCTAGTGAATTTTACAGTTAGTACTTGTTGATTGGGATAGGTCACATGGCAAACTCTTACAGTACTTTGTATACATCCTGATTTTCTGCCTCACCCACATGTGACAAAGCAGGTTACACTAACTGGCTTTGAGAACCTAGAGACTTAATTTCATTTGAGTTTTTTATTCCTTTGGGTTGGTGTTATCAATGCTTGAGTGACCCGAACATATTACTACCCAACTCTTAAATTTCAGACTGTATTTATAAATTCTTTACTTTTTATATTTTAAACATTTTGTTCTAAAGCAGTGGCTCTCCCAAGTAACCAGGACACATCCCTTTCTTCCCATAGTAACTGGTCTGGGATTTCATTAAACCTGATACAACATATGTAGCAGGAACTTTGTGCTGCTGTGATCATTATCATACTGCCTTTGTGGAAGAAAAGAGTAATTCAGGAATGAACACAGTGTAGCTCTGAGCTTGGGGATAATACAAATTACACCAAGGCACCCGTGTGAGCATAAGCTAAAGGAATCTGTAAGTGCTTGAGAGGGGAAAAAATAACCAGGAGCTGAATTATATAGTCCTTAATGGAGCAATCTCAGTCACAGCTAATTTTACATGTGAGAAGGTGTTAAAACTTTGGATGCTTAGGAAACTCTGTGCAAATATCACAGTCAATTAATTAACACTAACCAAAAAACAGGTCATTATAAACTGTGAATGATTCCATGGTATTTCATCACAGAAATTAGCCTGGTTCTGGTTGGAATATGAATGAGCCCCTGGTCTTAACACAGGAAAGCCTGACACAAAATAAAGTCATTTACAATGGGAGGCTCGGGAGCTTCTTTTTAAAATAAGCATCCTCACTTTTAACAACCACCACAGTATTTGTCCTCTGGATCCTATGATAATTGAAGCTTTGGGTAATGCTATAGTTTGAGAGAAGCAGAGAAACAAACAGAAAAGTACAGTGTTTGTCGACTGTACCCTAGTGAACATGTAGTCAAATATAGAGGGCTGGAAATTGCTTCTCGATGGTGAAGCTTTATATAATTGTATCTCACATTAATCTTATTTTATTTTACTGTTCACAATTAGGAATTTTGCAGCCTTAAACATGTGAAATTAAAACCATGGATGATTTCTTAATTGTGCAACTCCTCAGTACTCAATTAGCGTCGCTCTCCTTTCCCCTAACAACGATGTAATACTGTACTAATGAAAAACAGGGCTTCTTTATTTGCTATGGCCTTGGGGTCAATTATCAATTTATCATTGTGTCCTGCAGGTTTAAAATAAAATACTCTGTGCAGTGTAACCATTGTACAAAATTGACATTAAGTAGATTCTGCAAGTATGGACTTAATAAAAAATACAAAGAGTGCTGCCTAAAAGGGTTCTACTCCTATAAATTCTATTAGGTTGCCTTTAATATAAGACAGTAGGAAACTGCAAAACTAATTTAAAGGATGGTTGGGTTCTTTTTTCCTTTTACTATCTTTATATTCTGTATGAGAATAATCAAGAAAGAGATAAATTAAAAATAGCTTCAGTTGTATTTTGAACATTTCTTGTAATTTCAAACAGCTTTGGTAATAAGAACGTTGTTGTTGCTCTTAGTGAATGATGAATTTAGAGTATCTTATGACTGCCAAATTCTGCTACACATTAATTTATTCATGAATCAATGAAAAATTACTTAGATATGTGAAGTATTAAAAACATCCTATTTAAATTAGACAAGTAGAAAGTAATCAATTAGAAATAAAGTTTCTTACTAAAGTGAACACCTGGTTAGGAAGTTCGTAGGTAGTTAATTTGTAAAATCTCCACCCCTGTAAGGTCCAGAATTGCCCTTTCTGTGTTCAGCTCTGATCTATGAAGGTGGATTGACACGCTCTAATATAAGGACCTTGGGAAAAGCAAATGAAAATTTCAGCACATTCCTCATTCCCACCACTTCCACAAAAGGCTGTTCCCAGAGCTACATCTTAGATGCTGAGTCTTTGTAGGACTTCTCTCTTAACTCTGACATTGTGCCTGTGGTCTCATATTTCAGCACCTAGCTTGTTGCTGTGGATCTTCATCCAAAATTCTTCACATCTTTGCTTGCTCTGGGGAGAAGGATCTAATTTCAGCCCTTTTAAATCTTATGAAAACCCACATTTCCTTTTTATTTCATGAGGCAGCAGCAAAGCCTGATTTTCACCTTAGACAAAAGAAGCACTAGGGAGTTTGGCTCGGGACTGAACCTTTCGATCTCATTAGCAGTTTCTGTCTGCTCTTCCCTCTTAGTGATGAGCCCCTGCCATACAAGTCATGCTTAGATAGCTGGTGGAATATCAGCCCAGTTTTGGCATCATTGTGAATGTCACCGCCTCTCCTTGCACTGCAGGCTGAGCCATTTACTGGTGCTAGTCTTTTTGTGCATGAATCAGGGCTGTTCTGCCAACTGTGTGAAAGTTGAAAGGCAGAACGTAGCAGACCTTTGTCATGCCTTTCCTTTCCCTCCCCATTTTTAATCTTGGAGCCAACTTTAATAAATCTTGCTTTTCTCCTACTCTCCTGGGACACTTTTCTGCCCATCTGATATACTATGGCTAACTCTCAATAAACTCAACAGCAGCCACACGTGTACAAAGAGGTGGTGGAAGACAGACAATGCTGAGAAGTAGTTTTTCACAACAGACAGGTTTTCCCACCATACTCTCATAGATCTAATTCAAGCCTCTTGTGGCAACAAGAACTTGAAGTGTATATCAATATTTTCATTCCTGAAACTGTACCAGCAAATATCACAAGAGGAGAGTAATTTTTCAACTGGCGCCTTCTTCTGTGGCAGCACACAGGGTGGCATGACTGAGATACAGCCTGTTTAATTGATTAGTGCACTTGAGAGAGGGCTGGGTATGGTCCAGTACAGATCATTCTAAACATTGATAAATTACCACCTTTGTGTGAAATGGTTGAGGTGGGACCACTGCCCTTTGACAAACCAGAAAATGAAATGATTACTATTGGATTCTATTGACTTGTCTGGTTAGAGCAGTTGTGCTTCTTCCCAAAGGTTAATTGGACTTGAACTCAAGAAATTAAGAGGTCAGCTGGGGTCACAGTGACAGCAGGCAAACTTTTAACTTACCACTAATAATATTTGTCAGGGAAAGGACACGCTGGAGTTCTTTAGCCATGGCTCTGCTCAAGGATTTGCTATAAAAAAATAATTGTCTACGGTATTGTACAAACTGTAGGTTTATGTGGTAAATATGCTCATTAACATTCTGATTTTCATCAGATACAGTATAGCTCACAGATCAAAATAACAATGCATGGATATATCAATGTGGATCACAGAAGCTTCCTTTCAGAAATGTTAAGAAATTCAATGCAAAATGGCCTGAAACAAAAATCAGAGAGTACAGTGTCTGTGGCACAATTTTAAAGCTCTTTGGGAGTTCTGATATTTACTTTGTTATTGTCATGATTTTGCGTGCTTGTCGGATTTTGTAAGTGCAGACTAAGAGTAATTCTAGTATTTGCCTAATGTTTTTTTGGTAAAAAACAAAACAAAACAAAAACCAAAAACAGCATTAGGAGAGGATTGAGCTCTACATTATGTAAGGAGGAATGAAGCCCAAAATGTCTTATTAGATTTTGTTCTTCTAGTTTTATGTACTCTCACATATTTTCACAATTTTTAAATAATATAATATTATTCATATGTACTTCTACATCTGTATTGCTCACTCTCTGTGTATACATATGTGATATGTACATATATATACATATATATCTTTTTCAAAAGGCATTCTATATGGTTTACAGTTCAAGATAAATTAGTATTATTACTATTTAGTGGGAGGTCAGAATTATAGTCTGATGTGATATGCATTTATTTTATTGGATTAATGGGCCAGATTTTTTAGTTCATCAAATTTATCCTTAAGTGCAAGGATAAACTCAGTTTTGTAGTTTCACATGCTGAAATTTGCTGTGAATTTTAATGGCTGTAAGACTTGGCTTGTATATGGTCGACATATAACTGTAGAACATTTTCTTTGTATATTCAGCTGATCTGGGGGGGGAGATTTTGGTCGGGACAGTAAGCATATATATCTCCAGAAAAAAAAAATCAAATTTATGATGCACTTGAATCCAGATTTCTTTGCTTTTGTGCGTGGATTTGGTAAATGACAAAGTATGAAACTATATTCTATTGCTCAGAAACAAACATAAGACTGACCTGACTAATTTTCCTGGGTATACATGTAGTATAGGCAATGAAACAATGAGCTGAATCGGGTGTAATCTGACACCATTCCATTGAGAAAATTGTCCCAGAGATTTTCAGATAATTCTCTAAAGAGACAAAAATGTCATAAGATTAAGTTAATTAAGGAAGAGTTTGATGCTCACCTGCAGAGATTGCTTCATTGTGTATAAAGTCAAGGAGACACCTGCATTTTGAGGGTCGATTGATTTTTTTTTTTTTTTTTT
>VZRU01001186.1:37874-60065 GCA_013398155.1 Pedionomus torquatus | reverse complement strand
TTTTTTTTTCATATGGAAAGCCTTTTTCTCTATGACTGACATAAAAAGACATTATTAAAACGAAGGACTAGGGGCAAATCAGGTGGAGATCCTAACAAAGAGCCAGTCAATTTCCTTCTTTCAATTTGAATTTTAAACCATATCCACAGTTTTACTTTCTATACCTTCTGTACATCCAGAAAAACTATGAAAAAAGGCTAGGGGAAAAAAATCTGACAACTAGAAAAATGTAGAATGAATTTGGACACTAGTAGTGACTGCTGTGGTACTGATTATGATTGACGCTTCTGGAGATCTAAAGGTGCCAGAAAAATTAGTCTATTAGCACTTGGCCTTTACTACAAGACCCTAAGAAAAAATTTACTTTCAATTAATGGTTTTAATGCCTTTTTCAGCAAGTGTTTTTCAAATGTGAGAAAATAGGGATCTGCAAAACAGGCAGAGACAATCAAGTCTGAAGATACTTGTTGGAGTGTCTGTTGCAGGCCCCTCACATACCCAGACTTGAGCTGATCAAGTGCAGACTAAACGGAACCCACTGATTTGGTGAAAATGCCTTCATGTCAAAATAAAACATGTGAGTCTATTTCTTCAAGCTGATAACACAAGGGAGTAGGCCACATGCAAGAACCCCAAAAACAGAGATATAAGGAAGAGAAAATTCTTACACATTCATGTAGGAGCAACATTTTTGGGAAAAAGATTTTGAAGAAACAATAACAAAACCCCACTTTAAAAGCCATGTTCATAGACCAGAAGAAAATTGGCTTCAGCATGAAAGAACAAGAACCTTATTAAATAATTTATAAGAAGAGAATTTTCTTCAGAGACACAAAACTAACAAATGATCAAATAATAATCATAATACAGGTGGTTTTTTAGTCCAAGTCTTTGTTTTTCAATCTAAAATTTCTTGTGATATTACTTATGAATTAGAAAACCTGAATTAGAAATGTCAATTTTAACAGTCTTTGTAACTGCAATAAACCTACTGGAGTGGCTAATGTTACTAACATTATGCGTATATCATAAGAAATCACAAAGGGGATGATGCAATACAAATTTCCAAATAATCTCTTGTATGACCAGAACCACAAATAAATTATCCGTGTCTTAAATTCTGCCATTCATACTTATGCACTACATATTTAATAAAGAAGGATTTTTTAGCATGTTCAATATTGTCAAATTTTCAGTACCTAGTGTTTGCCTCTGTTTCTGATATTATGTCACAGAAATTAATTTCTTCAAATCATCAAAACACCTAACCCAGTACCTGTTTTCATTGCTCTGAACAAAGATTTAAAGGTGTTTTATTTTCTTCCCATAGTATTTATGAGATGACCGATACACTTCAAATTCATTTCGGAAGTAGGAAATAGAAATATGCCTCCTTTTTTTTCCAATTGGATTATTCACATAAGAAGGTGCCAAGCATCAAGAGAAGTGGGCAATATATAGCCTTTTGCTAGCTCTACACAGTAACATTAAATTTGAAAAAAAAGTCTGTTAAAAGGGTTAGTACTTCAGGTCCTGAGTTATAACCTTGGTTTCTCTGTGTTTAGAGAAAAATCAGGTTATGGCTACATGGGGAAAAGTTACAAAAGTATTCTTATTACATCAAATTGTCTCTGGGTCAGCACTTAATGTAATTTACCTTTGGAAAGAAGTAGAGTTCCTTTAACCTAATTTTCTATTTGGGAAGTGCAGTAAGACAGCCCTGCTAGAACTGGTGCATTAAAGAACGGAAGAAAATAGTGGAGCAGCAATGAAAGAGAGTGAAAAATAGTATTTTTCTGTTTAGACAGCATGAGAAATTTTACTGTATTTGACACTTGGTGTTATATTAGGAGGAATTCAGTGTCTTCAAATCAAAATAATAACAAAATTAGCTGTTCTTGTATGTTAGGCACTTTGCAAGTTTTGATATTAGTAGAAAAAAAGCAATTTTTGTCCTGTTTTCTAAATAAGTTCTAAGGTTAGAAAGTTCCAGGATCTACCTATCAGAAATGTTTCCTTAAAGCAAATCTGAAGTATTACTTTCATATTTTTCTGAGTAATATTTTTTCTACAGAAATTTCTTCAAGGCCTTAACTTGTCAATGTAAAACAGCGTGTTGCATCATATGAACAGCAGTTAGTAACCAAATTATGTCTCCTGATGGCAATCTAGGAGATATAATCAGTTTGTAAGAACACAGAAAAAAAAAAATCTGCTTATATGTAGTTTTATTAGTGCAAACCTCCAACAAGGAGCAACAAAAAACCCACCCTGGTTTTAAGCTCTGCACAGTTTAGTTGTAAAAGATTGCTTGATTTAAAGATAAAACAATCATAGCAAACTGTGAATATTGTGCTCATGTATAACAGGTTTTTTCCTGAATTGGTCAGTGTTAGCAATAACAGTAATGAACTATCTCTGTATGTATTTGTTTAATGTGACTTCTGCTACTGTTTTTTTTTTTTTGGGGGGGGGGGGGTTGGAGGTTTTGTTCTTTTATAGCATGNGGGGGGGGTTGATAAAAAAATAGAAGTCTTCATTGTAAAAGAATTTTTCTTGATGAATATTTGGAGATACTTTTCAGGAAGTGACTTCCTATGTCCATCTTTTCCCTTCTTCACATCCTGTCTTCTTTTCTAAATTCCTGTTAACCCCAGACTTTCCTGAGTGTTGGTTTCATGTTGTCAAACTCAGGTTTAGACACATGAAAACTGGGTTGTTGCATCTAGTTTCAATTTAGAGTTCAGAATAAACATTTATTATTGCACTTAAACTAAAGGAAACAGTTATATCAGGTATTGTGTTGTAAGTGGTAGAAGTGTAGTCAGAAAGGAAATCTAAATCAAGCTCTAATTCCACCCCTCTTGTCATCTCTCTGGACATCTTCTATAAGTTTGATTTTGCAAATCAGATTTCCAAGTAATAGCTTTGGGATAGTTTTCATAGCCAAATTCCATTAATACTTATGCCAGGATACAATAGTGACATGTAGAAAATAAATTACTGAAGTTACTGATAAATATAGCAATAGCTGTGGACCTACTGTCCAACATACTGTCCAACATAGAACAGTAGTAGGGACAGATATATGTGTTTTCACCAAACCTATCCGTTGCAAATGGTTCATGAAATATTTTTAAATCTAAAGTGAGATTAATAGTACTCAGTAGAAATTTAAATAATGTGGTGTCATATAAAAACAACAGAGAAAGACCACATCTGTGTGTCTGTGGTGGGTTAGGTTCTCCCTCCATGATGGTCCTAGCCTAGCCACAGGTTCAGTAGCAGAGCATGGTGTTTGCTTCCCACAGTGGAGCACAGGACTTGTTGAAGTATGCACAAGGGACAACCCTGTGCCATATCTTGGCACACAGGGAAATGCTTTAACCATTCTGGTTTGCTGTGGATAGCAAATATCAGTTCAGTGATATCATGAACATACACCAACAAAATAAGGAGGAAATTAAGCCTCATAACTGAGCCCATTCTGATAAAAATGTAGGGTTATTCTTTCAATTTGGACATGAACAGATTTATGTATTGGCGTTCTTGTTCTAATCCCCAATACAAAAAAAAGAAACAATTAAAAAAAATAAAAGGAAGCAGGCAAGCAGAAAGGGTGAGCTTCTCTTTAAGCACATGTGAAAACTCATTGACTCCCATGGTTAGACTCAAGTGAAAAGACAAACCCTTGCTTAAAAGCCTTACTATGGTCAAAATGCTAGTGACAATTTATAAGGTAATCTTAACTAGATTAATTAACTGATGAATTTCAATCAGCCTGAAAGAGTGTATGTAGTTGTATAATTTCTCTTATTCTTTCAAGATTTTCTTTATTGGTTTAGTTGGATAGTTTCCCTCTCTATATATAACTAAAATTCAGTATTTGGAGCAGTTATTTTTATACAGAGTGGTAAATATTTTAGTGCCCTTGCATAACATCCATCTGAACGAGTTATTTCTAATCAGGTTTAAAATGTAAAAGCCTTTCAGGCTGAATTTTTTAAAAGTCTCTAGATGCTAGGTATATGTGCCATGTGTCATGCAACTGAACTCCAGACTGGAGTAGGGCTTCTTATGAGCCTATTAAATGTAAAAACTACAAGAATGGCTATAATTAGATGGCAATATTAAATATAATTAATTATATTTAGACCATAGGTTCAGATAGTTGAGAACTGTCCAAAACTGGATGGGCAAACCTGATGTCTATACAAGTAGCTACCAGGATACGAGTCATATGTCTATGAGAAGTCACCTTTGGAGAAGGCTAGGTGAGGTCCCTGGCACTTGGACCCTTTTCAGTACTACTTTGGCTTATGTTAATTGTTTGTGGTGCCCTAGAGACTGTCTGCTGGAACATAAAGTCATTGAGTACGTCTTTTCTTATTTATTCCTAATCCTGGTTCTAGGAATTTTTTGGAGGTTAATAGAGTAGCAGTCCTGGTGCTGATTCCCTCCTGTCTCTCACTGTTAAAATCCTTAATAGACAAAAATCCTTGATATTTGCTCCTTTTACCCTGTTATAAGGTAGAACCAAGGAACATGGTTTGTATATATCTTCTCAAACAATAGGTTCAACTGAAACTGGAAAAACATTTTTACAAAATTTTACAAATTTTCAAACAATCTTTTATTTTCATACTCCCATTTTCCATCATCAAAACATATTTTGAAAACTGCATGGAAAATGAAATTGCTTTTTGGAATCCATTTAGATTAGTAGAACATAATACTCAGTTTGGGCCAAGTCTGATCAATTTTTTGAAGTATGGGTGATAGGACCCATATATATATTCATAAATATCTGAGCAAAGCATTGATAAAGTTGCTAGACATCAATAAAAGATAGATGTTATCACTATTTTTTAAAGGGCTGAACACTCAATAAATCTCACCAAAATACTAGTGGGTAGCACTGCACTCTAAACTTATCTATCGGATCACTAATTAAGTCAGTGTATGCTTTGGAAATCTTGGCTTAGAATGTGGGAGGTGCAAACTGAGTTTATTGACTCAAAGACAAAGCCTTCTCCAGTCTTTATTTTTTAGAATAAAAATTTATCTGGGCTGTAAACCCCTTTTCCCTGTTGCAACAAAACATGTTACAGTCCTTCTGGAAAGGCTATAGACAATTCACTGTCATCAATGGTTATTCTCCCCAAGAAAGGACTTCCAAAATTGGATATTGTATACATTCCTGAGTAGTATCTCTGGCAAAATTTTTGGATTTTAAACCATTCTCACTCTAAGCAGAGGTTTGTTGTCTCTCCCACTGCCAACTGAAATATATTAAAAAATTAAGAGCTATATTAAAAAATTTTCTATTTTTCCCATGCCACTTCAGCATGTCCATGGCAAAATATTTCTAACAGTGCTGCCTGTCCCAGCCTTAGCTGTGCCGTTTCCTTCTCAGGACAGGGAGAGGCAGACAGAGCTCACAGGAGGGTCAGGGGATGCTTCTTTTTTGCTCTATATTTTTCTTCAGTGCCGTGTGCAATCAGATTGGTGGCATGTCATTTCAATCTGTCAAAATCCCCTGAGTGCTACTCAGTGAGCCATAAGGAAATACCTTGTGTGTTGGCAGAGGATGTCCTCTAACAACACCCAGTCACTCAGTCAAGCAGCCTAAATGGGGCAGCAGACAGCACCTTCACACCAGTGTATGCTAACTGATCTCTCTGTGGATGTGTCTTGACCTCATAAGAAGACACAGCAAAAAGGCCAGGGTGAAGAGCAGAGAAAGGCTAACCTTACCTTGTTTGCTAAAAATGGCAGCTTCCTTTACTCCACTCAGTCAGAAACAAACATATATTATACATGTATGTGTGTTAGTGTGAGTGTATACGTACATATATATATATATATAAATAAAACTATGCACACGATATTTCCTTTTTGCAGTATGGGAATGTAACCACTAGATGACACCAAGAGATAGTTCCTATAGACCTGATTTTTTGTTCTTTATTCATCTGCCTGTTCAAAGGTGACATTCTTGCTGAGATTGTAATTAAGATTACAGAGGTACGCAAATTAAGTGATCTGGCAAGTATTAATAGTTACCTTACTTTAATATTACCAATTACTGTCCTAGAGTGCAAAGAGCTTGGAATTTATGATCATTTGGACAGTGGATCTCAGACATTACCTCTCCTTCCCTGCTGTGCATACCTTTAATTGGCTATTACAGAAGCATCGTTTGTATTGCCACAGCCAGGAATCTGCTGGTGCTCACACAACAAACTTCCCAGTTGCAGTTCATCTCTGAGAACCCACTCAAAGTGAAAATGGTGTTATCAAACCTTGGTGCAAGATCACATATTTACACCAGGCCAGAATTAACTATTTTGCCCTTCTCTGATACTTTTGTTGTTCTCTCAAAATGAGCTGAAGCTACAGAGTTTCATAATAAGACCTAAGAAAAGTTTTCCTGGCACAAAGAAATGTCAAAATTGATAATTTGGTATGAATTTCTGAGATTTAGGTTTTGATAATGGAAAAGAAGAAATGGATTTGAAATTATCCTCTTATTTTAATAATTGACAGTTACACTACTGTTTCAACAACAAAAAATGTGTAAGTATGCAAGGTTAACAGATCTGCATGGATGTTACATTAACACAAAATGGCCTTAATTTCTAAGTGGTGGACAGATATTTAGTTCTATGTGTCCGTATATAAATTCATAAAAGCAACATAGTATGACTAATGTCACCCATTAACATCAATTAGAGACGTAGAGCCTGCTGGATAACACAAAGGGTTGGTTTGGTCATACAATAATGTGCAAGTCTTAGGGAAACAATGCTCTTCAAATCTTTTCAGCAATTCCTTCTACCTGCTTCTCCTATCTCCAAGTACTAACATAACTGAGCAATAACCTTTCACTGAAGACAATAATTCATACACATTCCCTGGCTTACAACAGCAGCAAAAAGAAATGAAGTATTTTTTCTTATATGAGCACATTTTAAGTATGACCATGTGTTTCATACACCTCAATATTATTACTGAAAAAGCTGAACTAAGGGTGGTTGTCATTAAAACCTTAGCAGCTTCCTACTGTGTCTATTGTGGTTATTGCAGTAGTGAAAATAATGGGAAGACAGCACTTATGAAGATCTTACTGGTAAAGTCTACACATGCAAGCCATGGCAGAAAATATAACATAATCTCTTAGTATAGTAACAGTAATTGAGATTTTTAACATAAATTTTAAGTGTGTTTGTGGTGAGGCAACAAATTTAAATATCACTGATGTCACATCTTATTCACATCTTGCCTGAGTGGCTCAAACCAGTTATCGTCATCCCTGCTCTGTGGCCAAGTCTGAGCTGGGAGATATTTGAACATCCACTTAGTGCCTTTCTCTGGCACAACTGCCATGGAGATGGTCCCAGCAGCTGGGTGCTGGAGAGACACTGCCTGTCACAGACCAGGAGCTTCAGGGAGAAGCTGGCTCCCTACAGGTCCATCGCCCCACAGGAATCCTGCTGCCATCCATGCCATGGGTGTAAGTGCTGGTGCCAGGTGAGCAGCCTGCACAGTTAGCTGCTATAATGAGGTCACCAGTCCAGGGCTAAAATGAGGGCAAGTGGAAGTAATAGATCAGTGAGTGTATGAAAAAGAAAGAAAGAATGCTAAGCTATAGCGTAAGGAAATTATACAGGTTACAGGGAAGTATGGACATGGCTGCTGGCTACAACTAAGTAAATGAAGTCCTATTGCCCAGCTTGAGCTCCTTCTGTAAGACAAGGAGCTTAATTTGGGACAATGATCTCTGAGAACAAACAAAACGCACCATCAACTTTGGTGTTATGCTTTCAAAAGGCTTTATTTCCCAATGACTTCATGAAAGTGTGGCTTGTAAAATGTCTTAAGATTCCTCAGAATAAAGTGTAGATTGCATGTGAATTATAAATTCCATGTGATTGCTATAGCAATTAGAGGAACTCTACAACTATCGGTTTGTGAGTACTTGAGCAGATCATTTCTTATAGATAAGACAGGCTTGATCTGAACTTTGTAGTGTTGCAGTTTTTTTGTAAAAAACATGTTGGAATACTTCCTGGAAAAAAGTTGTAGAGGTCATGACTTTCATATAAATAGAATAGATGTCACATTTGTTTGATGTTTGATTTTGTTTTCACTTGTGGAAATTAGGTGCCATTTTTATGCAGAACAGTGTCAATAGTCAGTGAAAGCACCACATATTCTGTTTGACTTGGAGTTATTAAAAATCCAACTGATTTTGCCCACATCAGTTTTACAGGCAGTTCAAATTGCCTCATAAAACTCTAATGGTTTTCTTCATACACAAAATGCATTTTGTTTCAATGACAGGAACCACAGTTTCTGCAAGGTAAAAATGTGTGTCTAATCAGATTTCTGTTACACTATTAACAATTTTTTAATTCTAAAAATATACTCTTAGGTAAGATTCACTTTTTAATTACTGGCTTTTTAAATTAAACTATGGAATTTATTTTAGACAAAGTTGTGTGTTTTTTTTCTGGGGAATAAATTTGGTATGCATTAAAAGTTTTTTAACTTCAAAAATATTGCTAGATATGAAAATTTTTACAGTCTGTGAAAACAGTTTTTTTTTTTAAATTGTCAGAGGTCTAACTCTGGTAGAGAAATACAGGTCATCCCTTTAGGGGCTTTAGACATAACCATCAACATTAACAGACTTCTTATAGTGTGCTATTACTTGTATTCAGGAAGGTTGCATAGGCCATGACATTTTCTAATAACTTGCAGTAGATATGGGAGAGATGCATAAATGGGAATTCTCCCAGACATTTTTATTATTTTGCTTCCTAAGTATGATAAATAAAAACTGGTAGCAACAATCTAAAGTACTCAAATCTGAATGCTGTTTCTCAGAAATGAAGACATTTGCTCAGAAGTCATGAAGTTTCTGGTGGTGATGTTTAAGTTTTTTATTTCCCAGGTTCTTCTCATCTCCTGTCTACATTTTTCATCTTAAAAAATGCTCATTTCACAATTTTGATATTTTTGCAGAACTGCGAAGTCTAAGCATCTACATGATTTTAAGTCCCGAGTTTCTTAAATCTTGCCAGTCCAGTACTTATGACTGTTAAATATATAGTCTAAAATACAAATACCTGACACTATTACAAGAGTTGGATCACTGGAGTGAAAAGGAATTTAGAAGTCTGTGTGTGAGCTGAGACATCTGGGGCAGGATTAATCAGTCTTAGAATGTTGAAGGGAGTTTAGTTCAGTGTTCTAATTTCATTAAATTGCCTTAATGTTCTTCACTTGCATCAGCTTCACCCTGCCTGGGGTTGGCTGCTCCCTTCTCTTGCCTAACAAAAAACCATATAACTATGAATTTACAGTTGCTCATACAAAGATGTAGCTCCAGAACTGATGCTTCACTCCCACCCCTAGGCCCATATGTTTAGCCAGAGTTGGCTCTCTAAACCCATGTAACATCCGTTCTCGTATTCAGCTGTTACTAGGTGTAGTTGTAGCATGTTAGAGATTATCGTTAATAATTATTATTATCATAATAGCTGCTGATAGCTGAGAATATGAACAATGCAAGATTCACAGGGAGAAATATTATCTTTTTAATGAGACAGCTAATACAGTTGGAAAAAATAAATCAGGACAGGCAAGGCTTTATTAGACCTGAAACAAAGGTAGCAAACTTCAAAGCTAACCTGAGTTTACCTTGATCGTATTTTGTATTAGCACCTACAGACAGGCATAGTGGAGATCCATTGTGCAAAGCTCTGTACAAACAAAAAATAAGAGACAGTTCCTGCTCCACTGAGTTCACAAGCCAAACACTGGGCACAGGGAGAGCAGGAGGGCAAACAGGCACATAGAAGTGAAGCTTTAACAGCTCAATAACAGAGCAGAGGGGAGCTCACATGTCGTGGTCTGCAATACGGGCCCAGATTACACAGAATATATTTGAAACACAAGCGGCATGCTACATTTCCTCCCTCATAACCTTTAACTGGAGAGACTCAACACATGAAGGTCAAAGTGGACCCCACATACATCACTTCATGGGGCCCAGTTCTACAAATCGCATGTCCCAGCTGCAAAATACAGGAAATACTTTTGTATTATGGTTCATACTTTCGTATACAGTTTGCGGGACTACCCTGCAAACTCATGGAAATACACTAGTGGAAATCCACTAGTGATGGAAACACAGTGATCCCCGTGGAAAATCAACAATTGGTGGGATGAAGCCCTTAAACTGGAGCTCCTCATTTTCATGTGTTTTATAAACATATGTCAGAGTTATGAAAGATACTCAACCAGCATTTTTACTTGCTGATTATTAATAGATCATTTAAAATTAGCAATTTGCAGAACTTGATATAGCAGAAAGTAGGTTAAAAATCATGTAATCATCTAATTTCCTTTTTTTCCCCATTTTCAGATAGAGATATTTCTGTTTTTTTTTTTTTTTTTCCATTTACAGGTGCAGAATTAAAGAACGTGTTCACTCACTATATTATTGATGCACTTAAGTGGAGTGTTCCAAAGCATATAATTACCGTGTAGGCTTATGGCCCTGAAGTAGATTGGGATAGTGGTGCTGCATATCCATGATTTGAAGGACATACAGTGATGATTATAGAGGCAGTACTCTACATCCATTCCAGCCCTTTTGTGTTTAGCTGGTTGCCATGGCAAATAATTGGATAGAATTTAAGCCACTTTCTTCCAAGTGGGAAATTCATAATTTTACCCTTCACCTAATTTTGAACATACTTTTAAAGAATCTTGAAGTTTCTGCAGGAATGGAATACAGATCTAGCAGGAAAAAAAATGGATTTCTACACATGGAAAAACATTTCATTTGGAGGTTCTTTCTTCTTCTTTTCTTTTTTTTTTAATCCTAAAGAATCATGTTTTTAAACAACATGATAGAGCAAAATGTGAGCCCAAGGAAAGCTCAATAACATTTGACCCCAGAAAGACAGAAAATCTGAAAGTGAGTGATCAAATACAGCTTGCTCTAGCAGTTTGTATCAATTAGAAACACAGGGATAATTTTCACACTCTAATTTTCCAAGTTTATTTAGCCAGACCCTGAAAATATTTATCATGTATTGTTATGGTTCATGGTAATCACCTATCACATCCCTTTTTAGTTTGTTTCTTTTTCTGAAGACATGGATAAGCTCCTGAAAAGCACTTTCACATCAGTGCCTAAAATATATATTTCTAGTTCTGTTAGGGGCTTATTATCTTGTAGACTGTGTTCTTCAACTCTAAAACCTCAGCAAGCCTGCACAACAAACAGCAATCCAGGAAAATCCAAAGCTCCTCTGCTCAGTGTAATATTTTACAGTGAGGATTTCTGGAAGAGCACAGAATATAAGAGGTGAGTCTTGTCCCTTTACATTACTTTGGAGCCTGGCAGGAGCTGTGATTACCTTGTTGTCTTTAAAGCAAGCAGGACTCTAATGGGGCAAGAAATTGTACGTGTCCCTATAAGACCTACATAGGGAAGGCCATGGCTCAATTAATATAATTTTCCTCAGGCAGTTAATTTGTGCGGTTTTTTTTTTTTAAAGAAGCAGAACTTCTAAAGTAAGCAATTACTTGGACAATAAAGAAGTAGATGACTTTAATCCCTCTGGAGAGGGTTCAATCTGTTTACACTTCCCATGTCTAAAATAGATGGACAAGATAGCTCCAGACTCCTTCAGGATGACACCTGCACCTTAGTTAGATGGGAAAGTTAAGATGTTCTTTAGTTTGTTATATGATTAAACCCTAAACGTAAGCATTTTTCTTAGCAGTACTGAGCTGGACTGTAACAGTGCTTGTGATGCGGTGTCTTGGATAGTATTTTTGTCTTTCTAATTCTTGTCACCTTTCATAATAACTTTGTGTCTATTCTCACAAAAATTATACATTAAACAATTAGAAAACTACATTTGTGCTTTTGATTTGTATTCCTACATTTCAAACTTCCTAACAAAGTAGACTATGATTTTGTTACTCCTTTGATTGAAGTATTAAATCCAAGATCAGAAATTTAAACTTTGGTATTGACAGTAATTAATTTAGGAATTAAGTCAATTGAAGAATTTAAGATTTAAAGCTAGTTCTGATTAACAATATTGTTTCTTTAATTTTCTTTTTATAATCTTCATTCTGCACATTTAGTGTTGAAATTCAGTCCCATGGGTTTTTTTAGATTCCTCAATACTGAGCACCTACAGTAGGATATAAAAAAGGGAGGTAAAATTTTAAAATAGCAAGTGTTCTAAATGCGTTCACCATTATTTCTTCTTTTTCCCTGATTCACCATTATTTCTTCTTTTTCCCTGATTTTTGCAATGTTTTTTTTTTTCTGAAAGTTTTATCCTTTATTACAAGATTTAACATTGAATTACTGGGTCTGTAGTGCTTTACTCTTTGCAAGTAGTTAACAGTATGCATAATTTTTCAGTCTTAACTAGATAATAAATTATTTTTTTCAAATGACAGAGTGCCTATAATCTAAAATAAGGGAAGCTGTAGCTGATAAGTGAACTAATCAGCTTTGCAACGTATTCTTTGAGTCGCTAGTGTATGCTGGAGTCAACCTACACTTTCCTTTCTTCTATCCAGCCCAGAGTACATGGCAACAAATCTATCGTATGTCTTTCATAAAGGACACTTGAATGCTTCAAAATTTGCTATACGGAGAAATAAGAAGAGAAAATGTGGAGTACCCTTTGGCCTCTCAGCAAAAAAAAAATAATTCAAAACTTCTTTTTAATGAGTTTGGAATTAGGACATTGCTGCCTTTCCGAAGAGCATTGCAGTTTCAATGGGACAGAGACCATTAATATCCTCTTTTGGTTTTTTGAGCAGTAGAACTATGACTATATTCTGTAAACAGATGTTGTGCTATCTTTAACCACATATTGAAACATCTTGAAATGAAATTTAAGTTAACAGCAGTTTTATTAATCAAACACCGTGGTGGCTAAAGGATATTACCTTAGGTAAAATAGGTCACTGATATTCTTCCTGAAGAAATGTGGAAGCAACAGAAAGTATGTTATATTGGTAAAAAAATTATTTCTGCAAGTAAATGTCTACAAAACCAGCCATTCTTAAATTCCAATTTTAGACAGTGTGAGAGACGAAAGACTAGCATACAGAAAAGGGAAAGCACATACAGGATGAAAGGGAGGAAAAAAAATATAAATACCATTACAAGTAATATAATAAACTCTATGAATGACAAAGCACTAGACTTTGGGAATGGATAAGACAGCTAAACTAGCAGTGCCTTGTCATATTATGCATCTTTCTCCTTCTTCTGAGTGGGTTAGGATAAGTTATCTCATTTTTTTGCCTCTTGAGTCAGCTTCTGTGTTGAGTTCTGCCACAAAAAGAAGCCAAAGTAGGAAAGCTTTGCCAAAGAAAAATTAATCTAAATGCCAAAGAAAATTAATCTAAATGTTCCCAGTGTTTTCAGTACCATCATAACAAGCAAATAATTGCAGTTATCAGAGTTTATGACAACGGGAAAATCTGGCAGACAGTACATCAGAAAGTACCTTTATGTATGTAAAAGAGAAATAGGAAAAAAAACAAATCTACTGGTAAGGGGTTCCTACAAAACTTCTACCTAATAGACTGCTTCAGAATTAAACTGGAAATTGGATGCAGACTAGAAAAGGAAATGCTGAGGGAACTCACTGGCTCCGTGGGTTTCCTGACAGCAGAAAACTGTAAGTGTGAAACATGCTGGCGATTCTTCCTTGTCAAAGTTTAGAAAGAAGTGATGACATCTGCTTGTGACATTTTAGGTCAGTGAAGTATTTTATTCTATATGCCCCAGCAAACAATAGTTGGAGTGATTGGAAACAGCTCTCTTCTCCCCACCCACTTCAACAATAGCCAAATAGCTCCTCTTGCTGCAGCTCTCCATCTTCCAATTTTCAGTTTGGACAGATGTCACCTACATCTTCTGTTTTCCTTTTATTTTAAAATGAGGAATAGGTATGATATTCCAGAACCCATAATGCCCAAGTCAGATACAGATGACCTGAATTTCCTCTATTACGCCTCTGCTTAGGTTTTGTTCCCCAGGACTGTTGTAACAGCCTCTGAGAACCAGAAATATTGACCATTATATCTATTTTACAAATATTACAACATATACTTTCGTGTAGGTGTATGTGGGCTTAAAGTCTGAACAGTTCAAGTTTGAAATGCCTAGAATGAGAACCATTTACTGTCATTATTTTTATCAGTATTTCTTTAAATTAGAGGGATCATCAAATCTTTGCATTGTAAAGTATTTCCTAAAAATCACAGGGTATGAGTATAAATTCTTTGTTTTCTTCAGAAATTATTATGTTTGGCATGTGAACTTGGAGTCCTTAGTAGACTCAGCTGTATCTATTATCAGTTTATTTCAGGGTAGTAGCTTGGCATTAGATTTTCTAATTTTTTAAAAATAAAATCTTGTCTTACAGTAAGAATATATTTTTCTTTACTTTAAACAGTAAAATGATATTTTCACATTTATTTGACAAAAAAAAAAAATCCTATTGTTTAATTGAGACATTGTTTTTATATAAAAACTATTTTAAAGGGTTTGGAACCACACTGGGTTTTCTTATGACAGTCAAAATCTACAGAAGTTTCAGCACTTGGTGTAATGCATTTGAACTACCTGTTAGGGGAAGCCTGGAAATGAATGGATTATCGATGTTATCTCAAAGCACAGGAAAAAAATGTTTTAATTTCACTCAACATTTACAGTTTTCAGCAATATGCCTCTATTTCTATTGGCATCATCAGTTCAAAACAAAACAAAATACAAACCAACAGCAACTCAGTCCTCAGTAGAAGTGGGCATGAGTTTTACTATACACCACAGGAGTCCCTGTGGACAACAGAAAGGTTGCATCTACTATATTTAAAGGAGACTTTTTTGTGTCTTTTCATTGCAAATTGTTTCTTATGAAACAAGAAGTGTCAATGAGTACACCTATTAAACCACTGGCTACTCTTAATAAAAGTCTCTCCAGACTTGCAAGTCTCCATCAACCAGGTTTGTCCTTGCATACTGTTGGCAAATGCACCAGAGAATGAAGAGGTGGATCACACCTACATATGTTCATATTTATCCTCACCTGCATTAGAGTCAAAAACAGAAAAACAGACAGAAAAAGTGTTGGCCCTAGGTCCTATAGACTCCATCCAGTTTCCAGTCACTAAATTACAGATATGAAACTTTCTTTGGATAAAAATAGTATATATGCTCAGAGTCACTAATTTTCCCTGAGTGCAGTTCAGTCTCTGAAATAGCCCTGACCCATTCCTGGACAGTACTTCACATTCAGGCCAGGCACCCCATGTCTCTGGGGTGACAAATCCTGGGCAGACAACCCATAGTATCTCAGGGCTCAGCACAGACCAGTGGGAATGGTTGCGCTTGGCTTGGGCTCCATAGACGAAACCTGAGCATCCTCAGTGAAACCAGCTTTGTTGAGATAGAGGCTGATAGCCCTTGTGTTGCCTGTAAACATAAATTAATTTGCAAATTGATCCAAGGAGGATTTGCTTCAGAAGTGCATGTTTCTGTGGCTTCAGATTTTTATTTATTTTTCTTTCACAGTTTCATGTAGATTGAGAACTCTGCTATTTAGCCTCTGCATATGTAAGAGATTTTTGTCAGTCTCCAAGATGTGTTCACAGACATAATCTCTGAGGAAAATTATCTCCTGAGTGTCTTTCTGGTGTAGCATGACTTGTTTATCTTTCCTTCCTTCAGTCTCTGCTCACAGGCAAAATTTGTGCTCTGCCTGTGAAAAGTAGAGAAAGCATTGCTTTGAGGGATTACACGGGTGTTGAGCTAGTTTTTTCACTTTTTTCCTAACATGAACTAGCCAGAGAGAATGATATATTTTTTTAAATTACAAATACATATTTTTGAAATAGTAAAGAATCATTTAAGTTATTCTGTAAGTTACTAGAAGATAGGAAAACTCATTGGAGCCTGATGTGAAATGAAACATAATGTATATGTACATGGAAACAATTACATAATTTTCAAGCTTGAAAATCTATTTCAATTCAGTTTAATTAAGTATTAGAAATTTCCAGATTCTGAGACTTAAATAATTAAGCCAGTTAAATAAAATTAAAGAAGGCATTCTTTTTTTCACTGGGGAAGTTTTCCTCCTTAACAAATCATTAAATATTTAATTTGGAGTACCAATATCTGCCCTAATTACCCAGCTATTTTGAAATATGAGATATTAATGACCAGAACCAACAACCAACTTCAGAAGAGATATAATTGCATTTTGCTGGATTTTTTTTTTTTAACTATAGGAATTTCTTGAATTCTTTTCTGTAAATGCAAAGAATCAGGATCACTAATTCAGTACATAGTTTCTGCAAATATCTATATTTGTGCTTTGCACTGATAACTCACAGGATTCAAGTTATTCACTTTGAAGCCACTATTGCTCAGAGAATTCCTGACCAGTTAAGTCCAAAGGTAGAAATGATTAAGAAATTGAAGGTTTGTTAACTTTTGCAATAAGATGACATAGCAAGAAAACAAGAGCATTCTCCCTGCAATTGCATTTCTGATGAAACACATGTATGTATCAAATAACATTATCCCTGCAAGTTATGTTGGATTTGGAATGTTGAAGATGGACAAGGAATGTTTCTTGGGCATGCTCCATTTCTTATACAAAAAGAGTACAATGGAGTAGAAAGCACTCACTATCCGATTGTAGGAAATTTTCTGTCATGAGAAAAATGCCTACAAATTCCTACATAGAGTTGGCATAGCTTCACTGATCCAGAAGATAGCCCCATCTACCCATTCCTGTCACTGCGCTTGAGGGGCCATGGCAGAGAACACAAGACAAGGGTATGCTGTACCTTGATTATGTCTGTCTTCCCAGGGCAAATTCAGGCTGTGGGCTGCTCCAAGTACAACCTGGTGGCTATGGACTGGGAGAATGGCGAGCTGGAGCTTTGTCCTAAGTAGGATGCTGTTACACTGCACTCAGGCACTAAGTAGACATGTGTTTTATTGTGGGCTCTTATCTCTGTTTTCTTTCTCTCTGATGATGACAAGGTTATAACAAACATTTCAGGAATTCTAGCTGCCATCAGCCCAATCCTTCTTGTACTGATTTAGTTTAATTATCTATGTACCCGTGCCAGAGAACAGAATGTGATAAGCATGGGCCCAATTCTGAAGCAATCTTCAGGGCAAGACACCCTGCCCTGCATGTCTAAACTGGAAAAAATCTCATGAAACCGGCTTCCAGTTTCCATCTCACTGCAATTCCATGTCCTCTGTGCCTGAGCAGACTAGGAGGCCAAACAGCAGTGTCACAAGCAGGAGATCACAAACACATTTTCACATTGTTCTCTGCATTCCTGATGATATCCTGAATATACTTGAAATTCCCGTCAGTATCCAGAGTGATGTACCACCTGTGCTCTTTCTCCAGAAGGGAGCTGTGCATTTAATCCAGAAGCAGTGGGTCTTTCTACCAGACTCTCTGTCTGTGCACGTATTAAAGTAAAAGTTACCCTTTTCAGGGCTTGTTTGCTGAATCGACTCTGTGCCTGGCTGCCCTGGCCTGTGACAGGGGAGGCAGCTGCTCATGGGACCTGCCTGTGGTGCTGGGACTGGGAGGCTCGCTCCTGATGTGACAAATCTTCATCCAGCTGGTGGCTCCTCCTCAACAACGAAGGTTAGGGCGGGCCCCTTGGTAGCTGCTCCTTCAGGCTCCATATGTTTGGCCTTTAACCCTCCTTAAATGCCTCCATCTGCACTTGCCTCATCCTGCCATGCAGGCGTGCAGAATGGGGCCATTGTTCCCAGCCACTCTGCGGCCATTTGGCATCCCCATCAGTGTCACCATGGCAGATTGGGAGCATTGTACACCATAGGTATGGAACCCAAAGCTGTTAGTGCAGCCTCAGTATGAAGCTGTGTCTTTCACAGCCAAAAACCGAAATAACAAAACCCATCATCTTTTATATCGAATGTCAGGAATATGATGAAACAGTGAGGCAAACTCAGAAGGGAAAAAGGAGAACCCATGTTTTTCCTTAGATGCATTGGACACTGTTAGGGGTAACTTCCATGCTTGAAGCTGATAATTTGATACCTAATTACCTTGTCTTAAGCTGTTTTTCTTAAATGGAGCACTTTGGATGAAGCTTGGAGATCCAGCATTGAGGACAGAGACCGTATTTCAAAGCTTTTTGCTGCAGACATCTGAGTATTGCGATGCCTTAGCTGGGCTCATGGTGGAAAAATGGCATCTATGAAAATATGAAGATAATCACAGAACTTGCATTAGATTCAGTGGGTCCTAGGCTTAATTTCTTCTCACCTGGAAGAGAAGACATATTGTCCATATATATTATTGCTGTCTTCTGGATTTACTGTGTGATAGTAAAGTCAGCTATTTCAACTCCTTTCACCAGTGCACCCAGACTGCTAAGATCTGCGTTTTATCAAACCTCTTGGGTGGAATTACATTTGTGAGATTTTCTTTTGCTAGGAATAATACAGTTTTAATTTGGAATTGTAAGAGGTTCTATTACACATTATTTCCTGAACACTACCTTAATTCTAGTTAGTGACACACAGAAATCAGTGTGAATGAACACTAAGGAGGAACAGAGAGCTATATTGTATGGCCTAAATATGCCTCTTTTTGTTAGGCCCTGCTGTGCCACACCTGTTGGTTAATACATGTCTAATCGGCTGGGAAGTAATTCCAATATTTTTAATTAATTCCTACAAATATGACAAACACCAGAACATTAAAACAGTAAATAAATGCAGACTTAGGGAAAATAAAATATGCTGTAGAAATATAACGTGTGCAATATCATGTGCTTTCCTGTGTAGAACAGTACAACTCTTAAAGGTGCTACACTTCTTGTTTTACAGTCTTGTCTGGAAAGATTTCTTCTTCCTTTACATTATTTCCTTTAGCAGTCCAATCACCTAACTAACACTTTAATTTTACACCATTTAAAGCATTGTATTATTTTTAAAATTTTAATAGGCAAACCCAGTGCTTTTAACTGCTGTAATGGTTCTCTCCTTGTGAAAAGAGAAAAGAATACACATCCCTTAAATTTTTCTATTGGCTGTACTACAATAAATGTGAGAATCATGCTTTATGTTAATTAGTATGTATAAATCCTTTAAGTGAACATAGGGCCTGGTGTGCAGTTACAGTGTCATTTGTATAAAACTCAGGTACAGTAGGGGTATGAGGCAGACAATGTACACCCTGGAGTGTATTACTGCTTTTATAAAAAACATACTTTTTTCAATGACTTCAATAATGGACTCTGACCCATGCAGATGTGGTTGTGTAATTACACATCTGAGAATCCTCATTAACCAATCGGGGTTGTCACTGCTAAGCAAGTCACGCATGTTAGGCAATTAATCCTATCAGGAATAGCTCTCCTTAGACAACCCACAGGATCTGCAAAAGTATAATATCAAAATTATTCTAAAATATATGAAAGAGAGAAGAAAAGCAAGAAAAATGAAATCAGCTCTAACATAAAGAGTGTATTATATTTGCGCATTGCATACCTTCTTCCTGTGTATTTTGTTGTCTTGATAATAGGAGATGCTCTCAATGTAAGCACCACACTGTTCAGGAGCACCTGACAAATTAGCCACTAGCACTTTTTCCAAACCTTGTTAAATAAAGACTGAAAAGCTTTGATTCAAAGAAGTTATAAAGACATTACTTTTTTTGCTTCATCTTCTGCCTGCATTTGATATTTCTCTTCTAAACACAAGCTGTAGTAATATTTTCTTGTAATTTGTATTCCTGCACCAAAGGATTTTATGTTCTAACTGGTGATGGAAAAAAAATAATAAAAAGTGTGGTTAAAGTAGGTGCTGTTTGTAGTGTTTATATAAACACATTAGCACTCTTTTGACACAGCATGACCTGAACAAGTAGTTCATCCTACTAGTAGCAGGGAAACAATAACTGAGCGTGCCAGAGCCGAGTTCATTCAGACACTGCAAAATTAACACCAGATTATGAATACGCTTGCCACTGGTAATTAATCGTGAAAATTGCTGGAGGAGTTCCCCTACTGTGAGGGATATTGGCAGAAGTATTTACTGCTAATAGGCCTTGTTTAAGCTTTTTTTTTGCCTTCCACCCCCTTAGAGATAAAACTTACAATAGACTGCACAGGAACTGCTAGATCATAACATATTTCTTTGGCCTGTTTTCTTATTAGAATTTCTGAATATCCCCAGTGTTTTTATCACTGTTATTAGAAATGTGCATTGTACGCTTACATTCAGACCATTAAACTGTCCCTTACAGAGGAGAATAATTTCACAATCTGGGTACTGTTTTTCTATATTCCACAGTGAGCTAACATTATCCTATATTTTGCAGCAGTAATTTGGAGACATCATAAGAAGAGTTTTGTGTATTTCAAATAACATACAAGCTTTTATAACCTTAGGTAGTGGTTACATGATCTACAAAATCTTTGATGTACCTATCATTTTAACCAATTTTCCTTATATATGCCTTTTGTTATGTGCTTTAAAGCGTAAAAAATGACTGAGATGTGTTCAATCTACTATGTTTTTAAATACAGTAAAAATAGACAAGCATGACTATACTAAATAATTAAAAATAAAAACGGAATAAATTAACTTATAGTACATCACATACTGTCCTCTACATTTTCTTTAAAAAATTATGCAGTACAGTGTAATCATATTATATATTTCTTCCTTAGGAAAAAGAAAAAAAAAAAAAAAAAAAAGAAGAAAAGAAAAAGAAAAATAGGTATCTTTCATGAGTGTTTTTAACAGGTGAGTTATTAGATAGAAACAAAGGCTAGCTTCTTAGGGAAATTAATGAAAGATATGCTACTGAGTTTAATGAAAGTGGGGTTGAGTCCCATACTGTTAAAATTTTATTATTGTATAATATAGGGATTATGGAGGCATTTATTGCTGATTTTATGATGAACAGTAATGATTCTTGGCCCAT
The DNA here is from genome assembly GCA_013398155.1 of Pedionomus torquatus. NCBI lineage: Eukaryota > Metazoa > Chordata > Aves > Charadriiformes > Pedionomidae > Pedionomus > Pedionomus torquatus. Next base: position 39,000 of record VZRU01001186.1, on the reverse strand, counting down.
ATATGCCAATATTTGATTAAGTCCCTATATAGCATATTCTTCAGGCAATTTAGTCAATAATTACAACCGTTTGACTTTTATAAGACTTTTGAGATTGATCTTTTTCCAAAAATGTTTAACTACTTCTTTTGAGAAGTTGTTCATTATTTTACCATTAATTTTAATGGAAATGAAACTTTGGTCCTTAAATATTTAGTACTCAGGCACTATATTTTATATTTTTTTATTAAAAATTGATAGGTTTTGTCTTTTCAAAATCTGGACTTCATTTCTTTAATATTTTTTTTTCTTACAAAACACATACTTACTCTTCATCGTTCCTTCTTGCTGAGAAAAAGAGTACTGTCAGCCTAAGTAAGTCCACAGTCATATTTTTCTGTGGGCTAGGTGTATATTTTATGGCCCATACTTAAAGCCCAGTATCGACAATGGAGACAATGGGCACACCACCGTTCAACCATTCAGACTGAGAGTGTTGTGAAGTAACTAATTTTGAAAATATACTATGATTTTTTTTGCATTTCTATTCTTTGTGGGTTTGATAGTTTGAAATAAAAGGAGATTCTTTCATTAACATTATTTTTATATTTTGTTCATCTAAACAGAGGGGCTAGCAAACTAGCCGGCATAATTTAGTGTGAAATATCACAGAGTCAAAAGTAGGCTACATTGCTTTAAACAGCTATGCTTTACAGTGAAGATGCCATGCAAATATTTATTCATGATAGCACACTGTGTAACCATCCCTCTGTCTTCCCTGCAAATTCTCTGAGGCTTTTCCTCTTTTTTTCCTTTAGCTGATCCCTCAGGCAACAAAAAACAACAGCTAACAATTAGTAGCTGTCACACAATTCTGACACGGAACAATAAAACCTTACAAAGGTTAAACTGTCTCTGGTTTATGTTAAGAGCAACAATTCTGGTCATTTATATGCCTCTAGCATAAAAGTTTTATATAATTTAATTTTTTTATATTAAATTAGTTGTAGTACCAAAGTATTTTATGTTCCATTTGTGTAAAGAACACAAGACATCATTCAACAAATTACTTTTATTTTGTGAGATTGCAATTGTAGTTTTACGTATCTAAAGGTTAGATAAAACCAAAACAAATCAAAAAAAAAAA
>VZRU01001186.1:11803-37860 GCA_013398155.1 Pedionomus torquatus | reverse complement strand
AAAAAAAAAAAAAAAAAAAAAAAAAAAAAAAAAAAAAAAAAACCAACAAACAAACAAACAAAAGAAGTGTTCAAATAAGAGCTCCTTTCCTTTACAACTGTGTAGTATTAGCACTTTGTTGCACTGAGAAAGGATATAGTCAAGGCTCTCCACACTATATATAAATATAGTAAAATACTGAATTTTTCAGGGTATCCATTGTATATTTCCAACTTCATCAGTATTTTTTTGGTTTAATGAATGTGTATGTGTTCTATATTACTCAAATAATAATGAAATTTTTTTAAAAAATTAAAACTTGTGTTGCAAAGGACATTTGAGGTCAGCTACCCTAACTCCCTGTTAATAATAATTTATCCATTTTACTTTTGGTTCTACATAGCATGAAAAAGCATTTCTGACTTCCATTAATATAAAAATTCGAGTGTTTATGTATATATATGTTATTAACCATTTATATTCCTATGACTCCCAATAACTTATTTTCTCAAATACTTTATAGCCTTTATCAAATGACATTCCTAATAATTTTATTTTGCTTTTTGACCTTAAAAATATCTCTATTTTGTATGACAAGGAAACTTCAGTTTTGGTGGAGCAAATAATGTTGCTTGTAATTTAATTGAGTAAGTGATAATTTTAATTTCCCGAATCAAACTATTTAACCTCACCATAGCTCACTTCAAATTTGCTTATGAATTGTGAAAATTAGATACTGAAAAGAACAGAACAAAATAGATCTCTTCACATGTTTGGTGTAGGAACAAAAAAAAAAATTGGTTTATATAATCAGAATATCCTTGATTTATAAAGAGAGAAGATGAAGAATCAAGAATATTCCTGCAAGGCCGTGGCCAAATTTACTGTGAGCATCTGCCCACAGCAGCAGCATAACCCACCAAAACAAATAATCAAAACCGATGATGTTTGTGTAACAAAATTGTACTCAGCCAAAATATTCCCATGCATACACCAGCTTGACCACAGAGGGCTTCCTCTTCAACAAAATGGGACACTTTTATTTTCAAGCTCTCTTTTGAAGTCAGAAAACAGAAGATATTTTAGCCATATATTCTGTATGGACTGTGTTGGACTCTGGAAACCTTGAGAGATACCTGCATCTTTCCATTGACCGTGTAACAACTTCCTGCAGGGGAAATAGTTCCTCACATCTAAAATGCTGGTGTATCCCCATGCAAGTAGACTTGAGTTAATCATACTGACTCAGGGTCTCAGGGCCCTTCAGGCAGCTCTCTGCACTGGCTGTTTTTTTCACAGTTTGTGCAAGGACATGTGCAACCCCTGAATACTAAGTTAGGTTTTAATGAACAAGTAGTTTGACACTTTCTCACAGACATACCATACTAACTTGTAACATCATTTGCTCAGTGTTGCCTATCGTCATCTAATCTCTTCAAAAACCAAAGCAGACTAAACACTCCTAACACCCCCAAACAAGTGACAGTGGCTGAAAATGACTGATTTATCATCTAAATACTTTCTTTACATGATATACATAGGGACTCTGAAAAAATTATTATGAACCATCTTGACAAAAATCCATTTAAGAAGTGTACCATTCTATACATGTATACAATGGACTGTGTAATTACAGCATATGGGGTAAATAGTATATGTTTTTAAAATTAGTATGCATGCCAAAACACGTTTACTTTAAAGACTGTAGCAGCTTTGAGGCAGTTATTTTAGTCCATCAGGTAAATAGCACACATTTCCTAAATGCTGCACAAATGTATGTTATTATGCAGTATGTGTGTTATTATATAATAGACTGTGGTGGCTTTGAAAAAGATAAAATACTCTGTTGTGTCAATACTTATATAAATTCATATTTATTTTTATTTCTCTATCTTGGGAATAAAATAAAAAAGTAAAACAAGGAAATTAGCAAAGGTGTCTCTGAAATAATAATTAAATACCACATCCCTAAAAATGTTCAAGCAATTATTAGGAATTTCATTTTTAACTTTCACCATTTCATAGTATTTTCAGGTGGGACAGAAGATTCTGCTCATTCTAGTAGGAAAGCGAGAGAATGACATAATTTTGCATATCATTGATATCATATCTATTTTTGCCAGAATAAAATAATAGAATTTGTTTAGCTTTGACATCAAACTTTGTTTTGCAAGTATTCTCTGCTACAATGCACATTTTTTCTTCTAACACTTATATACTGTTTGTGTTGGAAGAGTCAGAGTTATTGTGCTGCCTATGGGCCATGCAGACTGAAATAGCACTTGAAGATCAGAATCTTCAGTGAAGAGCAAGGCAAGGAAAGGTGAGGCAAGGCAAGGTGAGGAAAGGCGAGGGGAGAGGAAGGGAGGGGAAGGGAGGCAAGGAAAAAGGCTTATGAGGAGAGAGAAGAGCAAACCAAAATTAAATACAGGATTATGAAGTTATTCAAGGGACCAAAAGAATGAAGGTAAAGATTCTTTTCTTCTTCTCGCTGATTATAAGCCTTGCAAATAGATCAAGTAGTCTCAGAGTCTGTGCTCACAAATCCTAAGGAATGATAGTATCAAATCATAAATCTGTACTTGTATGAGAGAAAAGGAGAAGACAAGACCTAGGCTGAAAACCTAAGCAAAGTCCTCCAATCTTGGCAGTCATGGATAAAAATAAGAGTTTGGGACCCTTCACATTTCTCTGTGGATCAGTCATTCTTCCTCCTTCCCCCTGTGAAAGGTGTCACTTGCCACCTTTGATCCCTGTGATCCACTGTGATCCCTGCCTCATACAGTTATCCTGTGCCCCCTTGTCAAGCAGACAGCCTATCCCTTCCTCCTCTACCTGGAATCAGAAGCCTCAGCACAATCCCACAGGGGCTGTGAGCAGTAAAAGGATTGTAGCTGTAATCCTGCTGGGCTACCCCAGCTCAGCATGGGAGTCTGATCCTGTGAGTGTTGGGTTTGGTTTTTCCTTTTCTCTTTGGAATAACTGTCCCAGAAGCTTCTTAAATTCATCCAAGCAGCAAGATGAATAAGGTACCACAATATGGTGTGGAAGCATGTGGATAGGAGGTGAATTTACACAGCTCAAATTATGTTCAGTACTTGAATAAGTGACAGCAACTTCTCTAGTAGAAAGAGTTTAGTTTAAATATCACAAATTTGCTCACACTGTAGTGAAGAATATGCCTACAGATTTCAGGAGGAGCTATGGGAGGTGTGTACCGCTTGGACTTCCACTGTTAAGCATATGTGCTGAAGTCACATATTACTTAAATAATATCCAAAAGAGTCTTATTACATTTATATGCTTTTTTTTGTTTTGTTTTATGTAAAAACTACCTCCATGCTTGAGGAATTAAGTAAACAAAATGTGATTGCAGAAGTTTTGGATGAATCAGGGTTTTATTCACTCACAAGAATTCTTGTTTCTATTTCTAGAGCAAATAGAGATAAAATACTGACATAATCTGTCCAGCATCCACTTTTTAAAGTCACAACAACATCTCTTTGGAAGGATTTGGACTACTTTGTTGCACTGAGGCACTATCATTATAGTGTTGATGGTAGGGGACAATTTTAGTAGAAGTTCCAAGAGTTGACAGAATATGAATTGTCTTTTTGACTCTAAGGCTAGTCCCTCCAGATGGGGTCTGAATATTGTTTGCTGGATAACTTGGTTTCCACTTTCTAACCTGAAGCAAGGTAGCACTTTCTTCAGTAATGATACCATTCTATTTCCATTTTGAGGTAGAGAGAGTCAGGCATAAACCAACATATTTGGAATATTATTAAAAGGGGATACATTTAGAGATACTTGCATTTTAATTAGTGTTACATTCAGGAGCAAATTGGAAAATGAAACCATTTACATAGGTAATTATTTTTAAAAATATTTAATTACCTAATTTGTATCATTCTCAGATTGAAAATTCCCACTTGTATGACATAACTAAATTGCTCCAAATTACTAGAATGACACATTTTATTTTACACCGATGGGAGGAAGAAGTTCAGGATAGTTGTCACAATTTTAATATCTTGTCCTGATTTCAGAGTAGTTACAAAATTTTAGTTGACAGGGGAAAATATTTCGCTCCAGTCTTGACAGATTCCTTCCAGTGTATTGCTGAATTATCCATGCCACTGCCTTACACCCAGTGTTTTCACAGTCAGCAATATGGCTAGACCCACAGCTTTACTTTCATTAAAATGGACTTCAGATTCAAGGATTAAATTTGGTAACAAATATTTTTACCTGGAAGATAAAGATACATTTGCATGTTTCTAATGTGAAAGCTGGAATTTTGAGATCACCAAAAATGTTCTTCCCAGAGAAACTGATGCTCTGCAATTTTCAGTTGAACAATGTCTTTTCCCTTTAAACTGAAAGACCTCTTTGACTCTTCCAGCAGAGTTTGAAACAAAACCCATTTATTTAATTTGTACATGTGGAAGAATTTTTTCAATAGTTTCATATTTATTCTTATTTGAAGCAATATTAACTTCTTCAACTTGAACAAATAAGGGATCGAATGAAAACACAACACATCTTTGCAGACAGCAATTCCCCTGCTTGCAGGAATCATTTGGTATTTTAGCCCCAATGATGGAGAAAAAGCAGTTTGTTATGAGTGCTGAATTTCTTTTCACATGTAGTAGCACTTAAGTGTCATGTTAAGCCTGAGGCAGAAAAGACTTTAAATGGCCTGTTCTGACTGGAATTGTGTTTACTGTACTTTTTTCAAAATGCAGTGCAGGATCCCTTCCCTTATCAGTACCTAAAGTCTAACAGCTTGCAGACTCAAATTTCCCCTTCCAGGCAATGTTAGATTTGTCTGTTGTTTTTCACAACAAAGGGTTTCATAAATTCTGCAGTTTCCCTATCTGCCTTGTATTGCCTAGTGTCACCCTCTAGGCTAGGAGTCAGCATTTTTCAGCTCCCAGAATTTGCCCAAAAGGCTGCTAGAAGCATTGCACATCGAGGTGTGTAGGTATACATCTTTCTAACTGCTCGCATCAGGAATTCTGGCAGGGAAGTTGTAGAACTTCCCTCTCTGTGGGACTAAAGCAGTGAACAATTAAGCAGAATCTGTAGGGAGTGATTGCCCTTGGCGTTCATGACTTCAGTTCACGGTTTACTCATTCAAACCTTCAGTGAATCCATATGGCAGAAGAGCCTTATAAACATAATGAATGTGGGAAAAATCTCCCACTCAAGTTCAACACTGCTACTCTCCCTGGTCGCTCATTACATTCTGCTCTAGTTTTCCCTCACCCAGGTGGCATCTTGTGTTTCCCCCTATCCTGCCTTACACCTGCAACAAGCAGGCAATGCTGGTCCTTACACCTGCAACAAGCAGGCAATGCTGTTCCATCCACTCTCCTTCACAAAAATTAAAATTTTGGAACTGGATTGTTCCTTGAAGCAACCCTCCCTCACTCTTTCTGCCAGGTCCTCTAAACATCTTGTGGGTTTGTGTTTGTATTGCCCCTTCACTGACCATTGGTTGTAAATTCCTGAGGAAGAAAGCTTTATATTGCCTCATTTCACACTACATACAGTGCTAAGTATATTAGGAATGTTAATGACATGCTAACATGTGCCATGCTCATTGGAGACTAAAATGCAAAAGATAGAAGTTGTTGGAGTTATTTTACCTCTATAGGAGTAATTATCTTGGGCCACCATGCAGTCTGGTTTCTTGCTCACCCATCATCAAAGACCTGAGTTGTTTCAGCATGCCTCCACGACAAGAAGGACACTAGTTCCATGGATTTTTATACCATTTTTTAGCAATGAGCTGGAGGTGTTACAAATGTTAACTCCAAAGGAGCTCAAAATTGGACATTCCTCAAAGTGAACCTTGTTTTCTTGCTTATTTCTGTTACTATATACTGCACATTCTTCGGGGAAGATATCAGGACTGCACTGCCCTGATGGATGTTGGAATTACCGAGGTAAAATCTAACAGAAACTTCATGGACTGGAAGACAAAAGCAGCTCAGCAGGAGAATTCAGGTTCCTCAGAGGCTTTGCTGGTCATAGCAAAAAAACAATGCAAGTGAGTGTACAGAGACCGCTGATCATTAATTTACAGTATGGTGAGATCCAAAGATACTGGGAGGCAGGACAGCTGGGAGTGGTGCCATAAGAATCATCATCTACCTTCAAGACTGGAAATAAAACAGGTATACCATCAGTGGGATTCTCCATCACTTTTGTCTCTTCTGGAATATTTTGCCTCTAGATGAAACAAGTGTATTGATTTGTAATGCTACTGTAGTGTAGAGTACACTAGTGGCTGAACTCCAGGCTGGTTCCCTTATTTAGGCAAAGGATATCTATAATCAAAACATTAATTAACTAAATTAATCCTGACATTTTTTGGTTTTTAGTCCTGTTAAAAATAAAAATATTTTTTAAAAAAAGTTAACAATGAATTAACCACAGAACATGTATGGCTGGCTGAATCACATTAACTATGACACTAGAATTGCTGCTCAGTTTCAATGCTGATCATTGAAATTTGTTTTTCTTTTTGAAGAAAAAATTAGATGTTCAGGTTATCATAGGAATCCAATAGTGTGACTTTAAAAAAAAAAGAAAGATCCTACAATCAAAACTAATGATAGTTAAAGGCTTAGAAAATTGCATTTTCTTTTAGTATTGCAGGATATTTGTATGTTGTCAATAATGTAAATGATTTTAATATTAAAACATCAAACGACAAACAAAACAGCAAACTTTCAAAGCAAGTATCATGAGCTTTACTTTTCTGAAAAACTGAGAACATTAGAAAATAATTTAATATTTAAATCCTTTTAAAAAGAATTCATCACCCTATGGTACTTAAATATAACTCAAACATTACCTTCATGTTATAACCCCTAAAAATTAAATTAGGAACATGAAAATATATCAAGATAAACAGGTAATATTAAAACTAACTTTAATTAATTTTATTTCCCTCCCTGCTTAAATATAAGAAAATAAATTATTTTTACAAAAATTCATGGTTTTTAATGTCAGTCTGTAGGAATCTTCCATCTAGGTTGAATACTTATATTCTTCAATGAAAATTCCCCCCAGATCACCAGAATTTAGTTATAGAATTGGTTAAAATAAGTTATTAGTTTAAAGAAAGGAAAAATATAAACATACAGTTTGACTGACCTAGGAATGTATCAGAAGCACAAAAGAAAGAGCCTCCTATCAAATACATTACTTCGGAGATTCAAAACACATTTAGAAGAAATAATAGAAGATAACAGTCTAAAATAAAATTAACCCATTATGCTTGGTCAGCATCTGATCTTGAAATATTTACCTGTGTGTTTACCTTAACATTTTGAAAATAATTCCAGACCTAGGTATATACAAAGAAGTGTAAACACATCTATCTTTGAATTATTGGCTGCTCAGTTATAACAGCAGAGATGAATAAACCAAGTATAAACTCTGATTTTCTCTTTCTTTTAACTGTTGCTAAAGACAAAATTACAGGACATTATGAAGTACTATATGTTTTTTTAAAATATATGCCAAATGTAGCAGGTCAATGAGACCAAATTTTGAAAAATACAATATCATTGTTCTGATATCATTCTCTGCCGTCTTACTCTCCACAAAAAAACTCCAAAAAGTCCTGGAGAAAATCAAGGTAGAAGAATTAAGTTGAGACTAAGTTAATCTACTGAAGCTCAGTAACAGTATAGATTCATTCATAAGAATCACCATCATACTTATGAGGAAGATTAGTTTTTCCATTTGTACAACTCACGGGGGGGTGGGGCTGGGGAGGGGGAAGGCAAGGCAAGGCAAAGCAAGACAAGGTGAGGCAAGGAAAGGAAAGGCAAGGCAAGGAAAGGCAAGGAAAAGCAAGGCAAGGAAAGGAAACAAAAGGCAAGGCAAGGAAAAAACCACCCAATGTACTTTATTTCATTGCAGCACTACTCCCTGTGTTACAAATATTGTCCCTTTGCTATCAAAATTACATTACTGTAAGCCAAGGGAATGCAAAGATGAATCAGGTTGTTTTTCTGTAATATATATATATATAAAGTACTTGATATCCAAGTCATACAATTCTCAGTCTCTCTTCTGTACTGGCAATTAGTTTAAGATGTGTGAAAGGAATCACAGAATATAAACGAAGTTTCCAGTCTGAGTTTTCTCCATCCTTTTTGTGGGAGATGGTTTATGGGAGCTTTTGATCTTCACTATGAACGCCAACTAATGTTTACTTCTTGGACTTGAGTTTTTCCCTTCTCCATATGGTTCCAATTCATTGCAGATCATGCTTTGTTTCCAGAAGTCTTCAGATACTCAATCCTTACTTTTACAAAGTGAAGTCATCCTATATTGCCTTCTTGATCTTTTATCAACAGTGCAATGTTAATCCCTCTGCAAGACTTTTAGTAGCATAGAGATTTTGAAACAGTAGCAACAAATTCCAACCAAAATATACTTGCTTTTGTATGCTGAGTGTCCTTATTCCCTTTATTGAAGACACCTCATCTGAAAGGTGCTTTTCTTCATGTCCTCTTTAGTTTCAGTCCACTTATATTAAGATACTTATTTTGTTTTACGCTGAGATAGACTACACAGTTACAATCAGAAAATAAATAACTGGTTTGAAGGGGATGAGGAAAAGGAAAGAGAAAAACATCAGTTTAATATCTTTCATAATGCCAACTTTCATTATCTCCTGCAGTTTAAAATTTCGTTCTTGTATTTTAAGGATAGTATCCAATGACAGAAATCAGGATACATTTAATGTCTTAAAATTAAATTGGATTATCTGCCTGTTAGCCAAGTCATCTATATGTTCATAATTTTTTCAGGCAAACTACAAGGAAAGGGAATTGTGGGCTTTTAAATTTTAGAATCCTGTAATGAAATGTGTTCATTAAGAAAGTACATTAGCATCCTAAAAAAAACAGACACCAGAAATGAGTATACACCAAAACAACAAATACAAATGTCTCCTCCGTTTGGGTATTCCTAAATGAAACTCATATTCCAAAATTATCAAAAGCCTCCTTTATTTATCATAAGCCATATCCTAAATCCTAACGTCCCAGAATTTAGGTGCTCAGGATTGGAATTTGAACTTTTTTGTGTAGCATCTTCTCTTCCATTCAAGTATTGCATCTGAATTTCTATTACTTAAGTGCAAGGAAAAAACAAAAAAAAAAAAAAAAAAAACAAAAAAAAAAAAAAAAAAAAAAAAAAAAAAAAAAAAAAAAAAAAAAAAAAAAAAAAAAAAAAAAAAAAAAAAAAAAAAAAAAAAAAAAAAAAAAAAAAAAAAAAAAAAAAAAAAAAAAAAAAAAAAAAACAAAAAACACTTATTTACTTATTGTTCTTTCCTCGAGCAACCTTCCGACAGCCCACAGTTTCAGTAAGCAGAGCTGGAAGCTGGTTCTGAAGGTACGGAATGTCCATCCAGTACAGCCTCACACAGGTTTTCTACTTCAAATGGTGAAAACAGCTATCATTTACTTTAAAAACACTACAGTGGAATTAGTGCACTCTAAAAATCAGAGCCATATTCCAGTTAAATATTTTCTAAAAATGAGACAGTCAAAAGTCTAGAGGTACAGAGTTTTACTAATTTTAAGCATGGACTTCCCTACATGGAAAAAAGAAATGTTTGAATGTCATCTATCTTCAGTACAACATAAGCACAAGTTAATTCTTGTAGATTTACATTCACTTTTGAATTGGGATCTGACTAACATGAGTTATTCCAGTTGTGATTCAGCTCTTGGAGATGTCATTGAATCCTAGTCTTTGCCTCTAACCTGAAAGAAATGTCTTGCAGTAGAAAACAAAATACACAATGAAAGCAAACTCTCTGAATTGCCCTCCTGCTGTCTTTCTCAGGGTATACCACTTTTTCCTGTTAATGCTTCTTTGAATTAAAACGTGTTGCCAATAGACTTTTGTGTTATATGCAAAACTGACCATAGATGCAATACTTAGCAGAAAAGTAGTATATAAAATATATATTTTAAGGGCATGACCCCCTTTCTCAACTACACTGAAGTTTCAATAACTTTATGCAGATAGCTGCCATTTCAAGTAAGCTGAGAAAACTTCCAGTTCGTCTGAGAAAAATTTAAACAAATGTGAAGGGTGGGGGGTTTTTATAACAACTGGGAAAAGAAAAGCACAAGAGCATTCTCAGTAGCTCAAATCAAGTAGGAGAATTAAGTATAAAATATGTCTTCCAAACAAAATCAATGATCATTTAATACTAAAGGGTTTTTTTATATATATTACATTTACAAAGATTAAAAGAGAATGTGAAGATAATATTTATCAGAAACATTTTCATTCCTAGACAGATTATCTCTGATCAGAAAACAGTGCTGGAAAGTGAAGTTCTTTGTTTCATGAAGAGCAGTCTGTTTCAAAGCAAAATTAGTGCCTTCTCCGTCCTACTATTGACCTCGACTTTGACCTGGCTGGACCACCCTTACTAGAATGGGAGGTAATAAAGTCCCCAGGCTGGCTCAGCCCTAGGTCTCAGTTAAGCAGAGACTATCAATCATGCAAAATTAAGTGTGGTGGTTTTGTGATGTGGACATTTACTAGGAACTGAACTGAGATCACCAAACACTATTCATTTACATTTTAAAGGAATACTTAAATGAACATTGAGACATTAAAATAACATTTCTGAAGTTTTTAACAATTGTTGGATGATACAACAATCTCATTTAAGACACCAGTGAAATTATATTGTATTGACATTTAGAGTTTAAAAAAAGAGAATGTTTTACTTCAAAACAATTTTTATTATCCTGTATGCAATAAGGAAATATAACACTTAAAAGATAAATTCAGGCATGAATTATTTGTATTTCTATATTTAAATTAGTATGAAAAAATGAAGGAAAAATTCAAAACATTATGCAAAATTAATAGTTTTAAAATTCAATTTTTGGAACTTCAAATCCTTAAATTCCAAGTACGATGCGGTCAAAAACAGCAGACTATTAACTTATCACCCAACATTATTTCATTCGTCCTTGATTTTTTGCCCATGAAAAACTCTCAGAGACCTGAGAATCTCGGTGGAAGTGAAGAAGTGCAGGAATGTTTTATTATCATTAACATAGTACCCGGAAGATCCCTTGGTGATGCAGATCTATTGATTACATTACTTAAAGTCTGAGAACTTACCTATCTCAAAGAGTTTATCTTTCCACATAGAAAATAAAACTTATGAAGTGAGGGAGCTGGGGGCAGTGGGGGGGAACAAGGAAAGCAGTTACTTTGCAGACCTGGTGACATAAGGTGACATGGTGCAGTTCCCTTGCTGTCAGATGTCATTGGCTCCCCTGAGAGAGGTGGTCATTAAATGTTTTGCCGTAAGATGGCACAGAGTAGCCTGTGTCTAAAGGAGGTGTGCTGTCATGCTCGGGCATGGCATAATCTTCCCACATCTGCAGGTCAGCAGAGACCAGAAACTTTTGGCCTTTGGAAGAGAAGCCCTGGTTACACAGAATATTTTCTTTGCTGGCAGAGGACCTCTCACAGATCCATTCTGCTGGGCAGAGTTGAGAGAAGAGAAGGAACACCATTTCTTCCATCTTGTCTCAAGATCTGGTCATGGTCTGTTTTCATACGTTCATTAGTCAGGGAAACAGTTCCTGGGGCTTATCTTCTCAGTCAGAAAGTCTATAAACAGCTTTAAATAGATGCTCAGCTTCTGAAAGAAACTTTTGCATTCCCCAGAAAATAGCCTCACCATCCACCAAGGGGTCATGACCTCCAGGTTGGGAATCAGCGATACCAAAGATATCATGTGTCAGTCCCATGTGGCTCAGCACTGCTGAAGGCTTCTGTCTTATTATTCTCACACCTCCAACAGAGAGATGGATGAGTCCCCTAATATTGATTGACATGCCTAATTTCACCTAATTTCATGTCTAAATTTCTTAAAATCTATTTGCAGGGAAATTTTGAATAGTTGAAGTGCAGAAGTGGCTCCATTTGGAATTCCTTCTCAGGGTGCCATCCAGAAGATATCCTTTTTACCACACATGATACAAAGAGTATTATTAATGATGGGAATCAGGTCATTCTCTCTCTGCCCTGAAAACAACTGACTTAATCCCATGTTGTCCTGTGTAATTCTACAAAAATTGTTTCTCCTCAAGCTTTGATTCATCTTTAAGTTTAATCAGAAAAGAAAAGAATCAAGCAAGACCTCACCAATACCTAAAATTTCCTGTTTAACATTGTCAGGTATCCAAGCCAACAGAATAAAATTACAACATAGGTTCTTCCTTTTGAAAAAAGCAATAGGTGAGTGAGGCTGCTGTTGAATTTAACAAAGCAGTGTGTGATTTGGCAGCCAAAAGGCTGGTGCCATCAGGAGCTTTTCAAAATTGTTTGCTCAGAAATCAAGATGATACCCCTTTGGCAGGCTGCCTTCCAGACAGAGTGAATGCACAACTTGATTTCAGGGCTTGGTCAGCTTTGTTGCACTAGTACCTTCATTCTGTATTTTTTAATGCTCTACTGACACGAGAAAAATCATTTATAAATTCCTAGTTTTCTTAAAACATATTCAATTCTGTTAACTCCATTGACTGTCAATATTCTAGTTTAATTATCTTGCTGGTTTGCCTTATCATCTGTCTTTTTGAGTAGTACTGCTGTGACCAAGCTGATACTCAGTTAGTTAAAAAAATGGTGAACAATGAATTTTATTAGTTCAGAAAACTCAGATCTACACGGCCAATTATTGACTTTGGCTGGATAGATCTGTCCAGATGTGACATGTTGCAGGACTGGGAGTAGTTGCTTCATTGGTTGATGCTGATGGGAAGAAGGAAAGGAGATTAAAACCTCTCCAATTCCCTCTCACCAAAAATCCACATAATAGGCAGATCTAAACCTCTTATATTAGGGGAATAACTAAGAATTTCAAGTGGCCCAATCACTACAGGAGGATGAAGGTAGAAATTTTCTCTTGATTTCCAGACACCTTTCTTGGTCTGCAGTGTAATGCAGAGCTAGAAATGTTGTATTCCTTTCCATCCTGTGAGTCTGAGCCACCATCTCTGAGTCTTGGATAATCTGTATAATTAATTTTTCTCTGTCTTTCTTGGTTACTTATCATAGTCTGCTCCCCTCCCCACCACCTCCCAACATCCCCCCTACTCAAGACATTCATATTCCGCTTACACTTATGGTTCTGATCTTCATCCCAATGCTACATAACTAATATAGAAAGATAAATGGGAAGATATTATGCCCTGATACATGAATGTTAAAGGTATTTACTAAGGACAGGATGTCTCAGTATCTCAGCCAGAAACCAAAGTTTTAAACCTGGGTTTTTTGAGACTGTACATCAAGATTAACAGTATTTATCATGGGTAATTTTTAATTGTTCCCATATGACAACCTAAGGAAAGTTGGAGGCACTGTCTGTTTGAGTTTAGCAGTGAGAAGGGAGAGGAATCCGTGTTAGAATGTTGTCCCTACACCTTTTAGCTCTGAATCAAAAAACGGCTCATCATACAATCAATTTATTGTCTTATAAATTCTTTCTAGATTTGATACTAAATTATAAGGAAATAAAATTGTGTTCATAAAGTTGATAATGTGTAACTTAGATTTGAATAGTTTACTCTAGACCTGAGTCATATTCCTCCACTGTTCATATTCTCATTTGCAAATCTCAGCCCTTCAGCTGTCTCAGATTAAATGAAGCTACTAACACTTGATAATAGATAGATAGATCTGACTGATGTGGATATGCCTTTACAGGAACATACATTTCATTCCTATAACCTCATTACAGTAAACAATAAAGACTTCACAACCCCGCCTTCCCCATTGACTTCAAGAAGGAAAAGTATTATAAAATTCTAGGCTATTCTGCCCTGCATTCCCTCCTTACCCTGCTCTACCACAGTGTCTGCACATGCATACAGTAGAACTCAGATGCAATGTAAACAAGGAGTAACTTTTCTTTATGATGTATGTAAGGACATTCAGTGCTTCATGGGTCCAATATCATAAAATGTTTGACTTTCAATTAAGAAGATAGACTGTTTACCAGAATCATGTAATTGTTAGACATGCAAGTCATCAGGTACAACTGGCAATCTTGGAATGACTCCACAATATTAAAGTTTAAAAAAAAAATCAGGCAATCTATTTTCAAGCATTTTGTGCTTCACCACTGTTCTGTATGTGGGAGTGAGAAGTGTCACCCATTGCACATACTGTATACATTCAGTATGTGCATCAGGTCTTTCTTCTCAGGGAACAATAGGAAAACTACCACAACAGGAAATCCTCTAAAGTAAAACTACACTCAATAACATCAAGCTGAGATATATCACTTTCACTGCTTTTGTTTTCCTCCATGCTTAGTAATGTAATAATGCTAGGCATTACAAAACTCACATGTTATGGAGCATGATTGAAAAGGTATTTGAAAAGCTCTGGGTATATGAGAATTAATCTTCTTTTATCATGATGGAGTAGCATATTAAAAATGGTCCCACTTATATAGCTACTGACAATTGCTTTTGGAATTCAATCAAGCAACAAAGGTTCAAAAACTCCTTTTGAAAACTGCATGAGAACAGAAAATCTGAAATGTATGCAAAGTAACAAGAAAGATATTTCAGATGTATTCAGTATCAGAAATAGATTTTGTGGCAAAGAAGATGTCACAAAGAAAATTAGCTACTCCACTGCATCTAAATGGGTGGTTACCAACTTATCTAGTAAAATAAATATATGTGGCAAATGACACATACCTATTTAATGACACTTTGAGTTCATGTGAAGTTTGGCAGTGTAATAAAAGTCTTATCTCTTGCCTTCACTGTTATTGCACAGATTTAAACTGCTGTCTCAGAGGCAGTTTTACTATCTTTTTCAATCTCTCCCATAAAAGTGAGTCTTGATTTGTTCAGCATGAGAACAGATCAATAAAAGCTGAGTTATACAGCAGATTATATCACTAACTCAGAGATCAAAGATGTTAAATAGAAGTTACATAGGAATAATTAGATCAAAAGTTCAGTTCATATGTACTGTACTTGTTTGTAAGGTTCAAAAGAAATATCCTGATATGAAAATACAATTGAAAAATTGACAGTTTTATTTGCTTTATCTAGGAAAAAAAAAAAGAAAGAGCATTGTTTAGCCAAAGACACAACTTCTAATGATAGAGATTATTTTAGGGTTTGATTATTCTAGGTAATGTTTGTTGTTATTATACAAGAAATCTATTTCCATCTAATTTTCCATATTCTAAGGAGTTATTCAAATTAAAAGTTAACTGTACTCAATGAAATTCAAGGATTTCTGAAATATCTTTCAGATACTGACAATATGCTGAACAAGGATCTCTAGACTTCTTCTATGCTTTAAATATACCTTTTTTAAAATTTTGAGTCCATTTAAAAAAAAAAAAAAAAAAAAAAAAAAAAAAAAAAACCAACAAAATAACCCCAACACTTCCTATTCAGCAAAGAATTATTATTTTACTTATACGGGTCCACAAGCAGTTAATTCATAGAGAAGTTACTGTTACTGTTAGGATCTAGAAAACAAATTCATGCATACGTTACACACAGACATATGAAATGGGTGGTATGTTACCTATAGCATAAATTCATATCAATGGATGTTTTGGATTGAACAGTTCTATCTATTTATGTATATCACGGAGACATAAAAATTTGTGAAATGACTCATATTGTAATGGTCACTTTAATTTAAAGATTTGTAAACAATACTATACCATAAAAGTTGATTCTTTTCTTGATAAACTTACATAATTTCAACTTACATTAATATAAGTTTCATGTGGGGCAGAACAGTTCTTTCTATTTCTAGTACAGTGTGATATCATTCCTACAAGAAAAGGGAAAAACAAAACAAAACAATAAACCATAACTTTCTTTTTTGCTTTGTTGATTTTTAAAAACCTAAGTGGCTGTGTCAGGTTATTCTCTAAAACTAAAGATTCAGAGTGTGTGATTCAAATACTGATTCTGACTATTTCTGTCATGACATGCAGAAAACAGTATTTAAAAAAATAAACCCACTTTATCTATCTAACTAAAAATACAATAGTTGGGGACCAGTTTCTGCTGTTGCACAATCATATGGCAGATGTTTGAAAAACAGAACTGGAGCATCATGGTTTTTGAGCCTTTAAAACTCTTAGACATGGTGTAGACAAACAATAATAGAAAAATACTTCATAATCGTCTCTTTAAGATAAAGAATTTATATATTGATTCTTTTCTATATTTATGGTTAATCAGATGGCTGATTGACTTATGCAAACATATTTCAGTTGCTTAAAATTAAAATCAGAAAGATCTCATTTTCTTAAGAGGAACAAATTTGATGATATGTATTAACTAATTAATATCACACTAAAACTAACATGTACTTTTCAGTTTATGAGTCAAACAATGGAAGATACATTCCTTGGATTGCTTTGTCGCACTCCTGTGAATTATTGTTTTCCGTTCTATATTTTTTTAGGATTTTGCCTACTATTGTTTGCTTTCAGAAATATATAGGAATGAAGGCACTTAATGCACTCACTCCTAGAAAGATTCTTCTGATGTAAAGCAAAAAAAATTTATCACACCCTTTTAGTGTATATGGCAGATGATGAATACCAGGGCACAACTGAAAACAAAGTAATTTCTGAATACCCTACAACTGTCTGTTCTTTAGAAACTACATTTGATTTATTCAATTCCTGTGTGTTCTCATTTTGTCATGCAACAAATCCCCCTCTTCCCAAGATGATTAATGGTGGAGGTACTCTTTGAATTTTCTTATATGGTATATGTCCATTCTACTGCAGCCTTCATGGTAAGTCAAGGTCACAAAAGAAATATTGAGTGTCTCACATGGAAGACTGCAACCCCTCTCTTAAAATTGCTAATCTGCCTATTGTTTTTAGGAAAACAAAGAAATCATCAGAGCATGTTGACAATCTTTCAGACATTGACCAGCTTTTAGTATTTTAAAATTCTCAGGTAAAGCTTTTATTGAATAAAAGAAACCCTTGTTTTCTAGGTGCTAGCTCTTGTCTTGCTGCTTTTGTCTGCATTCTGCTTTGACCAGGATATGACACAGACAGGCACCAAGCCAAATAGTTAGGGCGATTTCTTTCTGTTGGTAAATGAACATCCAGTGTCCATTCTGTGATTCTTAGACATGTCAGTTGTTTTAAATACGGTAAATCACATCTTGCTGACAGCAAGGATGGGACAATGCTGTTTTTCACTATCTGGAGAAAACTTAATAAAACCATTATAGTAGATTTTGGGGAAATGACGTGTGGTATGGTGCATGTAATTGTATGATGAAAGAATATCTCCACCATTAAGCATCTCAGGGTTAATTGAAGAATATAGCAGTATCTGAGTCAATCTTTTGCATCTGCATCTGTCCAGAAGCTTGTTGAATGGCCTACTGGGAATTCTTTCTGAAAGTGGATCTTGCCATTAATGATTATGATTTTTCACATCCAAAGAACTTAAATACCCTCTACATGGGACTGCATCTTCAACTCGTGTAGAATATGACAGTATAAGACCTAGCAAACTATTGAGGGAGATAGTTTGCTGAAAGCATACAAAAATCAGTGCTTCATAACCTACATTAGTGGCCCATATTAAGGGACTAGACAGGATTCAGTGAAGCACATTTCTTTCCTCACCCCTTCATGGAAGTAAAACTTTTCTATACTTTTATCACCAGCAACATTTTTCATGGCTACTGAACACCTAAGTTTTGCAGCGCTGTGCTTAGCTAAAGCTACCAATTCTACCATGGATCTCCTCTCTCCAGCCAAGAAATACATAGCATCGGCTCTCAATTTCATCAGTCTACTGATCAGGTGGTATCCTAGATACACAAATAAACCTGACCTGCAGGATTCACAAAGAAATTTTGGCTCCTGGAAGACTTGTTATTCACCCCTGGTTTCAACAACTGTGAAATTTTATGCTCATTATAAAGTTGGGGTTTTTTTTGTGTGTGCTTGACTGACCAGGTTACAGAATAGGAGTGGAAAAGAATCTCTTTCCTTGTGTAAGAGGAAATGTGTGACTGGCCCCTTATTTCAACACCTGTGACATGACAATGATTATAATTCTTCTGAGGATTAGCTAAGTGGTATGTACTTAATGATCAACTACAGCAATTGCATTAAATCTATTTTTTTATTAAAATACTTAATTTTTAGTTCAAATAAGTATAATTCTATAAACAGTACTTAGGATACAAGAATTGTCACCAAATCATAGTACATAGAAGATGAACGTACAACAGGCACACACACAATATGAGCAGAATTCAATGACTGAGATCATCCTATTGTTCCTCCCTGCAGAAGAAATTTTCTACTGATGTCTTTGCAGGTTTTTTTATCTAGGTAGAGGATAGGCATTTAATACTTTCACTGACTAGATAAAAGTGATAGATTGTGGTGGTAGGTGTGGTGGTAGAGAGAATATTCATTTAAGTAATGACAATTTACAAGGAGGTTATTGTCCAAAAGGAAACAGCTGGAGGCAGTGCTGTGGGTATCCCACTTTCCTCTGCCAGAATGCTGAATACTCTAAATTGAGTTCAGTGTGAAAACAGCTGAAGAGAAACAATCCTTATGCTAGAAAAGATCCCAGGATGTCAAGAAGTTTCATACAAAAGAATTGGAAATGCAAACTCACAACTACTTTGGTAATTAATTATATAACACATTACATATGTTTGAAGTGAATTGCTGAAAATGTAATGTTTTGAATTGATAAAAGAAACTGAAACTGATGCAGCTTGTATGGAAAAATAAGAATCAAAATAACTGTTTACAAAACATAAATTAAGTCACAAGTGTACACAAATAAGGTCATTGACTATCAAGCTAATTGCCATGAAAGAAAAGTTCATACTGAATGTGATATTTGCCAAATGTAGAGATATTAGTTATCTAATTAGAACTGACAGAAAAAGACTAAAATAATTAAACTAGAGTTCCGTAAGCAATTTACCTCATTAAATGTGTTGCAGTTCTACAACTGCATCAAAGTTATTTTGCGTTTAGTTTAAATAATAATAAAGGAGGGAAAATCAAGGTTAATTGGCATTTTAATAATGAGTGTCTTAATTAAAATTATCTAATCTACAGAAAAGTCTTCCTCTGTAAATGATTACAGCATGTTCTCTATTTATTCTGCAGTTTGAAAAACAGAATGAAAGTGAATTTGATGGATTACTTCAGTGTGAGTTCCATCACGTGTATTGATGGATATGTACAATCCACATTTGTTATTAACCTCTTATCACGTCAATAATTGTTATTAGTAGGAAAGTCTGTTTTCATGCAATTATTTATAAAGACAGCTGTGTGATTCCAGGTGGATATTCCACTGTATGGCAGAAAATCCCCTATCCCTCTATGAAGCATAAATGAAAAGGGTAATGTGCAGAACTTTCCAAACCTACTTAAACAGATGCATTTACTGTCTTGATCTTATAACTTACCATGACAAATGTCAAAGATTATTTGGGTCAGATGCAGAATGCACATTTTGATATCTTTACTTTTTCTGTGAATGACAATGCTTGCTTTTCGTATCTTCTGATTGTCTATGGATTATAGACAGGAATACAGACATAAGCCAGATGCTCTGCTTTACCTATCAGATGCAGAGGAGCATAATTCAGCAATTTAAGAAGTAGATTTTAAATTTTTCATACAGTTAACAGAAACTGGGGGAAAGACAAATACATAAAATGGACTAGAAAAATAAGAAAAGGGCTACGGAAAATGAAGACTTAAGGATGTTATTTTTTCCTTTCATTCATTATTATTCTGATATAAAATGCCAGTTTTCTGATATTTTCTGGAGGTAAACTTTAGTTTTTTACACACAAAGCACAAACACAAAATGTAGCAGTTATCTAATTCACATTTCATATAACTTATGTAAATAAGTGCTATGGTCAGTCTTAGTGGAAGAATATTCATATGTTTGAAAATGAAACATAACATTTATTATTTAAAAAAAAAAAAAAAAAAGCCCAAACAACAATATCATAAGATACCACCTGCAGACACCCATAAACCAGAAAATTTGGGCTGGCTTATTAAGGGTGCTGCTGGATAGACCTAACTGGGATGAAATAAAAGGAGGGATTTAACGTGTTCAAAAGTCTTTGAACTCTGTTCAGTTTTTGAAAAGGTTTGCTTCAGGATAACAAGAAACAAAGTATTCAGGAACTTCTCACTTTGTAGAAAAATCAATAGATTTCAAAGACACTTTTAATTATTTTTAGATTTTACACCAGTAGTCATTATTTTTATTCTAAAAAGAAATTTTAAAAAAAGGTCATTCAATTATAAATAAGAAATAACTGACTATTCAGCAGTTCTTTTAATGTTAAGGCACCAAAATCTGCTTCTTTAGAAGAAACAAATAGAAACAGCATAAGCAGCTATTTTCAACAAGGTATTCAGACCAGATCTTTCAGGAACATTGAAAACCTTCTGAGTGGCAGTCCTACCTTTAAGTGTATTGACTGCACTCCCTAACTAAGGGCTATTCACAGATTTGCTGAGGGTACACTTTCCCTCCTCAGATCATTAATAAAGGTATTAAAGGTGATAGGTGCTACAATAGGGTCCTCAGGCACTCCACTGTGGCTGTCTTCCAAGAACAGTAGAAACTGCAGCTCCTTGTCTTCATTATTCATACAGTTCATCAGCTTTGAGAGATATTCTGCAGTGTAAAGACGCAGAATGTGTATATATCATATTTATTATATCTAATATATGCAATGCAATAAATACATTTATTTTTATATATGTGTGTGCACATTATATATATACAATCATCTGTCTTTCATTCACTTTCAAAGCCTGGCTTCAACTTTTTCTACTATCAGAAATCCCCTTCCTCACATGTAATTCACTATGATCCCAACCTCTGTCCTGGAAGTCTTTCCCTTTTCCCTCCCCTAGGTGTACTCAGGGAGGCATGATTAATCACTTTATTTTGCAGTAAATAGCTACTTAACAGTTTTTTATAACATTCTGATGCAAATATTGGCAAAATTCCTAATATAAGTACTGCAATGAATTCCAAGTTACATGTGCATAGGTTTGGAAGGTGAAGATAGTGTTAATGAAGGCAAATTAAATGTTCTCGTTCCTAATTGAGCTCAAAATTTTAATTTAGAAAGACTACTGCTATGCCTAACCTGTTGGTTTAGTCCATAGTTAGCTTCTGGCATGAGTCTGAACACAGAGGATGAACAGGTAATCTTGATGATTATGAATTTGTGCTGGTGAAAAATGTTATTAAGGTGTTATTTAATGAAAACACAACAAGGTACTGTTTCACTGAGCTGCAAGACTGACTCCAGGACTGCCTGAAAGCAAACACAGTACCCGACCTCTTACTTTCCTGGGGATGAAATCACAGGGAGAGCTTGTAATTGTCTTTCTCTGTCAAGGTTCCCCCACACCGAGTATTTAGGAAGCTCTAGAGGGACAACCTCTCTCCAGGCAGGCTGGTGGCAAAAGAAAGCTATTACTTAGGGAATTTTTTATTACTTAATGAATGCTTTAAAATAAGAGTAGTTTCCAATGGTGAGGCATTCTGGCCATCTGCCTGGGAGGTGGCTAACATCAATGCACTCCATTTGAGAGGGAACCCAACAGCAACAATGTTTCTGCTCTCCAGCATCTATCAGGAGAAACTAGGCTTGAAGCCACATTCCAAGATTAAATCACTCTCTTAAGGGTCAGTTAAAATCTTACACTACAAAAGGTATAATAATTAGCAATGCAACTAGAAGATAACAGAAATAATTCCTAGTTCTGAGAATCTGATTCATGGCTATTGTGTGATTAGCCTGGAAACCATTTTCTAGCACAGTACACAGAGCTCCCCAGATCAGCACGTGCAATGTGAGCCTCAGTTTGCTCGCACTTCAC
Source organism: Pedionomus torquatus (assembly GCA_013398155.1). Classification (NCBI taxonomy): domain Eukaryota; kingdom Metazoa; phylum Chordata; class Aves; order Charadriiformes; family Pedionomidae; genus Pedionomus; species Pedionomus torquatus. The sequence continues at coordinate 15,869 of VZRU01001186.1, read as the reverse complement.
ACCTACTGACACTTTGGGCTACATCTCAGGGAAGTTCAGGGCAGCACCCTGGCCTTTCTCCTAAATTGTGCCCCAGCTTGTGCAACACAGCTCTTCCCACCTTTGTCTGGGAATGTGTGTGTAACATGTAGTACTTGGGTAGGAGGTGGCCCCAGATGCTGCGCAGGACATGCCGTGTTCAAGAATACTTCCCTGCATGGTCCCTGGCTTTTATCTTGAGCTGCAGTCACTAAAGCAGTATATAACCAAAGCAGTAAGGAGGTGCCTGGCTGTTTTGCCATTTGGTCTGCAGCATTGTCTCAAGCACTGGAGAAAAACATTTAAATACCTCCATGTTAAGCTTGGTTTTGCAGCTTTTATTGTTCACATGGCAGAACTTGACAATGTTGTTGGTGATCTTCACAAGAGGAAGAACTTTGTGCCATATGGTTTCATTGAGAGAAACTGAGGCAGATTTTATACCAGTAAATCAGGCTCAGCCTTAAGAATGAAGCACCAAATTAAATCTCTGAAGCCTGTTTTTCAAGAATCTCTGTTTCTATGGACTGTGTTGGGCCTTTGAGTAAAGTGAATGCCTCTCTTCTTTGGCAGAACTGGAGTTGGGGAGAAAGGAAGGAGGGTTTTTCCACAGAAAAAGACCATTAACATCCTTTATTTTAAGTAGGTATACTGAATAGATTTAACTTGGTTTTTGAGCTTTCATAACTCTGACTTGTTGATGTTAATGCAATGTTATAACTAATCTACATATGACAAAGACAGTACAATGTTTGCTTTTCTTGCTAAACTACTAATTGATGAGCATCTGCAATAAGGCATTAAAATATGAATGCCAATAACTGAGATGCTTCCTTTGGCTGGACAAAAAGATCTTAAGAAATCTGGAAGAATAACATAGCTATTCTTCATCATTAGTCACCAAGCAAAAAAAGTAATTCTTGTGAAAAGAAAAGAAAGCGGTGTTTAAAGCATGATCTAAGATTGTGTAGTCACTATTGCACAAATGCACACACATGCACACAGCACTACATAAAAACAGCAGAGCAGAAGCATATTCATATTTGCAGGAAATAAAAACAAATGGCGAATGGCAAAACCAGGGCAAGTCTTTTTCTCATTTGTTTTCTGAATCAATGCCCACTTTCAATATATGAAATAAACTTTGCACGCACTGAAGCTGTTGGATATGAGCAATCTCTGATGGAAAATGAATCACAGCTACTTCAGAAATTTTAAATAAAAAGAGTTTTACAAGAATACTACAAAGCTTAGGTGATATGCTTCTGAATTGAAGTTTGCATTCATGTGGAGTGAAATTTAAATCCTATAAATGCTCTTTTAAACACAAACAAAAATCATTTAATCTATTTAATCTAATCTGTTACTAGAGTGAATTCGATTCATGACTCTAAAGAAGACTTCTGTAATGTTGAATCAAAACAACCATAGCTAAGATTCCCTCTCCGTTTCTTCAGTTTTATTGATTGATTTTGTGAAAACTATGTTCATCTGCTAGGTTATTCACAACACTCAAAATGCAATTGAGAGAAATTGTGAATATACAATGAATTAAAACATATCAACTGTACCTGTCTGCTTCATGGGCATCTGCTTGTGAGTACGTGTATGCAGAAAAAAATGCTGGCATGTTACGACTTGGTGCTACCAAAATAAAATGAAGGGCATTTTCAGTTAGTGTAAGAGGAAACAGGTTCTTGTCCTCAGCAGAGCATAAGCTGTGTAAACAGGAATAATTTGGCATTTTCAAGGACTTTACGTAATGATTCTTTTTGACTGGAATCGAGTTCTGCTTCTAACACATTTGTTTGTAAGCTCTGCGAGCAAAAAAAATCTGCTTTCTGAACTTTACAGTGCTGTTATCTATTCATATGAAAGTATAGAGAATTTTCTGAAAATGCACTTCAGAAAATCAACTCCAACAGTACAAATAAATACATGTTAAAGAAGTTACCATTTCTTTAAGTGAAGCAATACCTAATTGTGTCTTGTGTTTAAGAATTGACAGTTTCTTTTTGAGAGTACTAATCAGTACTATAGGGATAGGTAATAGTATGTAGCAGAATTTCCATTAGAACTGGTGGCATTTGCTCACTTAGACCTTCAGGCAATTATCTGTGCTAGTAAGATAAAGATAAAGAATATCTACAGACATTGAGGGAAATGAATGCAAATGTCTGTGTTTCCAAACTCTTAGAAAGGTTCCAAATCCTCTGTTGGCCTTGGCCAACTGGAACTCTCCCAAAGATGATGCAGCTTGGTCTACTCCAGGAACAACTCTAAATATTTAAATATTTCCTTGTGTATGGTTATCTTATTTTAGTGAACAGAAGAGCTAGCTAATATAGACAAAGCCTCTTTCTACGTCTACTATTTTCCTATGTAAATGCAGCCTGTGTTCTGCTTCAGTTTGCAAGTGAATTGCTCTAAGAGAAACTTTAAAAAATGAAAGTTCTCTGAATAGAAACTTTGTGAGTCTTCTCTCTGCTAAGTCTCTATGTCTGTTGACATTATGGACTACAGATCAGTCACAGTCAGTGTGGTACTGCAGCAAACCAGTAAGTAAATATCAGCAAATAAATATCCAGATTAAAAATACATAGGATGAAAATATATTAAAAATTAAGAGCACATTAAATTGTTCCCTCTGCTTAAAAAAAATTTCTAAGTGAGCAAGCTGCTGGTTATGATGCGGATTAATTGCTTTCTCCCACACTGAGACTAGGGACTCTGTTGAACAGTGTATATTGGTCACTGTGACAGACAACCAGAAAGATGTCAAATTACAAAGCCTAATAATTTATGCATTTCAGAATGAAGAGTAGAGACTTTGTTCCAGTTAAGTTCCCAGCCCTGTTTATGCATTTTAAATGAAACAGCACGAAAGACATGAGAAACTTTGAAGTTCAATGGCAGTAGTGTTACGATATACTTGCTGGGATTATGAGGGTCTATGTCTCAATGCTGTGTTGTTTGTCCAGTATGAAAAAGCTTGCACTGATGACTTCCAGCTTCCCTTGCTTGAATCTCCTGAGCTATACTTGCTACTATCAGAATTAAATTGTTAATATATATGTAAAATTGAAAATATGGACAAAAATGAGAAAATGCACACAAATATTTCCTATTTACTCTGGCTTCACCTTTTGACTCGACTCCCTACCAAAAAAATGTTTTCTGTGTGTTTTCCCCATTAGAACATAAAATTGCAGTAGCTGGGTTTTCCTTTGATAAGATACCTGTATAGATACTCACCATGCACTGGCAAAGCAAAGCAGAAACCTTTTGAAGCACCGCTCTATCCAAAAACCCATTTTCTTCAGCATCTTCTCGAGAGGCATGTTCTACCTGGGGATGTGTGTAATGCTTTTCATTAACTACATTATCTTTTATACCGTATAATTTGATATACAAGCCATAGCTGAACCATAGCCAATAAGAAATAGTTAGCTTCCATGAGCTTTCATTTTGAGTAATAGCATGTGCTTTTGTTTCCTAAAAGGGCATAATTCTTTAACTGACCAGATGAAAAGCTGTGCTGGATGCACCTCTTTATTTAAAGAGATACTTTGTGCAACCTGTAGCAGTATAATCTTGGGGGGGGGGCGGATGGATTTTTTCAAAAACAGATTTTGGACACAGGCACTCAAGTCCTTTCTTACATCTAGCCTCTTTCTTACATCTTTACATTGTACTCTGTAAAATCATAGAATCCTAGAATGGTTAGAGTTGGAAGGGACCTTAAAGATCATTGAGTTCAAATCCCACTGTTGTGGGCAAGGACATCTCCCACTAGACCAGGTTGCTCAAAGCCCCATCAGGCCTGGCCTTAAGTACTTCCAGGGATGGGGCATCTACAACTTCTCTGGGAAACCTGTTCCAGTGCCTCACCACCCTCACAGGAAATAATTTTTTCCTAAAATCCAATCTAAATCTCCCCTCTTCCAGTTTAAAACCATTACCCCTTGTCCTGTCACTGTGCTTCATGACAAAGAGTCCCTCTCCTGCTCTCCTGTAGGCTCCCTTCAGATACTGGAAGGCTGCTAGA
>VZRU01001185.1:377843-427085 GCA_013398155.1 Pedionomus torquatus | reverse complement strand
ATCCCCTCGTCCAGATCATTAATAAAGATGTTGAAGAGAACCGGCCCCAGTACCGAGCCCTGTGGGACAACACTCATGACTGGTCGCCAACTGGACTTTACTCCATTCACCACCACTCTCTGGGCCCAGCCCTTCAGCCAGTTTTTAATCCAGTGGAGAGTATTTCTGTCTAAGCCATGGGCAGCCAGTTTCTCCAGAAGGATACTGTGGGACACTGTATCAAAGGCCTTGCTAAAGTCTAGGTAAATAACATCCACAGCCTTTCCTTCATCCACCAAGGATCCACCTAATTGTTTAGGAAAAAGGAGTAAATCTAACAGCATGTGTAGCAGATTCATGGTTAGCTACATTCAGTCAGGTAGGAGAATAATATCAAGGAAAACACAATCAAAGTGTGCCTGGGCTACCTAGAAAGCTATCAGCACAGGTGTGTGCCTTTCTGTCTTTTTTTCCACTGCCATCCGTGCTTGCTAGAGTAAGCTAAATCAGGTAAATGCCAGATGAAGACTTTTGCTGTTGTTTGCTGTGTAAGCATATGATTGATACATTTAAGGTGCAGGGCCTCACCAAGAGAGAAGGGGGAAAGACATCTGAGAAAAGGAAAAGGCTGGTAAAGTTGCTAGTTATATCCATCTCTGAAAGCTCACTTGTTAAACCAGACATAAATCACGTCAGGTGAAGCTGCCTATTACGTCAGAGGTACCAGATGTTGCCAATTAAATAAATGTACCAAATTTTAATTGGACTTTCAAAGTGGAGTGACTCAGTTTATGCATAGGAGAACCCTGGGGTGGATGCAGAGACAGCGAAGAGAGTGCTCAAAACCAGGCTTGTTTGATTTTCTTTTCTCCTCCTATACTGGGCAGTCCTGCAGCCAATGTGATGAACAGAAAGAAGTAGCATGAGTATTTTGCTCACTTGTTTTGCTTTTGGGGTTTTTCTTGGTTTATATCTCTGCAACTCTGGACTCACTGGCAGTGCTTGAGGTAGCTGAACAGACTGTACCAGCTCAGATGGTCACTGGCATCTTCACAGATGCATATTGGGTTTCCCTTGGCTTTCCACAACCTGTCCTCTAGGTATTTTCAAGGGCTTCTAGAATTAGTTAAATAAGGTACTGAGTTTTAAGCATGGTAGAAAAAAGTTATTCTGTTGAATTTCCTGTTGAACATTTGTCTAGTGTCCCCTTGTATGTAGGGGACCAACAGGAAGATTCTTTTTTCATCTTTAGACAGAAAGAAAAGCAGATGATTCATAGAAGAATGAAAAAAAAAAAAACAACCTTAAAATCTAATCCTAATCCTAATGTGATCAGTGTAAATTTTCATAAGTATTTTAAAAGACTCCATACAATATGTAAAAATTTATTTTCATGAGTACCACTTTTAAAAAAACCACTTTCAGTATTTTTTACTGACAGAGTTCTAAGAAATGCAGATGTTATTTTTGCAATGAGAAATATTTTACATTGGTTAATGAAATAAAAAAAGATCTTGTGTAGCTGTGGTTTTGATATTCAAAGATACACCCTTTCCAGAGGGAAGGTGAAAGTACGATTTAACTAAATCTGTAATCTTATTTCAAGAGATCTGTGTTCGAATTTATGTAAATTAGTATTTTAAATCCACTTCCTTGATCATCTTTTTTACATTGCATGTACGGCATATAATCTGGCCCAGTTAGCAAGCCCATGTGAGTACAGGTCAGCAATGGGCCACACCAGTTAAGATCAGGATGACTTAGATAGGTAAATCTGGTTTTGTTGCATACTGAATTATCAGCTTTCTAAAACTCATGAAAATTCTCAACCACTTCATGTAACTTCTAATTTGCTTCTATATACCCTTGAGAAAGGAAAAAAAGTGTTTTTGAAGAAGAGAGGAGTTATGTAGAATTGTTGTTTGTGTGCATATTTAATGCTTTAGTTTTGGTGAAAGGGAATTCTGCTGACTATGTGCTTTGGTTACATTCAGTTGCTTAAGAATGGATGCATTTTGTTTATCAATTTATTACCTGAAAAAAATAACAGTTAATGTTGTTTAGAGAATATTACTAGTATATTGTAAATACATTATTTAAAATGAGTGAATAAGCCTTATTTTGTTGATGTTTTATTTGGGTATACCAATTGCAAATCTTGTTATTTTATACAAAACGGTTTAATAATTCATGAAGTACTAACATTAGTTGTTAATATACTGATATCATACTCATATCATATATATAAAGTGAAAAAAAAAATCAACTCTAATAATTGACGTATATTACATCATTAATATGGACTTTAGGGTGTTCTATTAAAGTTTTTAAGAGAACCACCTCCGTGTTTAGACCTATTTAAGTCCACAGACTGTCATGTAGAGAACCCATATTGTACCTAGAACATGTATATGTAAGGTAAAGTAGAAATAGGTAAGTGTTGAGGAAAGTTGGCTACTTATTAAAGCATTTAGCTGGAACTTGGAAGATGCAAGTTTAGGTGCTGAATTTTACCATGGTTTTTCTTGATCTGCTGCACCAAGTGGATCCTCTAATCTCCTAAGAAAAAAAGTGAGAATTTTACCAGATCATTTGGAGACACCTGCTTTTAGTCCAGCTACCTTTTTAATAGAATTAGGTTAATTTTCTAACTTTTTTTTTTCTCTTTTCCTCTTAGCTTTATTTTATGGCAAAAGCCTATTAGAACACTTATGATTTGTTATTTCAAATTGGATAAAGACAATGAATTTTAGCTCTGCCATTCTTTTGGGGAAATAACAGTGAGAGTATTTAAAAAACAATGAAAATATTTGTATTTACTGATGGGGCTTCGTATTCTTAGCTAATTTCCAGGGTAAATATTGTATGTAGTAAAGAATTGTCCACATGCTACAGATATTTTGTCAAAAAAACCCAAACCCTAATAAGAGGACTCTTTACTAATTTCTCTACACTATGTCCATTGGCATTGATGGAGGTTTCCACAGAGTAAAAAAGATTAAGTTGTGGTTATAGTTGGCATGTGTTTTAAATAGATACAGATAAATAGTGCAGTGCAGTGCTGTGTGCATTGGCAGCCCAGAAGGTCAACCATGTCCTGGGCTGCATCAAAAGAAGCATGACCAGCAGGTCATGGAAGGTGATTCTCCCCCTCTACTCTGTGCTTGTGAGACCCCACCTGGAGTACTGTGTCCAGCTCCGGAGTCCTGAATATAGAAAGCCTGTGGACCTGTTGTAACGGGGCCAGTGGAGGGCCACCAAGATGATCAGAGGGCTGGAGCTCCTCTCCTATGAAAACAGGCTGAGAGCTGGGGCTCTTCAGCCTGCAGAAGAGAAGGCTCTTGGGAGACCTTGTTGCAGCCTTCCAGTATCTGAAGGGAGCCTGCAGGAGAGCTGGAGTGGGACTTGCAGTCAAGAAGTGTAGTGAGAGGACAAGGGGTAACGGTTTTAAACTGGAAGAGGGGAGATTTATATTGGATATTAGGAGGTGTCTCTGCCCATGGCAAGGGGTTTGGAATTCGATGATTTTTGGGGTCCCTTCCAACTCTAACCATTCTATGATTCTATGATAGTGAGACATGTATTCTATATTGTACTGAGGGGTATGTGTGTATATATATATATATGTATGGGATATGTCCTTTTTTTGCAACTTCCTGCTATGATGTTCTCCTCCCTCTGTATCCACATGCACACTGAATTGCAGTTCTGGTCTGCATTTATTGAAAGGACGTTCTTGTGCTATGCACTTTCTCTCAGTCATTGTATTTAGGGCTCTGATACAGCAGCTTTCATTGTATCCATAAAATATGAGTGAGCATCAATAAGCTATCCAAGATAAAGGAGTTTTAAGGAGGTATTAGAATGATGAGAGGATAGGGAGTTTTCTGAGTTTATACTCTTGAGTTTATACTGAGTTTATATAGATGTTATATTGAAATTGTAGATTCCATGCGGCAATCAATGTCTTCTGTGAGTGTGCTGATGTTGGTGTAATGAAGCTAGCCACTCATCTGCTCCCTCCACAACTCTCCCAAGTCTTCATAGCATGAAATCAAAGTCACATTCACCAGTCACAGATTCTGTGGGGAAAAAGCAGCCCGCAACAAGTATTTCTAAGAATAGTTGCACTGAAAGTCCATTTGAATAAACAACATTTTTATTGGTGTGAAATGCAGAGTCCTTAGGCGGTTGGAAGCATTTGTGAATTAGTAAATAGAAATGGCCTGTTTTTCTATATGGCTTAGGCTGCCCAATCAGGAAAAGAGCACAATTTTGTGAATTAAGTGACCAGTCACACATTGTGAATAACGAATAGTGATTGTTTGTTTTGGTCAGTTAAAAGATGAGTCATAGGGTCAAATATGTTTGCATACACTGCTCAAGGACTTGTGACTAACGAAGTAATTAATAACACACATGACCTATTTGCAGACACCTGCTGAACAGATTTAAGGGCTCAATTCATTGATTATGTTTCCCAAGGAGCACGTCCTCTAGTTCTAGTTTAAAATGTGTAAAATCAAGACCAGAACAGAAACAGTTTCATCATGAGCTAGCAATGCCCATCCTCAACACCTGCTGTGATATATCCTTTATTGATAAGAATGAAATGTACAATAGATTCTGTACTGAGTTTTGTGAGCCCCCTCAGGTCAAACCAGCAGACTCCCAGACCTCCTGAACCTTCAAATACTTGTATTTTATTTTATATAACTTTTGAGTTTGAGTTACTGTCACAATAATGAAATTCTTCTGCTAATGATATTCAGAAATGATTCAGCCAAGCCCTGTTCAGAAGCAGGCAATGGTCTTCTCTGTTTTTCCAGGAGTATGTACTTTCTCCGAGAAGCAAGTCTTTTGAAGTAACCGGGCAAATGAGGAGACTTTGGTGAGTGAAATTCTGGGCAGGATTTGTCCCAGAGACACAGCTTCCCTAAAGCTTTTCACATTCCAGTAACTACTGCAAACAGAAACATCTTCCCAGTTGAGAAGGGAACAGAGGCCAGGGCTGGGAGCACATAAACCCACAAGATTTTAAATTCCATTTTATATTTAGTGCAGTTATTGTTCATCCAGGGCTGACGCGCTGCTCTAAAAAAAACAAGTGAAAACTGCAGCAATATCTCTGTGTTTTTGAATTTCACACAGGTTTTGCTTAAATACTGTATTATACTTTGTCCCTAGAAAAACAAAAAATTGTTTTGAGGAAGGAGTGAAGGGGGCTGAGGGTACTTTGTTAGAGAACAGCATGTAAACTGTAAGATGTCTAGGTTGTAAAATCTTTAGTCTCTTTTGCTTTTTGTTCTGTAATTGATTACTAGCACCCCCTTTAACCCACCTTAAAGGGCAAGCACGAAATTCATGTTTTCGTTCATCAGCCCATCCCTCTGAAAAGCGTTCAATATTAAAACGGTTTGCGAGGAGCAAAGGCAGAAGAAACAAGAGGCCCAGTTAGACCGTGGCAAGGTTAGGAGATGCACGTCTGATGCCTGCAGCAAATATCGTCTCTTGTTCCTGTACAATTTTTGCATGGGGAGACCAAGTTAATTGGGGTATGGCTCTGTTCTTTCCTTTATGTGTGACCTTTTATTATCTCTGTGGCCCTGTAGTTCATGCAGTGTCATAAAGCTGTGGGAAAGTCTTGCAGCTAGTGTTATCAGCTGTTGGAAATTAACTTAAAAAATGAAATATCTTTGTTTCCTTTTGCCTAAAGGTGTCTGGGAGTCTGTAAACTGCTACGAAGGTGCAATTATTGTCATTGTGATTTTGCTGTAGCTAAGCCTTGCTCGTGCATCTTTTCACCTTCCTTCCCCCCCTCCCCGGCCCTCCCTGTCCCTCCCCTCCTGCTTTTTAGTGCAATCTGTGGGCTGGAAATCAGGTGTTGTGCTGGGGGAGGGGGTTACTTTAGCAAGGGGGGTTACATGGCATAATTCCCACGAAAGTAGGAGGAAGATGAAAAAGATAAAGAAATTTTGTTTTTCTGAGCTAGAGGATTCTCTGCATGACTTCCCCACTGATGGGATCATGTGCTTTCAGGCTGAGATTTTATTAACAATTCAAATGGAAATTGAGGGCACAGGAGGAGCAGATTCTCACATAAACTTGATCTGTCCATGAATGCAGTTCTCTGTTTGCCCTGACCCTGCATGGCTTAAGACACTGCCTGTGAGGCCTGAGTGCCAGACACAAAGACCGAAATGAAAAGCAAGCACATTCCAGTAGTCTGCACAAAGGCAATGGAGCAGTTTCTAGCCGTCTCCCCAGGGAGAGATCTTATCTCCTTGCGGCTAAAACCCTTTAGAGTGTTTATTTGTACTCTAGCACCCGAGGTTTCTGAATTGATATGGATGCTGATTAAACGCTGTAAGTTTCCTCAGCAAGTTTTTTGGGGGGACGGGGAGGGTTGTTCTGCGGGTGTTTTCTTTCCCAAATACATATCGATACATTATCAAAAGGTTGCTCTGGTTTCCTGGTGTGTGAGCTCAGACAAGTGCCAGGAAGAAAGCGATCACAAAAGTATGTTTGTTATTAAAAATCATCACCAGCCTTAGAGGGGAGTTTTGCAGAACTTTGATTTTTGGACGCATTGCCCGTTTTAAATGTTTCAAACTTTAGCTCAGGCTGTCACCAATGCCGGCTGCTTGTGCTTGCCAGCAGTCAGGAAGGTTGCTCCAGAGTAGCTGTACTGATGAAATGTTGTGTATACTTGGTTGACCTTGTACTAGGAAGCCCAGCAGCGAGCAGCACTGGGGCAGAGGGAGGACATGTGAGGCAAGGCTGCTGTGGTCACATCTGCACGGCCATTGCTTTCCGCCAATGGCAGTTGGTGGGCGATGCTGCTGCCTCTCAGGGAACTTCTGCCAGGGATGAGAGCTGGGGGGATGAACGATGGGGGTTTGCTCATCATTTTTGTCATTTTTCTTGGGACTGGAGGTGGACAAGGCTAGGAACATACCTCGGTGCAAAAATATAATTCATAATCTCTGTCACTACCTGATGTTAATTTGTACGGTGTCTGCAAATGCTGAAGGTTCCTTAATCAAACTATTAAACTTTGATATTCCTGGCTCTCGTAATCAGGTTTCCTTTTATGAAAACTCTCTAAAATGGTAGGAAAAATGTAAGTAAGTAAATGTTTTGACTGCAGTAATTCCAAAGGGTTGCAGTTTTAGTCACCTTTGTTTTCCTTATTTTTAGCCAAAATAAAAAGGAGGGAAAAAAAGCCCCAACCCAAAAGCCAGCAACATTTAGGTAGGAAATCACAACCATATGTTTTTCCATTTTTAAGACATTTAAAGGTTTCAAAACTTTATCAAAAGTAGTTATATTATTGGAAAGAGACTAGCAAAAGATATTGATTCAAATAGTTTTGTTCCCTTAATTTTATGGGGTTATATTATCCAAAATTAATGATTGTACTTAGGCAAATTGTCAGTAATTGGTGACAAAATTGCTTTATTGCTTTTCTTTCATTTGATGCTAATTAATGGCCCTACATTATTAAGTTCAAGCCTCTTCTGCATTTCTCTTTCACCATAAATACTCTTAGTGGTAATGTGTGAGAGTAAACTTTTTTCTTCAGTATATGTGATAATTACTTTATAGAAATGAGATAACAATCAGATTTCGGGCATAATTTATAGAAATGTGATAATAAACAGATTTCTGGCATAATTTCTCCTGAAATAATGTAAATGTTATTTGTTCAAGAGCTTCAAGTCATTTTGATATGAAGTAATCCATTAGTAACATAATCTGTTAATTGATTCATGTGTTAAAACATTAGTTTTTCATATCAAAGCACTCCTTAGCAACTTACCCAGCAATTACTTTACAAAATCTAGCCTTTATTTTGTTTTACCAGTTAAAAACCCCTTATCTTCTCTCCTACTGTTTTACAGTATGTTTGGTAAAATAGTTCTATTTCAGTGGATTAGAATAGCATCACAGAATTTGTCATCAAATTTTCTACCTATAATGAAACTGGCATTTGATACAGAGCAGTGCTTAACTGTGTTTTCCAAATTACGTCATTTTAATACTATGTAAATATTTTAAAATGTAGAATAAATGCAATAAGTAAAAGCTACTTCTAGTTTTTCGTATAAACACTATGGAAAAAACAGATTGTGTGCTATTTTTTTATTTCTTGAGGATTTTTTAAAAAAAGCTTAATTAATATGTCACAAAAAATGATGAAGACCATATACCATAGAGAAAGAAGGAGCTAAATAAGAAATGACTACTACAAGGGAGTTTTGATGGCCTCGTAAGAATAAATTAGTTAAAAAAATAAATTGAAAGCTAAGGTGACTTCAAAATATAGGAGGAAATATTTTACAAGCTTTTATAGTTTTACAAATAATACTTACTTTCTCTGTTGTCTAATCCTGTCATAAAAACCTGAGAACTCTTTGTTTCATTTCACTAGTAGAGGACTGTGCCAATAAGGATATACTGTTTCTGTGGCTGTTGCACAAGTCCTATTTATCTTTAATCTTAGTTATAGTCAGTTTTCAAAATTATGATTTCGTATACACTGAAGTGCTTGTTTCATCTTTTATAATGAGTTATGTTTAGAAATTAATTTTAAAATAAGGTGTAGAAATTTATAAATATTTTGATCATTATAATGTGGTATGTTATTTAAATAAGTCTTTAGAATTACTAAACTTTATAAGCAAATTCATACATCTTTTTGAATAAATTCCACTTTCCCTCCCCCCCCCCAAGGAGATCAAGGAGGTTTTGGGAAAAAGGAGAGAGAAAATTGGCATTTGAATTTAGGAATTTTTACTGTTACATAAGTGCTGTTTCTTGGATTAAAGAAAAATTGTCAAGATTCTTGGCAAATTGAATTATTTTAAACTTGTTGAAAGAATCTTATTTTATTGTTTGAAGTGTGCTTCAGTTAGGAAAGCAGAGTAAAACTTTGTAGCAGAGTCACAACGCACTAGTGATTCTGAACTCTCTCCCCTTGTGGATTTCCACTGAGGGCCCTGGACCTTCATGTGTTCGGAATGAAATATCTGTCTGTCAAATGCAGCTAAGAGAAGCTGTTGCTCTTTAGTGTACCAGAAAGAATGATTTTTAGCAAAACAGCTTGAGCTGGTTTTAGGGAAGTATTGGTAAGTGAGAACCACCCCAGCATAAGACAGAAAGTTAGTGCTTGCCTGTATGTCCACCTGCAAACCTTAGCTGGCATAGTTGTGCAGATTTTATTTCTTTGTCCTTCTTGCACTTTTGTGTACTTTAACAGTTTCGCTCTGACTGTAACTATAACTGTGCATGTACATGAGGAGGGGTGTTCAGACTTCTATAAGTCTTCTATACTTGCTCTCATATCGCTGCTGGCTGTGCCACAAGCTTCGCCTGGTCTGCAGAGGTACAGCTGCATCATCTCAGGTCACTCAGGGTGAAGGCTTTTAGCTTGAGCCTTGCCTGGTTTCAGGTATGGCAAAACTCTGGACTGTCAGGGGTGTATCAGGGTGGCTGTGGTAGAGGAGAATTAAACCACTACTGTGACTGGCATTCACGTGGTTCTGTGTGGGATAGGTGGGAGCTGTACCATGCCTCATCACCTGCACTGACTCTGCCATGCAGTCTCCATGCCCAAATCCTGTGGTGGCCTTTCTGGGGAAGGGGTTGGAGTGGTGGCCTTCTGCCAAATTGTTGTCTCCTGGGATCCCTGTGGAAATGAAATTTATGGCTCTCACCTACAGTGAAAACTTACAACTGAAAGATGGTAGCCCACAGCTTCATGTTGTATACACTTTAAATTTATTTCACCAGTGTGCACGTGGGGGAAAAGTCTGAAGTCTTTTTCATACAATAGCACAGGCAACTTACCTTGATTTCCGCATTTGCAAAGAGACTAGAGATGAATAATTTCCCAGTAGCGCTAAGAGTCTGTTGCCACTTTACATGTGGGAGGTTTGTGGAGCTGGGGAGATTCCTCTCCTCTGAACATCAGGGGACACCTGCTATCCAGGCAACCCTGCTTTCACTACTCATATCATCCCTTGGCATTTAAACACCTCTGAGGAAGAATTTGACGCCTATTTCTGCCTGATTTTTCTCATCTACATGTGTGTGTCTATGCTTTAGTTTTGCTTGAACGTGAGGATGATGGTAATGCTGGACCTCAAACATCTGTCTGGTTTATGTGCTCTGAATTTGACCAGAGGAAGGAGGTCCATAATTCCTTGCAATGCCTACATAGAGAATTTAGGTCCTAAACTTAGATATTCTGGATTTCATGACAGATACATAAGTTAACCTCAGGTAAACAGTATGAACTCCCCTCACAAGTAAATGAAAGGAGAAGAGAATCACTAGAATCACTAGAATTAGGAAAAAAAGTGGCAGCTGGTGTCATAAAAATGTGATTCTAATCTTGCCTGAGAATTTGAGTCCACAGCATTCACTTCTCAGCACCTGAAGTAACGTCGCATTTCTCAGGTTACCATTCAAGCAGCCATTTATGATGCTTTGCAGAATTAAACACAATAAAAATAAACTAAGAGGAAGAGATAGTTGTTTAAAGATGGGGATGGTCTGTGAGATCAACTTTACCTGACAAGGATGACCTTGAAATGGCAGAACTGGCAACTCACCAGTTATTAGGAAGCAAAAACCAGACCTCTGTAAACTGATGTTAATGAGGAATTAAACTAAAAGGCTTTTGTTTCTTTATGTGTTGTGGTGAAATACAGACTCAGTTACTAAAAATGTCTTGTAAACCAGTGAGAAATTTACCATGTAGATGGAGTTGGTTGAGGAGAGGACTCTGTCTTCATATGGAAACTTGAAGTTTGCAAATGTTCTTGGAAATCTCTAATTTTCTAAATGTAATTTAAAGTAGAATTTAGAATTGCTGTTTCTTTTAGCATCTTTGAGTGATACATCCTGAGCTAGTGGTAAGTAGCATATAGTGTGTACTTAGTGTGTTTCTTCAGCTTTTGTCTATAGTCCTTTTCTGCTATTGCAGGCAGGGGAAAAAGAGGGGAAGATACCTACTGCTGTCTGCTCCCAGCTTGTATTGTCTCTTTTGTACATGGAAAATGTTATGCTTTCTCTCAGCTTCACAGAGCTAGCACCAGAATAAAATTTTGTGCTGCAGCACTGTTTACCCTTTGTAGTAATGCAAGCGTTTTTAGAGGGGCATTCACACCATCCTGCTCAAGTTACCCAAACTGGATATGTATACTGGCTGGTTAGCCTCTGTTGTTGCTAGAGAAGCTTCTCTCAAAGATGGTCCAAGCATCCTTTTTTTGACTCTCACTTTGAGAGCAGTCTCTTTTTTGCACTGACTGTGTAGGCACCCTGAAGTCATGATATTATGACTTCCCTGAAACTGTGGCAATAAGACTTTCCCAGCTTATGTCCCTTCAATAAATGTTGCCAGTTTTTCCACCAAATTATATCGGGGTGATGTCTAGTATTTAATTTTGGCCATACTCTAATAAAGCACTGCCTGCAGTAGGTGTAAGATATTTCATCTCAGATTTCTGTAATTGGAAGGTTTTAATGATAGACTAGTTGTTTTCTGCTTTTCAGCACTAATTCTATAAGGAAAATGTATTTATGTTAAAAAATTCTGATTGGCCTAGGTGAGTCTTATGTGAGGAGATAGCCACTGAACCAGAAAAAAGCCTTTTTATTTTAATTCTTATATTGATCACTCAGGATTAGATATTGTTTTGAAAGATGAGGAGAATATACAAAAATATTTCAGCATACTTTAAAAATACTCCTTATTTTGTGATCATTGGATTAATGTAATTTTGGTATAATATTAAAAACTAGTTCTTCTTGGGTCTGTTGTGTAAATGTACTTTGTAAAAAAGCGGTATCAGCAGAAAATAAAGTTGTAGCATAATTAAATTTGCTAAATAGTGATGATCTGAGGAATCTTTCTAATTTGTGAAGTCATGACTATCTCAGCCTCCTACCTTTAGAAGAGTTGTATTTGATTGTTGGCACAGCAAAAAAAAAAAAAAAAAAAAAAAAGATAAGGAAAAAAAAAAAGCTGCTTTAAGGCTAAGCATGTACATAATGAAGAAACAATGCAACATAGTCAACCAGGCATGAAGAATTATTCATTGAAGCTAAGAGGCCAAGTGTCTCATCAGTTGGATTTTAATAATTCCTGGCAGAAGTGCTTGTACTTGTACAGCAATTGTTTTAATATCTAATTGAGTTTCAAGTTGAAATATGACAGTCTGTCTTGAAATGTGAAGAGAACATTTTCTGTGATGCAATGTCTAAGTATTCCTTTACATACTAAACTGAGATGAGAAGCTTGGTAAAACTTGTGTTTTCAGATTCCAGGAGCCTTCTAATGATGCATAATTGAAGCTGTATTCTGTGCAGTTTCACTATTGTTAACTTTTTTCTCTTCCTTTTTAATTAATTTTGTTTACTGTATTCATTTGATNCCCCCCCCCCATGCCCTTTTAATACTGTTATCTGTTTGCATTGGGCTCTTCCATTTGTTTTGTGGTTAGCAGAATACCTAATAGAATGTACCCTAGTTCTGCTTGAGAAGTCTAGCTATAGCAGCAATGCAGACTTTAAACATAAATGGGACTGCAAAGCTGACATACTAATTAGGCTTCTGATAATCTAGCATTACCCTTACGCAGTCAGGAGTACAAGATCATCATAATTGAAGGTTGGCAAAAAAGGCAAGTTTGAAAAAAGCTTAAATTTTTACTTAGCAGGCATACTGAAATGGATGCAATACACAAAATGTAGCTTTGTTTAGAAATGCTTTTTTTTCTTCATTTTATTTCTTGTGATCGATTGGTTTGTGAAGCTGGAGCTTTTCAGAAAAAGTCTGGGATTATACAAGCATCAGCCCCTGCTTTTAGCACAGCAATGAGGTTATCAATAATGCATTGGAGATCTCAGAATCCTTGAACATAGGGAAATCACAGCTGGTCTGGGTTTATTGTTGAAATTGCAGATTTGCACCAAGAGGTCACGACAACTGCATGTCAGACGGTCACACGCACAAGCACACAGACATGTCTTGAGGGAATGAGGGGAATAATATCTGAAGCATTGCCACTGCCCATGTTATTTAGAATCTCTTCATATGTTTCTATAGTACAGCTTTAAAAGCAGCATATTTAATGCTGCTTGGAGTGGCCTTTTGACATTGTGGCCTTTCCCAGTATTATAAGTTTTATTGTTTTCCTGACAAGTTTATTCATATACTAACAGCTTGCTTGGCAGCAATGTTCAAACTCAATACTTAGGCTTTCTGGTCACGGTGATGGCTAGCAGTAATAGAGAAGGAGAATAAGTGAGTGTGGAAATGCAAAGCTGTCTCTTGTTACATTTTATCGATCTCATTCTGGTGTCATTCAATTAAGACAGAAAAGTGATGGATAGTGTCTGCATAGATTCCTACTTTGCTTTCCAGCCACTCCATAGAAAGCTTTTTGGGGGAGGGAGGATGGAATGGAGGGCGAGAAGAGGAGGGGGTAGCAAATCAAAGATACAGTGTGATTTGAATTACAGATCAAAAAAATCAGTATTCTAAAGCTACATTGAGAAGCGATACTAGCAGAGATAGCATTCTGTGTTGTTGTCTTGCTAATAAGTATTTGTAAATGTCCAGCCCATTGTTCATTGTAGTAATGGGGTTTTTTGGTCCAGGTCTTGTCTTTGATTTATGTATAAACACTTGATTCTTCTGAATTTAGCACACGGAAAGGGCCCAAGAAATGAAAGGACTTACTTGCCTAAGAGACCTGCCTGCATGCTCTAGGGCAGTAATTCCAGATAAACATCTGAAGATGAGAATTGTTAATTTCAGTGCATTGTTTAGTTTAAATATGGGCCAGAAAATCATTGAGCAGTTCTTGCAATGTAATACAAAAATGGAGAGATTAGCTCCATAGGCTTAAGTAGACCTATACCAATTCACAACTGAGTCTCTCACCCAGTCTTCAGACTGGGGTAATTTCAGAACTAATACATTATTTTGAATCTAATTCACAATTTTCTGGCTAAAACGTAAATGAGACAGTCCTAGAATGCATTGGTGATTTCCAGAACACTTTTTTTGTCACCGGACTTCAGGCAGGCTTCTTAGTCAGAAGTCCCTTGGGAGAAAAACCTTGGTAATTCTCACCTCCCAGTTTTCCTTCCAATCTTCTGGACTTATAGGTATCTGGGCTGTATATCAAGATCTCCTGTGTTCCCAGGGAACTGACAGGGGAAGGGTTTGCAACTCAAAGGGCAATGTCCAGGGCAGGTTTAGGCTTCTGTGCTGAAATGAAGTTACCTGGGAAAAAAACAATTTTCCAGAAGAAAAGTACTTCACAGATTGGCCTAGTTTTCTAGGCTCCTGACTTTGTGGCTGGTGATGATGTTCCATCTTTCGTGGCTTGGCTGTGGCTACTGAAGTCCCTTTTGCAGCCCTAGGAGCCATGTTTTGACTAATAAATAGCCTTGGACTTTGATGTCCAGGACTGCACTTTCCTTGCAACTGTTGGTTACAGCCGTGGGAAGCATTAGTTATTCTGAGAGCTAATTAAATTTTAAGATTTTTAAGTTTTAAGGTAATTAAGGTTTAAGTCACATTTAAAAAGTGATGAAGCTAAGAGTTTAGAAACTAAAGAGCTCATTTCTAGCCCTGTTACTCATTCAAATAAGTGTTCTGAGTGCTCATGTGTGATTGCTGTGTGGCTCGCATTAGCAGTAGAGCCTACAACAGAGTTATGGGCCTGAGTACTGGAATTGTCAGCCTGAAGATCAAATGTCAAGTGGGACTTGTGTTTTCAGAATTACAAAATTTCAGGTGAGAGTTTGGGATTGAGGTGACCAGAGGTTTTGTGGAATAGTTGGATTTTACTTGTGATATTAATTAAATGATTCTGCTAAATCAATCAACAATGTTTATACTGCTCTGAGTATAAAGTATCTTCGCTTTGTGCAGGAGTTATAGAAGGGGTCTGTAACTTGTCTTCTGAGGTTTCTAGGAAACGAATTGTATGAGCAAGCTATGGACTTCCAGTCACGAGGGTGAAAGAAGGGCCTCGGGCAGTTCCAATCCTTTCTGTTTTTTTACTTAGTAGCAAAGCTAGGTACATTCAGGACTCTTCAAATTATTGTCAAAGCTGATCTTTGTGGACTGGTCAAGAACGCTTAGGCTGCTTACATGGATCATAGTTATTTGACTGGCACTCCCTTATATCCATTTCTTGAAGTCTCAAAGGAACTGAGTATGGATATCTTGAATACTTACTCCATTGCCAGTATCTTTGGAAATAAGTTTTATTAAAAGAGTGAGGTGAACTCTTCCTGTGTTCCTATCCTGCAAAAGTGACATTATTTTTAGTGTTGGTTATCTGATGGTATAACATGTAGTAGTAAAGACAGCATAGTTTGTGTGACATCCCCTCTTTGCTAAGGAGATTTTCAGTGCTGGACCATTTGATAAATCATCCCTCTGCATTTGCGTTTCACAGGTTTTATGGGCAGTCATGCAACAAGTGGTTTGGGTGCTGTTGGTATAGCTTCTTAGCCTAAAGCGATCAAAGTGTTTTCCTCATTTAACATCCTAAATAGGCATTGGTTTCTGCTTTTTTCTAGAACTACAGAAGGCTTGTGTTGCTTCTTCCTGGGTTTGTGAGCTCACATAGTGTAACATATAGAATCGTTTTGCATTTTTAAATAGTGTTCATCTCACTGCATGAAGGAAAATATTTGTGGAATAGAAAAAAGAAAATATTCTTAAACATAATGTGACTTTGAGAGAGGAGATTAAGGTATCTTGCTGTGGCCTTGTGAAAAATTTATAACCAATGTAAAAGTTGACCATGATGTGTTCTGGCTTTTTTTTCGATGGTACATTTAAGTATAGCAGGTTCCAATAGCTATACATAAAATAATGTTAGGAAAAAGAAAGCCAGTGTCCAAATTCAGCACTACTTCGTAAGATCTACAAGGCAGCTTTTAATAATATTTCTCCACCGCAAACTTTTGTTTTCTCTGACCTGATGAAAGCTCACTAAAGTGTACTTTTGCATAGATCCGCCTTACCTACTGCTAACCCTTGAGCTGCAACTGAACAGACATTCAGTTTGTAAAATTTAGTTAGATGGTTTTGTGTTGTTTCATACTTATATACATTTCATAGTGCTAAAAGTAATGCCACAAGAACAAGTTGTTTTATGCGGTATTTTATCTCAGAAGGGAACAGCTATAACAGCACCACCTTAAAAGCTTCTATCTTAAGATGTCCACTTGAATTTCTGGTTTTGTTTCTAGGTTTTAGAAATTCACAGAAGGTTGGGAAGAGGATGGAGGGAATGAAGGGGGAAGGAAGGGTTTCCTAAGCATAAGCCCATAAGTGGTTATGGCCTATTGTACTTTTTTTAGAATTGAAATATTTCAATAGCTTGAAAATGAGCCAGACAGCCTGTGTATTATGAACAGGGGGGGAAAAAAGAGATAAAAATAAATAAAGAGCAGCTGTAGTTCTGTTAGCAGTGCGACAGAGTTAAAAGGGACCTGAAAAATTATAGCTGACATTATGTATACAAATCCAGGAAAAAAGAACCCCAAAGTATATAAAATCTTGTCATAGGCTGTTCTGTTCTGAAGACTTAAGGTTCAGTGTTTAATTTATGAGCAACAATTTTTTTCTTCTTTCAAGTACTTATGGAGAATTAGTTCTAAATATGTAAGACAAACAACGAGGCAGAGCTTTAAACAGCTTGCTTTAAAACAGAAAAAAATAAGTCTCTCAATATCGGAGTTAGTTATGTTTTTGACTATTAGCAGCTGTAGCATGAATTTACCAGTTATCCATGAACTGTCTAGAAAATGAGGGTAGAAAATAATAATGTTGCTTAAGAAAAAATACTTTGTGTGTGTGTGTGTTATTTCTGAGCTTCTCAAATTCCTGTGTTTTACTTGATATTGAACTGCAGGCGGACTTGTACACAAATACATTTTTCCTATGGGGAATTCATCTTTATTACTTCAGAGTGTAAAGAGCATCTAAAATATATTCACTTTATTTAGTAATTAGAGAAAAAGCAAGAAGTGGTCAGGATCTGCTTGAATTTTAGAGACATTTGGTTCCAGTGTATGGTGAATATTCTTTCAACCTCTTTGTTAATGTGAAAGAATGCATACTATTTTTCTTCATATCTCTTTATCCAATAAACTGAAGCTAGTAGCATAGTCTTGGGTTTGGTTTGTTTTTGTGTTTTTTTTTTTTTTTTTATTTTTCAGTATTAAGTGTTCTTTCACATTAATATGAAACTGGACAGTCTTCCATAGAAAATGGAAGTTCTCTTCAGTTCCCGCTGAAGAAGAATAACTGGTGTTGATACTTTCTTTCCACCTAAAGATCAGTATTTTACTCATGTACTAATTCTGGTTGTTAGCAAATGTCAAATGGTATATAAAAAGAAGTATTTGCAAGAGAAGAGTAAACTGAATTTAATCCAGGAAAGCATCAATAGGAAAAAGTGGGGTGCATTAACAAATTAGTCATAATAATGATTAGATGTGATAATGGTTATTACCAATATTTTTGAAGTGAAGTCAGGAATACAGTTGTGCTAACTTAGAGCAAGACAAACAACGACCTCCTCCTCATTGCACCATCTATCTCTGGATTAGATCGGCTGAACAAAAGTCTTCATACCTGAATTTGTATGTGCAGTTTTACAAATTGGCTCTCAGAATGCTTGATAATTGGAAATAGGGAGGAGTAGTTGTGTTGGTAACAGTGATTTTGGGGAAATATAACACTGATCAATTTACCACTTTGTACCTTTATATTTTAAAAGAAAAAATGCCTTTTTATTTATATATTAATATAACACCTCTAATTCTGCTGATTAGTGTGAGTTTCTACACTGTGATCAAAGGGAGGTGGGAGTCTATGTAGTGGTGCTTTCATCCTGCAAAATGGTCCTTCCCTGCTCCTGCAGGTGCGGCGGTGATAAGCAAACAGGCTAGCATGAAGGAAGGAAACTCCCAGTTTTGCAGGGGAGCAGCTCCTGTTGCCATCTACTCTACGTCACTTGCTGGAGCACCCCTAAATGACCAGGACAGTGCTGAAGCACCTAAGCTGGAAAATAGCAGCGTTTCATCGCTGTGAAAGGCTCTTCCTTACTTGTGTTGTGCAGACGGTAATGTTTATCCACAAACGTGGCAGTGTGGCACTATTTTGATTAAAGGTAGTGTCCACTTTGGGAACTATAGTAAAGATATTTTTCTTTTAAAAAGGCAGCATAGATGTTTGCGGGTTCTCCCTTTTGTTGGCAGCTCTCTTCTAGCACTAGGGATTCCAAAAAACTGAAGCATGTCTTCCCAGGAAATGTCAGATGTAGCGAGTGAATCTGAAAATAGGATAAAGTCAGTCTAGTTTCTACTAAAATAGATAAAAATTTTCCTGACAAGTTCCATTTTCTCGACTGAAAGGAGAAAAATTCAAGGCCACTTGCCCACACTCTGCCTCATTAGGTGTATTTCTTCTTATGTAATATGGAAGCTCTTACAGCGCTTTACCATTTGTGCAGCTTAGGATGGCTTCTAATGATCAGTTTCCTGTATGCTTCCCAGAAAGAAAGAACTTCTGAATTTCAGTTTTGTAAGGCTGTCCTTTAAGCAATACTTTTAAGTGGGGTTAGTGGACTAGTGATTGTATATATTAACATTTCTTTTAAAGGGGCTACAAATAATAAAATAAAATTTAAAAAGAAAAAGGGTAGTAAAAATCAAAACATTTCTCTGACCAGCAAACATTGTTTGATCTTGGAGAAGACAGAGCAATGAACACTTATTTGTCCTGTTAGAGGAAGACCAAATATTCCTTTAATTTTCTTCCAGAGAAGAGAAGTTTTAATTGACTTTTTCTGAATTTATAGCAGTCTTTACAGAACATTACATGATGTGCTCGCATGAACCCTGCTTGGTGCACTTAATCTTCCTTGTCATGAGGCATGGTCTTACATTGTGTAACATCAGTCCCTCAGGAGCACAAGGTAACTTTGTGAGTAGAGGAATAGTATCACATAGTTCTAGAGAGGTATCCAAAATTATTAGGACGTTTTGTCCGTGCCTTTTATGATTGCCCAATTCACAGAAATGCAGATGCTTTAGAATAAAAGTGTGGGCAACTTTAATGGCTGGTGCTCAAGAGGGTTGCATTTTGTTTTCCCAACAGCACTGTTGTCTCCTAAATAACTTCATGACTTCCCCACCATAAGACACAAGAACTGCAACAGTGCAGCCAGACTGTATTCTCTTGTATATTTACTATTGCAGAGTACAGAGAACGTACAGCCAACAGAAGGGCAACTGGAACCTCACCAAATATTGCTGAAATGAGAGAGTATTGTCTGTGGGCAGGAGTTGGGTCTAAGTGATGGAAGGAAACTGCAGCTGTTTCCTAGCTGTTGTCAAGAATGAGATGTTTAGTCAGATGCTTCTCTGAGAAGGAGATGAGAGGAATTTGTTTCCGTTTAATTTAATTTTCTGCTACTCTGGCCTGCGTTCTGTCACTGCCTGCTAGGTAGCTTGTCCCTAAACTACTGTGATGCTTCTGTCATTTGTAACGTGTTTTGGCATGCTCTTCTAAATTGGTTTGCTTTCTTAAATTTCAGGTTATGTTTTGAAGATATTGTCTCCATGAATAGTTTCATCTTCCCACAATGGAATAGGTTATTCTTGATAGTTTCATAGTGGTAGTAAAAAAAAAACAAAAAACTTCAGTGCCCTGTTACTTTTCCTGCTTTTCTGTTTGGCCATGCTACAAGCAACATCCAAGGAATCCAAGATCATCTTCTAAGAACTAAAAATAAAAAAAAAAAAAAAAGTGGTTTTAATTTTCATGTCATATTTGGAACACTTCTCTTGAAATTGCTGAGAATAAAGATTTAAGTTGCTTCTAAAAGTAAGAGTCTGTCAAACTGTTAAACTGGTAGCCAAATACACTGTCATAAAATCATAGAGTTATTTAGGTTGGAAAAGACCTTTAAGACCGTCAAGTCCAACCATTAATCTAGAGCTGCCAAGTTACCACTACACCATGTTCCTCGGGGGTACATCACATCTTTTAAATACCTCCAGGGATGGTGACTCAATCACTTCCCTGGACAGCTTGTTTCAATGCTTGCTAACACTTTTAGGAAGAAATTTTTCCTAATATCCAATCTAAACCTCCCCTGGCGCAACTTGAGGCTATTTCTTCTTGTTCTGTCTCTTGGGAGACAGAACTCTCTCTTGTTACTTGGGAGAAGAGACCCCACCTTGCTACAACCTCCTTTCATGTAGTTGTAGAGAGCTATAAGGTCTCCCCTCAGCCGCCTTTTCTCCAGGCAAAACAAGCCCAGTTTCCTCAGCTGCTTTTCATTAGACTTGTGCTGTGGACCCCTCACCACCTGTGTTGCCCTTCTCTGGGCACACTCCAGACCCTCAGTGTCTTTCCTGTAGTGAGGAGCCCAAAACTGGGCACAGTATTTGAGGTGAGGCATCACCAGTGCTGAGTACAGGGGGATGGTTACTTCCCTATTCGACCACACTGTTTCTGATTCACACCAGGATGCTATTGACCTTCTTGGCCATCTGGGCACACTGTTGGCCCATATTCAACCAGATGTTGACCAACATTCTCAGATCCTTTTCTGCCAGGCAGCATTCCAGTCACACTTCCCCAAGCCTGTAGCATTGCATGGGGTTGTTGTGACCCAAGTGCAGAACCCAGCACTTGGACTTGTTGAACCTCATACCATCGGCCTTGGCCCATTGATCCAGACTATCCAGATCCCTCACCACTCCTGCCCAGCTTGGTGTCACCTGCAAACATACTAAGGGTGCTCTTGATCCCCTCCTCCAGATTGTTGATAAAGATATTAAAGAGACCAGGTCTGAATACTGAGCCCTGGGGAGCACCACTTGTGACTGGCCACCAACTGGGTTTGACGCCATTCACCGCAATTCTTTGGGCCCAGCCATCCAGTCACTTTTTACCCAGCAAAGTGTAAATCTATCCAAGCCATGAGCAGCCAATTTCTCCCAGAGAATGCTGTATGAAATGGTGTCAAAGGCTTTACTAAAGTCCAAGTAGGCAACATCCACAGCCTTTCCCTCATTTCCTAAGTGGGTCACATTATCATAGAAGGACATCAGGTTGGTCAAGCAGGACTTGCCTTTCATAAACCTATGCTAACTGAGCCTGATCACCTAGTTGTCCTGTATGTTGTCACTGTGCTGTCACTCGTTACTGAAAACTTCCCACTTTGGTGGTGGACTGGATGAATTTTTTCTGTCTCCAAGTGTATATTCTAAATACTTTAAGGAAACCTGGACAGCATACCAAAGTACTAAGGACTCGGCATTTTCAAAGAAAGTAAAGCATGAAATGAAAAGAGTATTTTTTGTGCTCCCTTAACTTACATGTTACTTGGACTGTATACATTCGATGTCTTTCAAATATTTTGGATTGGTGGATGGATAGATAGATGAATGTACCTGTGGCTACAGAAATGTTCTTGTAGCAGCATAGTCAATATTTGTGGCGATGATCATAATACTATTTCACATTTGTATGTAAAGTATATTTGCTTGTATTTTATGCAGAGGCAAAACATATGCAAAACTTGGTACTAGAAAAGCAGTTTTAAGTTTGTCTCTTTATGTATATGGGAATATATTAATTTCCTCAAATTAATGAAATACTTGAAGTGTGTTTGTAAAATTCACATTGGTAAAGCTACAGGGATGACAAAATTTCTGTGGAGCATCTCCAGATAAAGAAGAGCTTGGGTGAATTAATTTCCATCATTACAGGTACCAAGATTCAGTCTCCTTAGGTCTTTTCTCCTCTGCTTTATTTTCATTATATAATTTAGATGGTCATAGCTAACTGATGGTTGAACTTCTTTATTGTCAAACTAACAAATCCTGAACTAGTTATATTTTGATGGAAAATGATGGGATGAGTAATCTCTTACAGAAAACCCGATCTATAGCAATTAGGCTCAAAACCAGTTTATTCTAGGCCTTGGAAAAAGGGCAGTTTGTAGTTCTACATAACGATGGTTATTCCTGGAAAATTGATAGTGGAATGAGAATACAGATGCTGATATTATCAGATGCTCCAAACATGGACATCAGAGCTCTGGTTCCCTGATCCAGTGAAGACAAATTTAAATCTGATATCCTTAAGTGTTGCTCCATGTTTTTTCTTTTGTTGATTCTTTCTCTTTTCGTGATTAATTTTATATATGAAAAATATCTGATTCTCAGTATAAAAAATATGAATGAAAAAAGATGTGGATGGGAGTTTTCTAGATTATCATGATTTAATATCCTTTAATATTAGTGGTAAAGGAGTGTAATACCTTATCACTGAGTTTAATCACATGAATATTAGTAATTCATTTCCTAAAAAAAAAATAAATTACCCCTTGCATGGAATTTTGAAATGGCTCTATGCAATCAAATAGCATTAAAGTATCTTTAAAAAAACAAATAATCCTGAAAAGTATAAACTAAGTGACAGAGTAACACATGGATAATAACTTTATAGTACAGTCTTTAACAGTCTAATAAAATAGCATATGAATAGATGAGATCAGGATGGTAGTGTAGAGCCCAGTGTTCTAGCAAGTGACTTTATCTTTGTGGATTTCTGTCTGAATTCTGAGTTGGCTGAATGAATGCAGAAATATGCAATCAGATACTGCTCTACAGCTGCTCTGTTTAGGGGCTCAAGAGCATATCTTTTCTGACTTTAAGTGGGCAGTAAATTATTTTCAGTAATTCCAGCTCCAGTTGTTTCTGTAAGTAGCAGCGGAGAAATCTGTAGTTATTTGATCAGTTTTTACCTGCTTATGCATTGATCACTGACCTGTATGACAGAACTTTTTGTCAAAAGTAAAATGGACTTGAACATCTTTGTGGTTGTAGTGTTTGGACGTTTGTGAATTTGTAGCTAAGCAGAAATGTCCCTTTACCAAGGAGGCACACTTTTCAATTGTTGGATGTGGAAGAGGTCAGAGGAGGGGATTTCTTCTACTGTGGTAGTTTTATGGCTGCTACAAGCTCTTTTTTTGTGAGGCTCCAGTTGCACACACATGCTTACACTACTGGTTTTGCTGGAGTATTTTAACATTAAGGTTATAATGGCAAAAAAGGTGATTTCTTAGCATGGGCTTTTGGACTGTTTCTATAATGATGAGCCATCAAAATAAAGTAGAAAGTTACAAAATTTAATTATTTACCTTGTTTGAGGATTAATATGTATCTTCTTCCTGCCTGTTGATACGTGCTTTGCTGTCTTACGTTGATAAGTTTTCCTAAAATATGGGCTGTATTCAGCTTCAAAGGAGTTCCTTGGTATGTATAAAGAGAAAGGGCTATAATGATTTGAACATGGTTTCTAACCTGAAAGGATAACTAATGGACGTAGTATAGAATAGAACTTGCTTTCACATTTATTTTTAAAATACTTCAGAGTGCATTAGAATAATGAGCTAGTTACTGATAATGGAAAGAGAATAAACAAGGCCGTTTGTATGGTATGGCAAATTAGATATCAATTATGTGGCAAAGCAGCACTGAAGGATGTAGTAGACTGGGAATTAAGCTGTAGTGTTAATTGATTATGAAATCATTTGATAGCCTTTGGGTTCATTGAAATGATTCTGAGAGTGCAACATAAACTTAAAATCAATTATAGGAGAAGCACAATATTCTATACTAATGGTAACCTGAGTAGTGGGTCAAGATCTGACAACAATGAAAAACTTAGCTCAGTTTTTGCAGCTGTTTTACATAAAGTAATCAAGAGATTGTGCATCTTTCTGACCATAACTACAAGTACAGTTTGGATTTACGCCCTTTACTTTTGCAACATGAATATCGTTGCTTCAGCTGTTGGTATAACTAGCTAAATGAAAAACGTACTCTTATGCTTTCATATATGTTTTTTTTTTCCTGTATTTTTTTGGGGTTTATTTATTTATTTATTTATTTATTTATTTATTTCGTAGAATCATAGAATAGGTTGGGTTGGAAGGGCCTTAAAGATCATCTAGACCCAACCCTGCTGCCGTGGGCAGCGACACCCCCCACTAGACCAGGCTATTCAAAGCCCCATCCAACCAAGCCTTGAACACTTCCAGGGATGAGGCATCCACAGCTGCCCATGACAGTCTGATCTGGTGTCTCACCACCTTCACAGTAAAGAATATTTTTTCTGGTATCTAATCTAAATCTACCCTCTTCCAGTTTAAAACTATTACCTCTCATGTGATCACTACGCTCTCTCATAAAGAGTCTCTCCCCATCTCTCCTGTAGGCTCTCTTTAGGTATCTGAAGGCTGCTATAAGGTCTTCCTGGAGCCTTCTCTTGTCCAGGCTGAACAACCCCAACTCTTTCAGCCTGTCTTCATAGGAGAGGTGCTCCATCCCTCTGCTCATCTTTGTGTCCCTCCTCTGGATTCTATCCAATAGGTGCATGTCTTTCTTACATTGAGGGCCACAGACACAGTACTCCAGGTGGGGCCTCACAAGAGCTGAGTAGAGGGGCAGAATCGCCTTCCTGAACCTGCTAGCCACACTTCTTTTGATGCAGCCCAGGATATGGTTGTCCTTTTAGGTTGTGAGCATACATTACTGGCTCATGTTGAGCTTCTTATCAACTAAGACCCTCAAGTTCTTCTTCTCAGGGTTGTCTCAATCTATTCTCCACCCAGCCTGTATCTACGTTTGGGATTGTCCCAACCTGTATGCAGGACCTTGCACTTGGCCTTGCTGAACTTCGTGATGTTAG
Organism: Pedionomus torquatus; assembly: GCA_013398155.1. Lineage (NCBI taxonomy): Eukaryota > Metazoa > Chordata > Aves > Charadriiformes > Pedionomidae > Pedionomus > Pedionomus torquatus. Next base: position 402,286 of record VZRU01001185.1, on the reverse strand, counting down.
CATAGGCCCATCTCTCAAGCTTGTCCAGGTCCCTCTGGCTGTCATCCCTTCCCTCCAGTGTGTTGATGACTCCACATAGCTTAGTGTTGTCAGCAAACTTGATGAGAGTACACTCAGTCCCACTGTCTGTCTCTTCAACAAAGATGTTAAACATCACCAGTCCCAATACCAACCACTGAGAAACACCACTTGTCATTGGTCTCCACTTGGACAATGAACCATTGACCACAACTCTTTGAATGCAACCATCCAGCCAATTTCTTAGCCACTGAGTGATCCATCCATTTGGGTCTTTCCAATTTAGAGACAAGGATGTTGTGTGGTACAGTGTCTAATGCTGTGCACAAGTCCAGTTAGATGATGTCAGTTGCTCTTCCTCTATTCACCAACACTGTAACCCCATCATAGAAGGCCACCAAATTTGTCAGATGTGATTTGCCTGATTTGCCCTTAATAAAGCTGTGTTGACTGTCACCGATCACCTCCTTATTTTACTTATGTCTTAGCATAGTTTCTAGGAGGATCTGTTCCATGATCTTGCCAGGCACAGAGGTATCACTGACCAGCCTTTAGTTCCCCAGGTCTTTCTTTTTTCCCTTTTAAAAATAGGGGTTATTTTTCCCTTTTTCAGTAAGTGAGAAGTTCACCAGTCTGCCACAATTTCTCGAATATGATAGTGGTTTGGCAACTTCCTCTGTGATTTCCATCAAGAGCTGTGGATGGATCTCATCAGGTTCCATGGATTTGTGCACCTTCACATTCCTCAGATGGTCTTGAACCTGATCTTCTCCTTTATTGGGTGCTTTCTCATTCTCTCAGTTCCTGCCTTTACCTTCTGTGACTTGGGTGATATTGAGAGAGTACTTGCTGGTAAAAACTGAGGCAAAAACATCGTTAAGTACCCTAACCTTCTCCATACTCTAGGTAATTAGGTAATTTCCTTCCAGAGAGGGCCTACTTTTGCCTAGTGTTCTTTTTATCCTTGACATACCTGTAGAAACTTTTCTTGTTACCTTTGATGTCCCTGGCTGGATTTAACTCTGTCTGGGCTTTAGCTTTCATTAGCCTGATCCCTGGCAGCTTGGACAGTCTATCTACATTCCTCTCAGATTACCCATCCATTCTTTTCCACACTCTGTAGGCTTCCTTTTTGTGTTCGAGTTTGTCTGGGAGCTCCTTGTTCACCCATACAGACCTTCTGGCTTTTTAGCCCAACTTCTTTGTTGGATTGCATCACTCCTTATCTTGGCGGAAGTGATCCTTGAATGTTAACCAGCTTTCTTGGGCCCCTCTTCCCTCCAAGGCTTTATCCCATGGTATTCTGCCAGCCAGATTCCTGAAGAGGCCAAAGTCTGCTCTTCTGAAGTCCAGGGTAGTGAGCTGGACTTTCCCTACTGTCTTAAGGATGCCCTTCCTTAAATTAGAGGCAAGTGTACGAAGTACTTCTACTTGAAAAGGCAAGATGCAACAGTGTTAGTTGAATAATGCTGTCCAGTCTCTGTGCAGGGTGATAGCTCCCAGTTTCTTTTGAATTGGGAGAACACTGTAATTTGGATTGGGTTTTGTACCCCTCTCGAAGGTTTTTGCCCTTGTCTCTATGGGATATCACCAGATTGCAAGATGGGCCTCTGGAAATATACTGTACCTTTGGATGTTTTAAAATCTGTGTTTATGCCAAATTTGGTGCCTGCCTCCCCAGGCTGCCAGGCTGCCAACTCCTTTTTTTTTTTTTTTGCACTGTTGTGGTGGTTCTTGCTTTATCCTCTGCACCAGTTCAACCTCCTAAACTTGCTGGACCTTTTTGATTTCACAGTTAGGGCAATTGCCATAAATTCAGAACACTTAGAACCTAAGTGGTTTATAACCTTCTAACAGCTTTCTCTATTGCTGCTCTTAGTGCAGGACTCCCTGCCTTTTGTTAAAAGAAGGTCTAGGCAGTTTGGCAGCCATACTCATTCTGCCTGCCTCTCTTCTGCCTTGGACATGATCTCTCTTTGCTGCTTCCCACTTTCTTCTTCTAAGGGCAGGGGACCAACATCTCTGGAGAAGCCAGAATGTAAAGATAAAAGGAAGATGAAATGTGGAAACAGAGTAGTATGAAGTACAAAAAGCATAAAGGGGCAGACTATAGATCTGCAGCAGAGGTTGAGGAAGACATGGGTGTATTATGTGGCCATTCAGAATAGCTGCACAGTTGTGCTCTGTGCAGTCAGTTTTGCTCTCCCCGGTAACCTTTGACATTCAGTTTTATTTCTTTTTGAGAAGAAATGTTGTCCTAGACACTAGGCATAACCTCCATTTTTCCAGCATGTATCAAGAGGTTTTAAGTTCTGCTCAGACAGCTGCCGCAGACTGATAGAGGGAATCTTATTTTCATAACTAACTTGAAGAAAAGAAAGAAACCTTAACAAAAACCCCACCACCAGAAATTTGTCTCCCCTATGGTTCCACTGAATAATGTAACCTTTGCATACAAATTTGTACTGAATAATAAGACTTCTGGGTATGGTATGGAGAAGGCAGTTGAGCCAGACATTATTTGGTTACTAATTTTGTTGGTTTTGGCTGGGATACAGTTAATTTTTTTTTTTTCATGGTAGCTTTTATGGGGCTATGTTTCAGATTTGTGCTGAAAACGGGTGTTCAAACAGGGATGTTTCAGTTACTGCTGAGCAGTGCTTAAGCAGAGGCAAGGCCTTTTCTGCTTCTCACCCTTCTCCACCAGTGAGTAGGCTGTGGTGCACATGAATTTGAGAGGGGACGCAGCCAGGACAGCTGACCCCAAGTGATCAAAGGGATGTTCCATGCCGTATGATGTCATGCTCAGTGTATAAAGCCGGGGGAAGAAGAAAGAGAAGGGCATTCAGCATTATGGTTTTTGTCTTCCCAAGTAACCATTATGTATGGTGGAGCCCTGCTTTCCTGGAGGTGGTTGAACACCTGCCTGCCCATGGGAAGAAGTGAATGAATTCCTTGTTTTGCTTTGCTTGTGTATTTGACTTTTGCTTTAGATACTAAATGCTCTTTTAAGTCAGTCCATAGTTTTCTCACTTTTACCACTCCAATTCTCTCCCCCATTCCACCAAGTGGGAGTGAGTGGCTGTGTGGTGCCTGGTTGCCAGCTGAGGTTAAAGAACGACACTGGTACATATAAATACTGTTCTAGTGCCACTTACACATAGGTACCATACATATCTTTAATGGTATTTAGTTGAGATTAAAGAAGCCGTTGGAGTGGATGCTGTGAATGCATATGAGGAATATTACTTAAAACCATAAGCCTTGATATGATAAACCATAACAAGTCTGAAGGACTCATAATGGCTTATCATGTCAATAAAATGCACTTAAAAATCCCCAAGTGATTAGAAGGAGCCATTTCAGTCTATTATATCAACGGTTATATGCTGAGAGCATGAGATTTATTTTTCTTTTCCATCCTCTGTTTAAAAAAAATAAAAATGGAGGAAATTAAATCATAATAAGCTATGTTCAAATAGAATCAAGGTACTAAAATAAACCCACAGAAGGAGATTTACAAATTAAGGAAGGCAGTGAAAAGTTCTCTCCAAGCAGAGACTACTCTCATGTTACACTTGGTCTCTGATTCCTGGGCATTGCAGGATGTTTTAAGGGTGGTGTGTGTGCTTGCATCAATGCTGTTCTCATTGAACTATTGAGAAGTGTGCATTCAATACTTCATGCAAGAAATCAGGACCATTTTGGCCCTTTTACCAGTGATGACCTCCGGCACTTGCACACAGGGAAAAACCGAAATGCCTTTAATACCCCATGCGCTACTAAATGCTCGTCAAGGACTGCAGCAGAAGAGAGTGGTGATATTTTCCTGTCTTGGTACTTTTCCTGACTGATTTTTCTAAGTGTCTTCTTCAGGGGTTAGGCAATGGCTTGTGAGGCTCTGGCAGATCCAGCAGGCTTTGGGAAATACATTGGCAGGAGTGGCTGCTGTAAGAAATATCTTTTGGTGTGACTGAGGGAGGAGCTGATTTTGGAGGTGATTATTGCTTGCTCCAAGTGTGCATTTTAGCCAGGGGAAAAACTGGTTTGTTAATTTACACAGTTGAGTCAGGAATATTTGAAATTATTTTCTGCTAATTATAAAGAAAGATACTTTGTTTTCCTGCTGCAAGCAAAAGTAACTCTCCTCCAAAAAGTGGAACTGACTCTTCAACAGTAAATCTTTTAACTGTACTGCCATCCCCCGTTTTTGGCTTCCTTGCTGCCACCAAAATTCATGCGGAGATGAGGAGACAATGTGGATCCCTTATATCGCTTACTTGCAGGCTCTGAACTGGATTATGTAGCTGACCTGCAGCATTTCAACCAGATCTGAGCTGGCTCTCTGGGGCCAGATTTGCAGATGGGTCTGGTACAGTCTTAAAATAGTCCCTGGGGGCAGATTGCTGGTAAAATTGGTGTCGCGACTCCCCAGGCTGATGCAGTGGTTAGTGGGAGAGGCGAAAGCTGCTGAGTAGCTCAGTGTCCTGCTCTCAGCTGGCAAGCTTAACCTCTGCAGCGCCCACGTTTCAGCTGTTTAATGCCTGAATAGAGGGAGAGTATTCTGGGAAAGTGATTTTTTTTTTTTTTTCATTTTTTTTTTCCTCTCTCAACAGTATCCCTGCTATTTCACTGGCAGATATTATGTCTTACATTTAATGCAACCCTTCCAGATAGTCCAGTTTCATCTTCTCAAGGCCTGAGTCATGCCTGCTCCTGCTGTAAGGAATTAACCTGTTAGTTCCTGTGCCCGGTTCACACGCTCAGGGTGCCCCTGGGACAAGGATGTGTGGGGCTGCAGCTTTGGGGGGATTCTTCAGCGCTGCTGCTGGCAGACAGGCAGGAGAGAGAAAATAAACAGGTTCAGGAGGTGGGGAAAAATGAGCTGGTGGAAGCCAGAGGAGGGAAGCAGTGGCAAGTAAACACAGCTGAACAAGAGGAAAAAGATGTTTATGTATGCTTATTTAAGGTTTGCAGTAGGGATAAATGCAAGTCTGTCAGGACGTTTTCTCTGCTCACAGTGCTGTGAACCCTTTGCCTATTTACATGCTGTTATATGTGAGTAAGAAATTTGCATTATGCAGTTTTCTTTATGACTGGAATGCATACAGCGAGGTTTGGCAGAGGTAAATTTAACTGGTGCATGAGAGTCCCAGTTTGAGACTCAGCTGAAACAACAAACCAGAGTACATGCGTTCACATATGTACATACACACGTATGTACGTGCGTGTGTGCATGCCGTCTCGTTACCCAAGAGAGGATGTTGCTAATTGGTTGACCATTTGGCAGAAACAGCAATTTAAGGTTGACTTAAAATCATACACCGGATAAAAAAGGAGATGGCACCCTAAGAAACACTGAGAGATTTTGTATCAGTGCCATCTCGAATTATCAAAGCTGGGCAAACCAGGGATATTGAAATCCAGCCTCAGTGCTGTCAGCAGACATCTGACTGCTTGTTCTGGAGCACGATTCCAAGATTCATTTTTCATTTTCTCTGCTATGTTATTGGGGAGGGAGACGTGGTTGAACAAAGCGATCAATAAAAGAACAAATGCTAAGAATATTCAAGATAAGGTTTTTACTTGAAACTCACAGCCAGCTTTATTCTGCAGAAATCTCTGAACAGAACATTTTTCAGTCTATTCTGTTCATTTACAGCAATCTTCATTTGGCAGACTTATGTTTCAGGCAGGCAGAAGGAAAGACTAATATTTTAAAAACCCCTATGAATATTAAGAAGTGGGAGAAAATAAGTTGAGAAAATAGGTTGGGAACAAAACCAAACCAGCAAAATAAACCTGCATCAATGTACCATAAAGAAAAATACAGTTTGTAGTTTTAAATTCTGATATTATGCCTAGATTTTAATATATTGAACTAGGACTATTAACATAATTATGAACATTTAAAACATTTATAAAAATGGCTAAATTGCGTCTGTCCAAATGATCACACCAAAATCTTTGAGTGCAAAGGGAGAGACATTGATAATATTTTGCAGCTTTTAAATACTTTTGGCTTTGTGTCCCTGTGAACCTCAGAATAGCATTCAAAGGAACAGAAAAATGAGGGGCATATTTACAAATATTGGTGAGTTGATAAAATACAGCCTTTTAAGACAGACTGCTTCAATACATCATCTACATTCATCACGGGTGTCTGCATGTATGTATGTCATGGTTTATCTAGCACGTAGTCCTGTCTTACTATAGCTGTAGAAATAATCATGACTCAGTGTGACTTAGACACTTTCCTCCAAAAAATTGTTCTTTAATAGATGATTTGTATTATTTACTGAAGAGCAATACTTACACATCAGTGCGAGTATCAGTAAATTACTGTATGCTTTTTTTTCCCCCGCTTTGTACTAAAAACAGGCAAAGCCAGGATAAGTTTGTTTGTGAAAGCTCGTTGCATACTAATGAGAAGAAAAATCATCCCGGTCATACTGAATAAATTCTGTAGATAGTATGAAGGATTTTCAGTCATCCATATTGTCCTTGGACTTGGCTGTTGCATTGTACTTTAAATGGAATTGATTGTGTGGTTGTAATGAAAGTAACAGATTGATTTCTGTACAGAGTTACACAGAGTAAATAGAAAAATGTTCTTGTCTTGACCTGCATTCATAAACTAAAAATCAGTGGCTTTTTGACCTAATCCTTAATAAAAAATGTAAATGTAATATAGGAAATCGGAAAGTTTCTTTAATTCTTAGAATATTTACTGTTTATTGGGTTTTGTGGGCCTGCTTCCTTGGATTTTAATTGATTTTGTGTAGAAATTCTAATAACTGTATTGCATTTTCTTTTTGAGGAACTCATGCTTTTTGCTATTTGCATAATTTGGGAAAATATATTTAACTTTTATTTCTTATTAGTCCTTCTGCCTTTACCACATAACATTTTCCTCTATGCAAGTGCAATATTTATGATTTTCAGTACCTTTGCTGTTAGATGTTGTTAGCATAGCATCTTTGCAAGCATGCAACCTATACATTTTTGGGTTGCTAGTGCATAATTTCACAGATTATTTCTAGATGATAGTGCTTTCTGAACTGAATATGCAGATTAATAGCTTTATGTTGCAATAAAAGGAGGAAAACTGCAGATTGAAATAACGTGCAACATTCTATCTATTTGAATAAACCCCAACAAACATTTATATTATTGCAACTATTATCTTAGTAAAATGCCATAGAGATATTTATGAGCACCGTTAATTACTCTGGCTTTGCTATGTGTGTGATTGTGGTTCAGGCCCCAGTAAAATGAACAATCCAGCTGGTAAATTCTCTGTGAGCTGCAGGCTAGGGCTACAATAAGAAAGATCAGGATTACTGCATTCATCAGTTTCTCAGTGAATTTTGTGACTTTATTTTTGGTGCTTAGAGCTGAATTTCTCGCTGAAGTAAAGCAGTGCATTGTAACGATGCACAAACAAGAAGACCAAAACAATAGAAACCCTAACGCACCGACGGCCACCGCTACTCCATTGTAGCTTCCAAAGGCACTCTATTCTTCCCAGCCCACTTGATATCCTGCAGGTTGTGGCAGTACAATTCACAGGAAAAGCTTAGACATTGAGCTTGCACGCTTCTTGACTCCATTTTAAACCCTTTGTTCACACCGGGGTGGCATTTTTTCACACCACATGTGGCAGCTTTGACTCCTATCCAGCTTGTCGTATAGAATCAAAGTCTGTGGTTTCTTACATTCCCAGCGTTGTCTCTTGCACCACTGCATTCTTTGCAGCTCCCAAACTATTACAAATCTTAATTTCATTCACAGTTTTTTAATGCTTTATAGGGTATGGGATGAGACTATACCTGCACGCTAAGGTTTGGTTAAAGTAAGAACTCTTTGCAGGGGAGGGAGAAGAGGGGGTTTTTCTCCTTATCTTTTAAAAAACCCTCAATGCTGATTATTAAAAATTCAGTAGTGAACTTGATATATATTCAGTCAGCCTGACGTATGTTTTACGGAGAAGGATTCAAATACTGTGTAATACTAACATTTTTGGATTTGTGAAAGATACGAGTGCTCAGTTTGATTCAGTATCTAAACATTGCATGTTCATCTTAAGGGATGTGTACTTTTTGTTGTTGTTGCATGCAGGCATGATCTGAGGGGCTTTCTTTTCCCTGCTTTGCCAAAGACAACCTTCATCTGCAATTTTGCAGAAAGTTTTATGCACTATAATGTCCATGATAAATTCTACTTCAAACTAATTTTAAAGAGAACAAACGCAGTCTACCAAAGTGACTACCCTTAAAATATACATTGTTTGAAAGTTTATTAGTAGAAGATACATTGCTTAAATTAATGTCATTCAGTGTAGCTAAAAAGCCACTCGACTCCTTAAACAAATGCTTAAGTCTGTTTCTTACTAAGAAACTTTAAGAGAGATGGCAAGTGCAGTGTGACATGGCAACAATAACATTTAGATAAAAATTGTCACAGGAATTAAACTAACTTGTATTTTACATGTTTTGATATATTTTTAAATGATCAATGAAATTTAAATGGTTGTTTGAGTTGAAAGAAACATTCTCAGTCCTGTATATATTTACAAATCTTTATGTTCATTGTTACTACTTCACTCAGCTGTAGATAATAGAATAATTTCTCCTTAGCACATATGCTAGCCTGTACATTGACATGACACCCTAATAAATATTTTGACTCGGGAGCTGTTGTTTGTTGCAATTTGTCAGGTGGTTAGAGCGGTCTTTTGGCTGCTGCTCCCTTTGCGAACTAAAATATTAAAATGTATGCTTTCAATCTAGCGGTTTTCTTATTGTATTTTGATACATCTTCTGATTATTCGTTCTTTCTTTAAGAGTATAGAACCGATGTGTCCTTAATGCAAACTGTTTATTCACCAAAATCTGACTGCTTATGGTGTTTATGAAATTCTTATATTGTTTTTATGCTTGCTTTTAGCAATGGCACAAAGTCATATTATACAAGAGAATAGTTCAGTAACACAGGCTATAGAAAGACAATGTTTCAGTGCTCTTTTTTTTGTTGTTTAAAAAATATGAAAAATAGTAATTCCACATGCACAATTTTATACCATTTCCTTGCATTTATTTATGTAAATTTTGATATTAAATTGTTGAATCATCATAGCTGGTCTGATATATAGTAGCCCTTGAATTACAGAAAGTCTGTTCAATTAATCTGTATTTTATATTTCAGTCTGAAATCTGAAAGGTATGAACTAACCCCTAGTAATAATTTATTTTCAATTTACAGCACAGTTCTATTAGGTCTGACTGTTAAGCAGTTTTTGTGTAATTAGAAAGTACAAAATATATGAAAGCAAACAATTAACTCATGGTTGTTTTGTTTTTTTTGTCTGTGAATTACAGATGAGATGAACACTAAAAACACATGTATAGCCTGTATCTAAAAATGGTTTTATTTTGCATACTAAGTTATACAAAATATATTGAAATGTTTTTCGAGAAGATCAAGGATTATTTTGTTAACACTTGCATTAAAATGGATTTTTTAAAAGTTACCTATTTCTCAAAAAAGTAATTAATCTAAATTAACATTTCTAGAGACAAAATACGATACCGTTTACTCCTTTTACTGAGTGCCTTAGCAGTTTCCACAATTTAACTAGCTACAGATATCCAGACATTCTGAATGCAATTTTAGGTCATAAAAAAATAGCTGTTATATGGAAAAACAGTAAAAAAAAAAAAATCCTTTCAGAACACGATACAGTAATTTATGCTTGGCAAGTCTTCCAAAGCACAGTATAAGGAAACAAACATATAAAATACACATGCAAGCTAACCTATTTACTGTTTAAATATTAAAACAGTGACTCAGAAAAGCAATGTACACACATTTTAGCAGAAAGTTATTCTACTGACACAGTTATCTACATCTAAACTTGATATCATACAGCATTTTTAGAAGACTCAAGTATGAATTTCTCTGAAGCAATACAAGTTCAGTAAGTGTATCAAAATTAGTTTACCTACTTTCACAGCGCATATTTACTGAAGAAATTACACGATCTTAATTCATTTAAGTGTCATGAAGCAGAAATATAGAATAATCATTTATCAGTATCCATTCCAGAAAATTCCAACTTTTATTTCTTGGTATTTCTTACTTTTCCCCATGTTTCTTCAGACCCTCTTCACGTTAACGTTTCTTCTACTTCCAGAAAAGAGGGAGGGAGGGGGGAACCCCCAACAACAAAACCCCCCAAACAATCAGCGAAAGCATAATTGGTTTACATTGCCTTTCAGCTTGTGGCCTGTCCTCATATTATTAAATCAGATCATACATACTCTCCTAAAATTCAGCTTGGAGTAATCCTCTGCTACTTAAGGCTGGATGAAAAGAGTACTCGTTGTGAATTATGTTTCATCTGTCACAATAACCTTCTTTATTCTTTAGTGCACCTCCCCTTTGCCTGCGGCAATTAGAGAAAATAGGTATGCCTTGAAGTATAAGATAGTGGTATCTCAAAAATATAGATACTGATGTCATATACAGACAACGCTGGGTAAGCATCACCCTGAAGAATATATAAGCCCTTTTTGATGCGATCCGAATTTTATTAGAACAGAGTAGAGGCAAGCATATTTTACAATGAGTAGGTGCTGATGCCTGTCACTAGGTTATTGTTTTTTGACCGGCAGTGGTCAGAGAGTTTGCCATTCTGTTAAGAGAAAAAACTTGCTTACCGATTGGTTTCAAGAATGTATCATTTTCCATGTTAGCGACAATCCTGTCTTTTTATTTGGAGATGTTGGAGTATCTTTTTCTTCACTCCCCCCTGAAATTTCCAGAGAGTTGAACTCTTTGACTGAGCACTTTGGCTATGTTTTCTCAGCGGCTTAGCATAATTTTTATAATTTCTTACTATGGTTTGGACATTTATCTGTCTGCTTTCTTAAATGAAATATATCTTAAAAAATAAGCTTGCTAGTGAATACTAAAATGTTTTCACAACAGTACAGAGGAGTAAAAAGTATTTTAGAGCTCCCATGTTATCAGATGTTACATTTCCAAACTATTTGTCTTTGTATATTGAGGTGAAAAAAGAACATAGGATTCTTTGAGGTTTTTAACCACCGCTGTCAGGTTATTTTATCTATTACAGTATCTGTCTTTTCTTACAGCTACCTACTTTATCTGCATTTAGCAAGGAAAAAACATGCCATATTTGTTGAATTTTTTTTTACTTTTTGAATTTACCTTGGAAGCTTTCTTAGTTTGCCTTTTTTCCCCTCTGTGTTATTTTGAAAGCCTTATGATAGCAAACCTCCAGTCAGTATCTCCTTATGAAACCCCTCACGATTCTGGGCTATTCATACTGATTCAAAATCAGCCTCCCTTGCACTTTAAGAGGGCTGAGGTTCAACTGATGATGACTAAAAGCGAAAGCCCCTTTAAAAAAATTTAAAATCCAAAGGTGCTAAATCAAGCAGATTACAACAAAGAGATTCTGATGTTGAAGCTTCTCTAACCTTAGGACACCATTATTAAAATACCTAAGAAATTACTATCCTGCAAAAACCAGTAATACTTGTGAATAAAGGAAAATAGTTTGGCCCACTGCACAGGTTTGGGCACAAAAGTGCTTGCTAAGCTATCTATTTCACACATGCAACGACAGAAGGTTCGATATTCATTCGATCGATGACTGAAAAGGCACAATGGCAAAATCGGACGGACTTCTTTTCAAATACAGATCTCCGATGTCCCCCTACAGTCTGCAGTCGCACGGCTGGTGGTGTGGCACAGACGGAGCAAGGGTTACATCAAGGCTGTTCTCTGGACCGTGCAAACAGTCTAGACCAGTGACCTGCAGCATCATGCCCTTTGAAGAAGAGGCAAGTTCGGTCACGACGAAGAAAAATCAAGGCGTACCCCTTTTAACAATAGGGAGCAGCTCGTGGCTGCAAAGAGGTAAGCAGGGGTAAGCAAAAAAGGCATCTGCTTCCATGGTTACAGGCCAAGCATGGGAACCTTGCTTTTGAAGAGGGACGGTTCTCAGGCTCCCTCACAGGCTATGTCATGCATTATAAGCAAAGGCAGGTTGAGCTGAAATCCGCAGAGTTATTTCAGAGTAAAATGATACGCGAGCACATGGCTGTTAGCAAAAAAAAAGTCACATGACTGTTTAGAAGCAGCCTTGCACGGTTTCCGAATTGAGCCTTTCGTTTGGGGCATTTTCTTCTTCTCTCTGCCTTTTTTTTTTTTTTTTTTTTTTTTCCCTTTTTCTCCGCTTTTGCAGCAAACTAAGAAAATTGGGAGAATGTTTATACAAAACAAACATTTGCTTGATACAGAAGATTCTGGCTGTTCTCCTTCTCTAAACTGAAAAAAGGTCAAGGGTCAATGTTTTTTCGTGACAGGGCCACAAATCCTTTTGTTAGCGTAGCTTTAGCAAATGCCATTTAAAATAAGATTTTGCTTTTCTTTCTAAGTGCATATTATAATAGTTTGACAGAGCATGAAAGTAATGAATTTCTGTCTCTCTGAAATAACTTTTTTGTTCCGATATTTTGCTAGTTATTTTTCTTCCGTTTTCGGCTCTACAATGTTAATTTGTAAGATTTGCACTCCCAAGCCAGACAATTAAAAATGCACACAGAAGTCAGCACACAGAAGTCTCACCTTCTTCAGGGGAAAACCAAAATATATTATCTGCTGGCTATAGGTAGTAAAAATGTGATCACTGAATGTAAGGCAGTGGTGTAACCACTAACCTTTGAGAATTGTTACGTTTGTACTTTGTTTCTTTTTGCTTTGTTATTCCTTTAGCTGCGGCGTATTACATTTCCTCTTGAAAAATTAAAATGTGTAATGTAGTTGCTCCCGTGTAAGAGGGGCTGTTTTATTAATTGTATTTAATAAATCTGCTCAGTGAAATTTTAACTGTTTGTGCTGGTTTGTAAATTTTGGTGGCTTACTATTCCGATTGGAATTATACTGTTACAATGTTTGCTTTAGGACCAGTAGTTTCTGCTATGTACTTACTATATGTTCTGTTTTGGTACAAGCTACAGCGTTTGTGTTCTTATTATCAGTATGACCTTAATTTTATCCCAGTGATTCCTCTTAAAGCTGGCAGGGGCAGGACATAAATATCTGGTGAACTGTTGAACAGAGTTTGAAGTTTCAGGAATACTAATAATTACTCTGGTCATTTCTATCAGTAATTTTTGCTGCTCTTTAATAAATGCAGGGTACTCGGTAGAAATTGTATTGCTATCCTATAACTGTAATTAATATTTATGAGTGTTTCAAGGGGAGTAGTTTCTCAGGGTGTATTCTGAAGTTCTGTTGATCTATGGGATGGTTTGCTTTAACTTTAGACTGGGGACTGCATATTCAAAATGATAGTATGTGTGTGAACCAAGTGTAAATTGTGTCTAAATAGTGACAGGCTTTTATTGAAAAAAGTTTTTGGCCTACCCTGCACATTTATAGGCCAAAATTATCTAAGAAAACAACAAAAACTGCATAGGACAATATAAACATGTGATACAAGCAAGTAAATATTAATAGCAAAAGTAGGAAGTACAAAATCTTAAAATAGTCATGATCTGGATTAATTGGATTCATTGTGGATAATTTATATCCTGCATATTAATTTAGTTCTCAGATAGTCTTTGACATGATTGCAAATTGTACCTTTTCTCCAAAAGGTCCGTTAACTAGTCTCATTAGCTTAAGAGGAAAATCTGTTTGCTGGTCTTTTGTATAGGCTGTTACATGTAATAAGACGTTTTTCATATTCCTCCTGAACTACAGAAGCATGTTAATGATAACAAACATGTTCATATACTGACTGCAGTTTAGAAATTCGTACACTGTGTGGAAGTGTTGTGCTTTAAGGTTTATTTAGACTGTGTGAGATTCTCATAATTTTTGTTTGTTACCTTCAACAATAAATTAAAAGATTAAGTACTCAGTATTACCTGTATGGCATAAACAGTGCAAAAGACAGTGCTGTTGTATTTGGTATCCAAATACTGCTTGAAATTCAGCCACGCAATAGCAGCAATCACTTATTCTCACGCTAATAACACATTAAGTTTTAACAAAAAATAAAAAAGGAGAGAGAGAAAGAGAGAGATTGGCTCCTGGAAGGACGATTTTTAAAATAAAAGGCCTCCCTCTTGCGTGTTTTAATGTAATTGATAAGAAAGTCATCTCTAGATTCACAGTAGCCCTCACAGTGTACCAAGGGGAGGATCTGATCTTAATTATATTCATGATCATTTCTTGAAATAATTACTCATCTCATGTAAGGGTCTGAGGACAGAGAATTGCAATGAAAGATGTACAAGACTTGGTGTTGAAGGGAAAAGCTGCGTCTCTATTAGCAATGAAAATACAATTGTGAAACGCTTAAGTTTTATTTCTGTTGTTGGTGATATCGTGTGGATTTTACCATGTGTTGATATATTGCCCCAAAGTACACACACCCCTGGTGTCGTCAGTTGTGCACACTGAAGCTCTGAAAAACACATTGGGTTATACTGGCTGCTGCTTGAGCAATGTGCCAGTTTTGCACCTAGGTATTTTAAGCTGGAGTTCAGGAATCCAGTTAGAGGTATTTTGTTCAGATAAAGCCGGTGATGACTACTAGGCTGATACTTCTATTTACTTTCCCCCTTTGAGTCATTATTCAGATGAAGGAGGAAATCATCTAAACGTCTTACTTGAATTTCTTGAATACTAGGGCTCTAAGAGCCTCAAGAAGCAACACTATCTTCTAACCTTCATTGCAATATAGAAGCTAATTCAGCTTTCAGCTTCTTTGTTCAAAGGGAGTGCATCACTGGTCCTCAGAACAGGGAAAAGGAGGGCTTTTTTTTTTTTTGTATTGAAGATTCCTCCTGGATGTTGTGAAATTTTGTGTTTTGCATAGCAAGGATTATTGGATGCAATTTCCTTCATAATGAATGCAATTTGTGCCCATGTTGTTTTCAGAACTTATTCCTTTGTTTTCACAAGAGAGGTGGACAAAGTTTTAACACAGTATGCTGTTGCTGAGGTTTGCTGTGTCATCAATTTATTTTAGAAGAATTTTAGACTGAATTGCTCACTTGAATTAAGGGAGGTATCAATCCTACCAGCATGGTTTATCTACCCTTTCTTCCCTCCATTTTTATTTCCCTGAAGAAATACAAAGGATTATGGAAATCTGTTAAGAATGCTGAACCAATGTGGAAGACCTAACCTATGAAAGCTTCAGCAACTGAGAAAAAGGTTTTAGAACAGGTATTCATTTCACAAAGTATCTCTTGAGTCACCCAGCTAAGCTTCTCTGAAAAACAGTGTCATCACTGTCATAGTATACTGAATGACAGCAAAGCAAATAACAGTCAAGAGACCACGATCCTCTTGCTTGGTGAAGATAAAAGTTCTGAAGTTTGGTATCATCTTTAAGCAATTTGTACACTGACACTCTATTATAATATGCAACAATGTTGTAGGTCCTCATTTGAAGGGCAGGAGTTTATCATGTTATGCATCCTAATAATCTACTGTATAAAATAAATAAAAAAAAAAACAGAAGAGAGCCCAGGTTTTAGTCTGGTGATAGTTAAGGTAAGAGGAATTATAGTTATTTGGAACATGAATGCAAAGATACCTTTTCAATTCAAGGTTTCTAAGTGTGCTGCCAGTTTTAATCCCCAGCAAAATTTTTTGCTTTTCCAGGCTCATCTTCTCTACATTTTCTTAATAACAGAGAATATTCAAGACTGACTGTGGACTTGCTATGAGCAAGGACTTTGAGAAGCCCATTTAGCCACCAATCATCAAAGCTTAAAACTGTGTTGTTTGAATTTTGGTAGTATGTGAAAGTATCTAGGCTTTTCTTCCTAAAACCAAGGTACCTAATAGACAAACAGCAATAGTTACAGTTATTTTCTTTAGGTGGATTTGCTGTGCAATATACTAGGGAATGATTAAGTGCATCAGCTTCCTTTTAAAATACAAAACAAATTAAATCTCTTTGGCTTTTGAATATTCTTCTTGGTCTATAATCACCACCACAAAAGGCATCAGAAATCTACTCCTTATTCTAGTCTCCTTCCAAATGCTTTGAATATGAATAACAGATGCAGGATGAACTCTCAGTCAAATGACCAGAAAGACATATTTTCTCACTGAATGGCATAGTTCAGTGATGTTTTTTTCCTTGAAATAGAAGTCAGTCCAGGATTCCAGGAGGATCTGAAGTATATGAAGTTCATTTCAATACTGTAATTTTCTGAGACTCTGATGTTGATAAGAAGTTGTCCCTTTAATGCTTATGTTCCATTTATAGAAGAGGAAGCTTTATCATTACTGAAATAATTTGGTATTTCTTGTAGCTTTTTAACAGAGACATGCAGAACAGCAATAACAACTTCATTCTTGTGTAGATCCTGACTAATTTAAGATCACAATCTTTGTGGTATGATGCCATGATGAAAGTATTTCCTGCAAAGATCTGGTCATGCCAATCATAGAATCATGGAATCCTAGAATAGTTTGGGTTGGAAGGGACCTTCAAAGTTCAGCCGTCCTGTCCCCCAACCTCCCACTAGACCAGCTTACACAAAGCCCATCCAACCTATGGCTCCTCTCCTCTGAGGACAGGCTGAAGGAGCTGGGGCTGTTCAGCCTGGAGAAGAGAAGGTTCCGGGGAGACCTTCTAGCAGCCTTTCAGTATCTGAAGGGAGCCTACAGGAGAGGGACTCTTTGTCAGGAAGTGTAGTGATAGGACAAGGGGTAATGGTTTTAAACTGGAAGAGGGGAGATTTAGATTGTATATTAGGAAGCAATTCTTTCCTGTGAGGGTGGTGAGGTACTGGAACACGTTGCCCAGGGAAGTTGTGGCTGCCCCATCCCTGGAGGGATTCAAGGCCAGGCTGGATGGGGCTTTGAGCAACCTGCCCTATTGGGAGGTGTCCCTGCCCATGGCAGGGGGGTTGGAACTTGATGATCTTTGGGGTCCCTTCCAACTCTAACCATTCTATGATTCAACCTGGCCTTGAACACTTCCAGAGATGGGGCAGTCACAACTCTGGGCAACCTGGACCAGTGTCTAACCACCCTCATTGTAAAAAATTCCTTGTTATATCTAACCTAAATCTGTCCCCTTTCAGTTTAAAACCATTGCCCCTTGTCCTATAACTACAGGCTCTGGTAAAAACTCTCTCCATCTTTCTTACAAATTCCTTCAAGTTTTGAAAGGCCACAATAAGGTCTCCTTGGTGTATCTTCTCCAGGCTGAACAACCCCAACTCCATCAGTTTTTCTTCACTGGAGAGATGTTGCAGCTCTCTAATAATTTTTGTGCCCCTGCTCTGGACTCTGCAACAGGTCCATGTCTTTCCTGTGCTGAGGGTCCCAGAGTTGAATGCATGACTCCAGGTGGGGTTTCACCAGGTTGGAGAAAGAATGAATCACCTTCCTCAAACTGCTGGCAACACTTTTACACAGCCCAGGATATGATTGGCTTTTTGGGCTGCAAGAAGATGTATCACCTTGACGTAGAAAGCAAGTTTTTCTAAAAAATGGTTGCTTTAGCCATTCTAATATAGTCAGAGATTCATCACAGTTTCTTCTTAGGCAAAATACTACTTCTCACCATTTGTCTCCTCTTGGATGCTACATAACAATTTATGGAAAATCAAACAGAACTTATGAGGGATCAGAGCTAGGGATCTAAGCTACTGTTGGTCTTTGTTTTAAAATATTGTGCTATGTAAGGAGGACTATGTTGGGGTTTTTTTTGTTAATATAGTAATGAAAAGGAATTCTCAGGATATATATTGGTTATTTTGTATACAGACATGCCTTTGGTAGAATTATTACATCCTGTTTCAGAGCAGGGGTAGAAATTTCCACTGTGTTTGTATCTGTTGAAGAGCTCTGGAAGTTTTACATTGCTGCCAAGAAAAAAATTCTGAAGAAATCTTGTAATACTTGTATGCTCATGAGTAAAGAACCTTGCAAACTAGGGGAAGCAGATAAAGTTTGCACTTAGCAGTACATGAAAGAATACATAGAAAAATGACAAATGAGAACAATCATTTCAAAAAAGAGGAACTTTGAAAAGATCATCATGTATGCTTAACAAATGCCACTGTCAAGGACATGTTTATAAGAGATCTGGCCAAAAAAAAAAAAAGGATTTTCATAGACAGTAGAAAATCTGATGATTTTTGCTTTGAGAGGCATGATGACTGATAGTTTGACCTTAAAAAGCTATCTGAACTTACACCCTGAAAAAAAATCTTTCATATTTCTCTGAAATGACATACCTTTGATCTTGCTGTGACTTCGATATGGTGTCTGAATGAGTGTTGTGTGAGAAACCTACTGGTATTTCTTCTCTTAGTTCTGCATAGATGATCTCACCTTTAGGATGCAGTGTTTAACAATTTTAAACAAATATCTTTTTCCTCTAACTGTATTTTCCTTGAGGTGATACTGGAGTCCATCTGCTTTTTATTCACAGAGCAAGGTAATTCAAGAAATGCTCTTATAAGCACCTATCCTGGTGCTTACTCTATTGCAACAGGGCAAGCAATTTAGGGAGACCACATGAGTCTCTTTGCTCTCTGTAGTTTATTTCACTTGGACTCCCTTGGCATCCATTGTTTTTAGATTTGTGATGTTAGAGGGGCATTCCCATCTTTATCCTTCAGTAGCTGTTTATGGACCTCCATGAATTTGTCCTTGAGCCTGAATTATCTGGAAGTCAATCTTCGTGGTATTGTGATTCAGGGAATGAAGTTAAGTGTTTGCTTTTTTGAGAATTAGCCTGACTTTTGGTTTCTGAGCACCAAGTAGGATGAAAAGTATTCATAATTACTTCTGCTTCTACTTCTACTGGTAATTAATTCAGTGTTGAGTTGTTTATGTTTGTGTGTTTGGTGATAGTCTAAATATGTGGTATTTAGCTTGGAATTGAAAATGGTCTGGATGAAAACCTTCCCCAGTTATCCCCTGTCACAAGGAACTTTGTCCCAAGACTTTGTCACATGAAAAATTGTTCAAATGCTTGTATGTAAATAGGATTGGTGAGATGTGAAGAAAACCTTCAGGAGTATGTGTTGGCCAAAACTGAAAATCCTGAGATACTCAGTCCAGCCTACCACTTGCTGAAAAACCTCTGGGATAAAGCTATCTGTACTAGCACTTCCCTCTTAAAGCAAAGAAACACTGGTGTAGTGGTAACAGTTTTTCCATTGTATAGCTGCTATTTAGAGGATGTAACGTAAATTCTTAAGCTATAGCAAAAGTCAATTTTTAAATATTAATCCACTGTGAGACCACAGAGTATGGTAACTGAGCAAGTTTACACCCTTTCATTTATGGCTGACCAAAATTCAGCATCTTGTTTTCACTTCTGAATGTTACAACAGTATGATTTCCTAAGCTACCTGTTGCTCATTCTCATGTTCTGTTCTAGAATACCAATTGTCAAATTGTGATCCTGTCAAATCATTACACAAATGCTTGATTTTTGAGGGGAAATTGTGCTGCTTCTAGTTACCATGAGTTTAAATGATATACTAGAGGACCCATTTTCAATACACAGTTGAAAATTACTGTCAATTTGGAATAATTCAGAGAAAACTTCACAGTTTGGAGACTGTGAGGAATAGAAATGTTATATCTGTGTTTATGATTGTTTCTGCTATTATCTGATATCTTGTGATTTAAGAAAGGAAATGAAGGAGCTGATTATATTAATAAGGCACAAAATACACTGTTCGGTTGATCCAGTGTAGATATTGCCAAATGAGGTATTTGTTTAGATATGGTCAGTGAAGAGTATTTCTAGGCTACAGCAGATTTCATCCAGTCAGAATCTCTAAAAATAGATCAGATGAATCATGCTGTAAAGTGTCTCTCTAATTTTAAAAGGGGCCTGCGGTGACTATCTCAGAGGTGCTACTTAAAGCTAAGTAAAATGAAATTCATCTGAATTGACCGAGATATAAAAGTGGTATATCTGTAAACCAGGTCTATGCCACTTCAAAATGTATCAAGTTACACCTTTTAAGATAGTGAAATAAAATTATTAAGGCCTCCATATGAGGCACTGCAACAGCCTTCCCAGGAATACTTCCTAGCATCCAGAGTGTCCAGGTGCAGGAAGCTTGAACTTAGTTGCAACAAACAGAGAAAGGCTAGTAAAATGAATAGTGGGAAGGGAGATGTTACTGGGAGGATACTGAAAGCTTTATTTCTCTTCAATAAAATAAAGGCCAAGAGAAAAGATACGTTATGGGGAAAGGAGAATTGCAAGCCAAGGAGAAACATTTAATCTGAGGAATAGATTTGTGAGAAAGGTAACTGGCAGATAATCAGACTGAAAGTTAGAAGATTTCTAGCCATCAAAGCAGTGGCGTTCTGGAGAAGCCTCCCAGCAAGTTGGTTAGGTTTTGTTTTCCCGCACACATCTAGCTGTTTGCGAAGTGGAAAATGATACATGTGTGAAAGGGAATGTGAAACACAGTTGCCTCTGATAGCCTCGATATGCCACCACTTTGATCCTAGAAGGGGATGTGTATGCATGGCTGCACTTATTGAAGTGACAGTAATTATGCTGTAGATATGCCTATACTATCAATGTGAGTATGTTGTGGTGCTTCTTTAAACTTGTAATTAATACTAATTGAGCTCTCAGAAACTAGAGGGTTCCTCATTTAAAAATCCTGTGCGTTTGCTGAATGTACCAACAGTTTACTAACTTATCCCACTTGTTGAAAAACTCCATCTGAACGAAAGCAAAGCACTAAATGGGATCTGTTGATAACAAACAGCTCAGAGGAGCTCTTACCATAAACTAAGTGTCTTTTGCCAGAATACAACTCTTGCTACGTGTCTTTTCCTGTGTTATTATAGTAGAAAGGTGATTATAGATTAATACTTCTAATAAATTCTGCTAAACACAGGTTTGTTTTTGCTGTGAAGATGTTAATAAAAATGAGAAAAATTAAAGGCTTTGTGCATAAATCCAAGCTGTATGTTTTCTAACAAGCTACAAAAAGAATTTTCAAGTGCTAAAATTCAGTCTAAAAAATGGCGCTGGTTGCCACTTTATAAAAAGGGTAAGAAAATAATAAAATCGTGACTCTATTTTCATACACAGCTCAGCACACAACTGAGTGTGCAGCCAGTGAGAGAGTTGCCCCCAGGGTGTACCACGGTGAAGGGCTTGTGGGGCCTTCCAGAGAGAAGGTGGCAGAGGAATAAAATCAGTGACCTCCTTTGTGGCCTGCTGCCAGCCTGTGTCAGCTGCAGCCCTCGGAACAGCTGGGTCTGAACCAGTCCTGGTGCTGGCGAACTGTTCGGATGGGCCGAGCCAGGCAAACAAGGGGTCAGGCCTTGCGGTACTGGCCTGTTTTGTTGCTTAAGCTGCTGGTATATGGCCATTCCCATAAAGCTGGTACCCTGTGGAAGTTCATCAAGCCTTGAATTAACAGGGTTCCCCTTTTTCTTTTGCTCTGCATATTTCATAATGCTGGGGATGGGTACACAATCGTGCCTTTCTTTGAAACGGGGTTAATTTTGAAATAACCAGGTGATATGCGGAGCCTCGGCTATTCTTTTGCGCAAGTCCCCTGCTTTTGTTCTGATGCCTTGCCTCTCTTCCAGGGGTACAGCTGCCTTCTCCTTTCACAGCGGGGCCATGTTTGCCACCTCACCAGCCACAGGTAAGCCTTGAGACCGTTTCAGACCTAACCCTTCAGTTGCCCAACCTCTGGCACAGGGTACCGCAGGCAATGCCGCTGTGCTCTGTTCCACTGGGGCTTTTCCAGGGACAGAGTTAGGACATACTCCCTCTGTTTTTGAAATGACTACCCAGGAGCACAGCCGTGGTGCTTATCCTGATGGCGCATCACTGCCAGGGCACGGGGCTGGATGTGTGTGGCAGCCATAAGCAACACCCCTGCCAGCACTGTGCCAGGCTGCATGAGTATTCCTCAGACCAAGACCTGGGCCCTGCTGTGATGGAGGCAGGGTCCAGGCCCACTGCGGTGGCCAAGACCTGCAGCCTCAGCCTGGCTGGGGTGGTGCAACAGGGCCATGACGCTTGCTCTGGTGGGGATGTAGCTCAGCACTGGCAACACCTGGACTGGGTCTAAAATGCTAGCACCATTACATTTGATGGGAGTTTTGTCATTGTTATCTTCACTCAGATGAAAATTTCCCCATAAACCTCTAAGGGAGGTTAAATGCCAGCCCTCACACTTGTGTAGAGTGGTAGTGTTTCAAATCAGAATGTGCTATTGGACCATGTCATTTAAGCTCTTTTAACTTACTGTAATTGGTGCTGTTACTCCCTTGTATTTTGTCACTGAAGCAAGAGAGGACTTATTTTTAACTTAATCCACTAATTATCTTCATAGCAAGAATGATTAATTCCTGAAACAAACTGTCAAAAATTGTACCTCTTACCTAATTTACATGTGATTAACTTCGGTCATTGTTTCCTCTTGCCACTTATAGCTGGTAGTTGTTTTCATAGAATCATTGCTATATCTTTGTTCAAATCAGCTAAAATAGATCTGATATCTTTTAAGACTTTCACTGGAACACGTATGCTCCAGTATTCAGTTTTAGTTGCTCTACCTTCAACTCCATCTATTTTTTTCCATATCCTTTTAAAAATTTACAGGAATTTCTGAACATTACTTTCCAAACATCAGTAGGATTACTACTGATACTGCAGCTGGAGGGAAAAAGCAGATTTCTGTAACTCCTACTTTACCGGCCCTTTGGAAGTCACGCGGTTGTGCTAAACTCTTTATGCTGGGACCTTATGTTGAATGGTAAATCCCTGACCTTACTGGATCCACTTCAAGAATGGCTCATTCGGTTTGTCTTTCTGATCTAAGGATGGATTTTGAATGTGTGGTTATTTGCACAGGTTTGCATTCTCCACTGAAAACTGTCTTGGCTAGGTTCATACTAAAAATTCCTTGTTACTTTTCCTTTTCTTCTCCCTTCAGGCATTAGTAATAGTTTACTTTTATGTTGGATTCTGCTAATACTTCCATTTGATGTGAATGTGCAATCTCAGAAGAATATCAAGCAATAATAAAAAGTTTATGGAAAGGTCTTTTGAATTATCTTTTACCTAGAGATGGTCTTCAGTTCAAATTACATTGATTTGGGATGCCAGGCATCTAGTAGACATCTGTGTAAATTTGACTTATACTTTTGGTTTCAGTAGAGGAGATGGCTATGAAAAGGGAATATTCAGGAATATTAGCCATGAATGTGAAGGACAAGTATGAGTGTCTGCTTAATGTTGAATTAGTGGAAAACAGTCATACTGCTGTATTCTTGAAAACAGTAATTCACCAGCATATTTCGACTAGAGAAGGTAATACAGGCCTAGCTTTTCTGTGAAATAAATTGAACTTCATTACAATGGCAGTCCTAAAGCCAGGTTTGATGACAACACTCTGGCTTTAATTCACTTTCCTCCTTTCTCTTCCCAAAACCTTCACAGTCATAATTTCTTTCCCTCCTGCTTTCATTTCCTCCTTTTACTGTGAAATTTTTGTTAGATTGTGGTTCCTTTCTTTCGTTTTTATGTGTCTAAGATCAGTTTCTTTTTTACTGTCCTTGTTTTCTCTCAAGGTTCTGTTTGTCCATAAAATCTGAGTAAATTTTTTTTTTGCTTTATTTTTGTGGTCTTTTCTTTCCATCATTAACTTTTTTCCTTTCTTTTTTTTTTTTTTTTTTTTTTTTTTCCCTATCTGGAGACAGTTTTTCTCTACTTTGTATTACTAACTAAAAAATAAAAATCTGAATTTGTGGTTGAAGGGCAGTCCGAACAGACTGTATATTTAGTCATAAATTTTTCAAAAGTAAGAAGTTAAAGAAATAAAAGGCAAACAATAATGTTTTGACTAGAATCTATGGAGGAGTTGCTCCTAAATGCTAGACAATAGTCCCTATCCACCAGATTACAATATTTTTATGGTTACTGGACTATGCTGAAAGAAACTTTCTTACTCTTATCAGTAGAAGCAATTGTTACCTCCCACATTAAAGGCAATTTGGCTTTTTCCCCCTTCTTGGGAGTCCTTTAGTGATATAATTATTTACATATATTGTAAAAGATTACGTTTATTATTCAATTGAAAGTTATCCAGTCACTTCTGTTTGGGAATTATTAATGGAAAAAGACAATGAATGAAAATAACACCATATTTCTGAAATTTGATAGAATTACAGTATACTGAAAACATAACAATATGGGATGATACATTTTAAAAAAAGAACCTTGTAGGATACACTGATCAAAGTTGAGCTTAGCTGTCAGTAGTAAACCTTATCCTCCAATTTGTCATTAAAAAGAAGGAAACTCGAATAGCTGTACATGTTGATGTTGGAAAAAAGAA
>VZRU01001185.1:279604-377821 GCA_013398155.1 Pedionomus torquatus | reverse complement strand
AAAAAAAAAAAAAAAAAAAAAAAGAAGCATTTCCCCATTACGGAAAAACCCAAATATAAAGCATGCTATTGTTTGCTGCACATGTGGCAACCAGTCTGGTTTATATTAAGTTGAAGTTACTGCCATCTGGTGGGGAAAACAGTATTATATCACTACATTTGGGAAGAATTCTGTTAGTATTACTTTCTCTGTTACGTATGTGAATATTGTATATATGTGTGTATGTATATGCACCTATATAGAGATAGATATAAATATATCTATACATAATATTAGCATTTGGGTTAGATTTTAAAAGAATTTGAAAATATTCAATGATACAGAATAGCCAGCTGCATTGGAGATTAGTCACAGGTATAAAAAATGTGTGCAAGAAAATAAGGGAAATATAAGAGGTAAAACAGATGACAGACATGCAAAATCTATGCTGCGATACTGCCAGTGCACCCACATTTCTGGCCTAGATTGATATAGATAATCAAGTGCAAAGCTTGTCCCTAGAAGTTTCCTTCGTACTTTGCACAGCTGGATATTTTACATTTTGTGCAGTATTTTGTGTGGCACTTCCTATTTAGAGATGACCACTAATTCTTGCTGCAAAAAAATCTGGGCTAGCTCTGCCTTAGTGCTCCATTCTCGACTCACATTTTCTCTTTAGTGCAGGATATTTGTTCCTCCATGGTTCTTGCCCTATACTTGTGTTAACTATTGTCTGATTCTTGAAAGATCAGCCCAACAAAAATGGATTTGTATGAACAGTGCATCAGGGGATTCTGTGGGGCATCTTACAGATATAAAGTTAATTAGGTTGTCTTCTCGAGGAGCTAACACTCATATGTTAGGTGTAACAGTGCAGTGAACGATAGGCAAAGTGGTAGTAGAAGAAGAGAGATGATACTGGGAGACAGTGTCAGATACCTATCTTTAGTAATAAATTGCTTGGTAACCATATGACGATAATAACTAGTATCCATAACTTGTCCTTTTTTTTTTCATTATTATGGTGTCTGAAGACCCCAAACAAGATTAAGTCAGCTCTATATACAAATATTAAATAGGCTTTGTCCTATTTATATGCTGTGTTTTCTTCTGCTGGAGAACAGCAGAAGTAGTTCTTTGCACTTATTCTGTGAAATATATTGCCTTTTTCTCTACTAAGAAGGCACATATCACTAGGTTTATATCAAAATATATCTTTAACTGGCATCTTCTCATGCTAAGAATCAAAAGTTTAGAAGGATCCAAGAGTCTCATGGGGTGCATAGCAGCACGGTCAAATTCCCAGCACTGCTGTGTTGTCCAAAGCTCCCTGGCTGCATGCTTAGCTCCAGTGGAAGCCCGTTTTTTTTCAGTGTGCAAGTGTTGGGATTGGCTGAGGTAAGGCCAAAGAAGGCATACATGGCTTCAGCATTCCTTGGGCTTGACTGTTTCCAGGCCAGTGGTGGTTAATGATGGAACACTAGGCACAGGATGTAGTGGAGTTGACTCTGAGTCCTGCTAATTTCAGATCACTGAGGAGGCTAACTTCAGGCCCCTGTGAACATCATACCTTATGCTTAGCTGGACAAGAAGTCGTCAGTAGCAGAAAAACATTAGATTAGTGGCAACCAAATCCTGTGTTGTCTTACAAGGGATATATTATTGTGATGATGTTATCTCCATTGTATTGTTTTGGGGGGAGTGGGAAACATTTTTCTGCTGAAATTTTGCTTTGGTGGGCTTTGTAAGGCTGTAGTCTACAGTAACATTTTGTTTCTTTGGTTGCTTACTGGCCTCAACAGTGACATCCTGAAAAGGCCTGCTAAGTGCTTGTCTGATTGCATGTTACATTCCTGTAGATCAGTTAGCTTGAATTGCAGGAGCTTGCTTGATTGATAAGATTTGGGATTCTGCTTCCTATACAGGTGAAATTTCCATTCCTGTTCTATACAGAAAATCTTATGAGACTGCAGGTTTATATGTTTTACAAAGTCCTTGGTGAAGTCTGTTTTGCCTGAAAGCCATATCCTTCTTACTCTCATAGTCATGAAAACTCTGTTTTCAAAATGATGGGTTAAAGAGCCCTACAATTTTTTGAATTCCTTCATTCTCTAATCTAATTAAGCAAAAACCTGAATAACAGTGCCTTTTCATACATTTATTAGATGCTACGAATGGGTTAAGCATGGTTGCAGTGAAAGATATTTCTCATCTCATTTTTCTTGTTTATTTTGTTTAAAATTCTTTTTCACTTGGTTGGGTTTTGCTGCCTGTTGTAGTTTTTTGTTTGTATTTTGTCTTTTTCTTTTTCTGAACTCTCTAGGAGTCGGAATCCTGCCCAGATAGTATCTTTCAAAAGGAAAACCATTGACCTTGTAATCCTGTCATTCTGCTTTTAAGACTACATTGCACATGCAGGTATATGGTTTCTTCATAGGTTTTAGAGGAAGTACTTTTTCATGACTTAGCAGTGTAATTGCCTAATTGTTTTTCAAGGAGACAGACACTGTTCTCACAGTAAGGCTCTTACTGTAAAGGTTTAACAGTAAGAGTTGGGGTGCTGGGTGGTACATGACCACATATTAAGGAAGTACCTCAAACTCAAGCTCACAGCTTGTTCCATACAGTGCAAAGAGCTCTCTAGTTTGCATAAGACAGAAAAGTGGAACAGCTTTCAGAGGAAGATAATCCCTGGTTCCCTCTTCCAGCCTTCAGGTCTTTGACATAAAGTTTACCTTGTGCTGCATGACAAAAGTACCTAAATTGATTAGCTCTTGATTGCAAAATTGGCTGCTCTTACTTTCCAGTACTCTGGTTAAAATGACCAGAAGTTATCCTTTCTTTGAAATCCTGGTGGTGCTGAGATGCAAGCTTTCTGGAATATCTGTTTCTTTTTATCTGTGTGTCTTCCCCTCCCCTGCCCTTACCTCCTCTTCCCCCACTCCCTCTTCCCCCACCCACCTGCAGCTTCACATATTTATTTATAATCCCCTGGGATTAATGAACAGCTTGACATCTAGAAGATAATTGCTCTCTGTGCTTAGGATAACTTAGTTTTAAGAGAAGCTTTTGTCAGGAAAAGATGACATAATGGTCATAAGGTTAGAAGAATGTACCTTCTGAATCAAAAATGACAGTCTGTTAATTGGGATAGAGTTTAATGTTATGTGATATGAATTACGTTAGATCATGGAATGCATTGAAGTCTCTCAAATTTCAACTATCTTAATCAAAATTGATTATAGATGTGTCCTTACTCCATGAAAAATTGATGCAGAAATGAGTGAGTCCAGCTCTTTGACTTCATTATGCAGGAAATTGGATCAGAGCATCATGGTGATCCCAGCTAGTTTTGAAAACCTATGAAATTGTGGATGTGCCTTTCCAGGAACAATCTGCTAGATGTGATACTTGTATTTGATATTTGAATCTCTGTCCTTGGAATTGTTTGGGATTTGACTAGACAAGCTCCTGAGAAACCTGCTCTTAGACCTGCATTGAGCAGGGGATGGGATTAGATGACTTCCAGATATCCCTTCCAAGCTCATTTATTCTGTGATTCCATGGTATGAAATCTAGTGCTCTAAAGACAAGAGTTTCCCAAAGAATAGGGATTTCAGTAGAAGGTTCTTATCTTGAAGGTGGCTAAAGTTAATTGCCTTAATTAGGCAGAAAACCACTATAATGAATTCAGTTTATGCACAGTGGAAATTTTTATTGACTTTATAAAGACTGTCTCCTTGGCCTTGCTAAGGAATGTTCAGAGTGGTGGGAGCCACTTCTTATGGAAATTCAAGCACGAGGCATGGATCTTTTATGCGGCTTTGTCTGACACAAACATAGAAGTATGTGTATGTGTTTATTAAAACGATAAAATAAAAGAAACCTTACCAAACTTTATATTTTACACTTAATTTCTCCCTTAGGAAAAGAGGAAATGAACCAACTATGACAAACACTACTTCCAGCTCTTAATGGACTACTGAGTGTACTTCGATAACCTGATGCTAAAGGCAGTAAAAAGATTATACTTCTATTTATTTAAAAATATTTAGAATACTAAATATTTTTATGGTGCTTTATTTTCTTTTCAAAGCAAAACAATTTAAATGCTTTCTAACTTTCAGACTGCCAGTACTGTATCTTTAAATCCTGTGGGTTAGCAATCCAAAGATCAGTAAAATGCAAACGATACTTTCTGTAATTCTTGTGCTGTCATCTCTTGTTTAGAGGGAACACCCTCTCTCTGGGGTAGAAAAGTAATTTAGTCTAGGACACTAAGCAGTTTTGGCTGGTCTTGAGCACATATCTCAAGGAAAATAAACTTTCATGAACTTCATACTGTTCTTATTCCTATATTGTGGGGAAACTTCAAAAGTCAAGTTATTCAGAAGTGTTGGTTAGCTGAATTCAAGGAGTGCTTTTGAAGTCAACATCTTGTTTACTTACAGATGTGGCTAGGTTACATTTTGGGAAAAATCAGTTTCGATGATATGCCACAATGTTGATATTCCTCTTCCTGGTGTGTTGCCTTTCCATTTAGAGGGGCATACACAACTGATCCACAAGAAAGCTGACCCATCATTTCTTCGAATTTAGTCTCAACTGATAATAAGCAAAGAAATGCCAATGAGCTGTGTTCTTAATTTATACATAACAAAATTTGGTCAGCTACAATATGAATATTTTTTGCAGTGAGTAGCCAATATAGATGGACAGCTGAGCGATAGTTATTATTCAGTATTTTGTTGTCATTCAGTTTTTGGATTAATCATGACACAAAAGCAGAGCCAGCTTTGGTCCGTGTTTTTATACTTCAGATCTTATTGCTGTATTAATGTAATGGAACAATTATAAAACCATCTTAGGTCCACAAATAGATTAGCTACTTTCAGCTACTGCATCAAGCTGTAACTAGTAAAACCTACATGAACACAACAGGCTTCATGCAGACCTAACTTGAATGTCCCTACATTGCTTTTCCTGGATGAGGAGTGCAGAAAACGTATGCAGAAGCAAATTCAACAGGTATTACCATTTTGGGCAGTGTCAACTGTCCCAAACCCCCAGTGAATCTATTTGCGGTCACTATCACTTACTCCTGCTCCATTTCCAAAAGGTCTTATTAGGTCAGGTGTACAAACATACAAGCACTGAGAGGTGGTACTGGGCTGGAGCTGGTGAACTCCAAGAGATCAGACTTCACTGTAATGCCTTTTCTCTCTGCTCCCCAAACAGCACGAGAGCACTCAATAACTTGAGCACAGGACTGAACCCACGCTGGCAGGGTCTGTTTGAACTGTGTGGTGTCTGGTCCTCTGGGAAGTAGAGGCTCAAAGCAGCACTGTAGTGTGATGAACGCAGAACTTTGCTGTGTCACAACCAGCTGTGTGGTGTGACATCTCAGGCTTGGTAGTCTCTCTAAAACTGTTTGTATTTACCTTACCACCTCCCCTTCTCTGCTCTCCCTCTCCACCCTCCCAGTCCCCCCAATTTCTGGGGGAACTCCTGTTACCTTGGACAACAGAGAACTGATGATGCTGCAGTGAGGAGGTAACTGAGTGGGTATAGTAAAATAGCATAATAATAAAATCTCTTTGATTTTTATATCTATTATTGTTAAAGGATTTGCTTTATTTTTGCCTGATTTTTAATTCTGTCTCTTAATTTAGAATAGTCTTTATTCTTCATATCTGCATTTCATTTATGTACTGCTTTAAAATTGTTGAAAAAAAGATATAGGATTGTAACATCTTTTAAGCAGGTCATACTATGGCAGGGCCTATACTCTTATTTTTCCAGGTTCTTACTTCCCTTCAGATTACTTAATTGCTCAGTGGTGTTCAAAATGAGAATTGCCTCGATGAACATTTAAAATATTCAAGCTTTACTTTCCCTTATATTTTGTGTTTTTATATCTTCTGCCCCCATCTTGCAAATGTAGTAGCTCTCTGGAATGGTGTTTAAAAAAAATAATCAAAGGCAGTTAGACACCTTGTTAGGAGTGTGTCTGATGTGTTGGATTCACAGCTGCACGTGCACCTGCTGAAGAGGGGAGTGGAGGCAGGGAGAGGGTCCAGATCCCTCAGCACCATCTATTGCTTCACATCCAAAATCCTCGCAACATGGTAGCATCCCTTGTTTGGATCAGCCCTGACCTTATCCCCCGGCAAGAAATTAATCTGTGTTTAGAACAGGTGACTGGTGCTCTGAAGAGCTGGGTCTTCTTGCTATGTCTGTCACACCACTCAGGCCACGTATATACTGTATGGACATACTCCAGATATCATTTGTTCCTTATTTTCAGAGTACTTAAAGGAGGCATTTGTGGCTTCCAGTGCAACACCTATGAACTCTCACAATTCCAGCAAAAGACAAGAGGGAGATGTGCTTTAAAGTACAGAAACAGGTGGTCTGAATAACATCAGTCCATAAGAAGTTTGTTTTCGGTATCCAAAATGAACTAACCTTCATATTTTTCTGCCCATTAAACTGAAACAATGCTAATGACACTTTTCCACACAATGTATGTATATGCTGTATTCTCCTAGCTAAGTGATGAAGATTTGTGGAGTGCTTGGACAGTATATATTATTTGCTAAAGAAGCAATCTTTCAGAAATAACGTCACGTTAAGTTTTAGGGGATCTGAAAAGTACCTTCATTAAAGGAGATAAAACATTGAGTAATGAGACCAAATAGATGTGCTGAAAAGTGCAATCTTGAATAGATTGTCCTTTCTGAACATCAAGTGACATCTATTCTAATTATAAATTATGTATTGTCATATAAAGACTGTTTTGTAGTGAGAACATAAACCAAGACTTGATCTTCAGGATTGTGCTTTGTTTTTAATGTGCTTTCATACTAAAATATATGCGTATATATTAACATGTGTACCTACCAAATAGCAAAACCTCATATTTTGAAGCTACTTTGACATTACTAAGTTGAACACCAGAACATAACCTAGAAATACATGCATACACATATCTAGAAATTAGTACAGTTGGGTTTTTTGGTGTTTTTTATTTGTTTTTGTGTTTGTTTTTTTTTTTGTTTGTTTGTTTGTTTTTAACATATTGATTATTTCAGTGCATAACAGCTTTTTCTTCTCATGGGTACTATTTTGAAAACTTAGATACACTTTTGAAATGTTCTGTGTACATAAATATAGTTCTAAGATCCTTTGGAGTCAGTGGTTTTGATCAGCTTCACCAAGCAGGCTTTTTTTTTTGAGAATCTCTTTAGACAAATGATGGTTGAATATGGCATTAGATGAAAATCTGAGAGAAAACTAGTTTGCTTGCTTTGTTTGTTTGTTGGGGGTTTTTAGAGCTTTCAAGTCTTCTAGGAAGGTTATGTTCCTTGCTGAAAGGTTTAGTATTTTAATTTCTGAATCATCTTTAAAATTTAATGACTTAATTCAGCTCACCATAGTTGTAGTACAACGGAAGTCAGTACAAGAACATAGTGAAAGGCATGATTAATTTAATTTTGAAGTGGTGTTTTCAAAGTCAACATGATTATGCAAATATATGCCTTAATATCAGGACACTATTAAATATCTACAAATAAATGCTGCATCATTTTTTATTGTGTGTTATGCCTCATCCACTGGTTTATACCAGAGATAACATTGTCTTTTTTGAGAATGATCTGGCATTCTGACTTTGCAAAACTAAAATGAAGACTGACACAGAAAGTATGTCATGAAGAAAAATGAAGAATGATTAAAGAGTAGGACATTAGGTGAAAAATTGAGAAACTTTAAAAAATATTGGTTGTGTAGCTGATGTGCCAAAATGTGCAACTTATTGATTTCTCCCTCCTTCATTTCATTCACAAAAATGTCGTAGAGCAGAAAGAACAAGACATTTTTATTATTTGTCTGGTTTTGCTGCAGAGCTATTTTTATGGAAGACAACTGAACTTACAAATCTGAAGGCCTACTGGCTTAAAGGTAATCTAAATAAGTATGAAATCTTGATGGAAGAGGACATACAGCTGACCAGGGGTTAGTATTATAAACAGTTTGAGCATCCGTTTGGTGCAGCTGTTCTCACATTTTTAGTAGCTATGGTAAATAAAAGATTTTGAAGGAAAATCACCCATTTTGCTGAGAGGGGCTGTGGTGGGAGACTGAGAAAGCAATAGCAGACCAAAACATTACATAGTTAAAGACAATTTTACACTTGTTGCTCCCAAGCATGTTGCGAAGTAACATGATAATGTCTGTTCTAACACGTGCTAATGCAGACTGTCAGCATAGACCACTCTGGAGATCCACATCAGCGAGACCTTGCCCTAGGGTGTAACCAAGGAGCTAAAAAGTACAACATGAAATCTTGGGCTAGGAATATTATCTTTGCAGTAAATAACTTGGATGGATTTGAGCATATAGGTTTGTCAAAACCAGAGAAGAATGTCTTGACATAACTGAGAAGTGATATTTTGGGAACATGGAGAGGCATTTGATTGAGGTTGTAGGTGGGAAAGGCCATGTATATGGCTGGTGACATAAAGAAAGAGTATTCTGTCTATGAAGACACAGAAGGAAATTCATGGATCCTATCAGTGAAGGCCAGATGTTAAAGGTTTTATGAAGATTGAAAGCATTTTATGGAAGGGACTTTTATGAGAAAAACCTCAAAAATTTGTTTTAGCCATACTCAACTTGAGTTGATGGCCAGATGTTCATAGAGAGATAACAGAAAAGTAGTATGAGTTTAATTTGGATAAAAGAAATGTTGCTTCTAAAAGATTAAATAGAATGGGGGATGGCATGAGTATGTGAGGTGTAAGCTGGCTGTCTCCATGTATACTCTACAGAGATGAAGTGTTGTGTATGTTCGCTTTTTCAGCGATGTGAGTGACATCTACTT
This sequence comes from Pedionomus torquatus, assembly GCA_013398155.1. Taxonomy (NCBI): domain Eukaryota; kingdom Metazoa; phylum Chordata; class Aves; order Charadriiformes; family Pedionomidae; genus Pedionomus; species Pedionomus torquatus. Next base: position 368,958 of record VZRU01001185.1, on the reverse strand, counting down.
CATTTTTGATTGATCTGCTTTGAAGCCAGGTGGAGTTTGAGAGACATCTAATAACAATGGATTCATCAATATTTGTTGTATAAGCTAAGAAGTATTTACACTGACTTAAAAGAAAACCACACTCTTTAATGGTAGGAAGACTAGAAAAGACAATTTGAGTAAAACTGTCTCCTTGAAGACTAGTTGCTGTTACAAAAGAAATCCTGATTAACTGCTAATGAGAAAAACCATGAGATAGCTTATTTTTAAACCTTACGGTATTTTTCCATTTCGCTTTGCAATCATCTTCATTCAGAGCTGTTGGGGAATGGTACGGACAGTGCGATGTGGGTCAGTATTCAGTGGCAGTTTGAAGGAAGAACAGAGCAGGTAAGTAGCAATCTGATTTACGAGACATTTTGCGTTTTCATACAGATAGCCAGTCCCGGTCAGAATGGGAAAATTGCCTGGTACTGACATTTATTCAGCTCTTTCAAATGAAGTACAAAAGATTGCTGTTTTTTGTGTTTGTTGTTTTTTTTTTTTTTTTTCTTCTTTTTTTTCCAGACAGTGTTAGTGTAAATGTTAGAGAAGAGTTGCTTGTCTATTTTCAGCAAAACTAATTTTCCAGATCTGAGCCCTGTTGGCTTCAATTATTGGAAGTACATACCAGATAACCACAAAAAGCACAAGAATTTAGTGTTTTATAAGAAATTAGTTTGTATTCATTTAACTGCATTTTGATTCATTTAACTATATTTGAAAACTTTGAGGCTGAGGCTGATAGACCAGTACCAAACTTTGAATCTTGTTCATCTATATTAAACATATATAAACTACAAATAAGCAGTTGGGCTTACATTCCACTCCCATCCCTCCCCCTCCCCCACCCTGCCCTCACCAATGATGGCAAAATATCCAGTCTTGGCAAGAATGGGAAGATTACTTTGTTCCTTGTTATTGCTTGGCTATCCAATTCATTCTCAACATCAAAACAAGTATGATATTCCACTGTAGCAAAGCAAATAACAGTCTCAGCTGCTTCATTGATGTTTTTGTGTTCCTTACATTTAAACAGATTTTCAGTATACCTTAGAAATAAATGGAGCTAATTTATATACATATCTCCATGTGACTATTCAGAAAGTAATTGAAATAGAGAAGGCTATGGACTTCTTTTCTAGGCTGTGTTAGGTCTGTTTAAAGCAGTGGGCAGTGCCAGCCAGGATGCTGTCTGAACTCAGTAATTACGGAGAGGCTGGCTCTTTAAGGGAATTAGTATAAAGACCATGGTGAGGAAGCAGTACGGACTGTGAAGAGTCAATATGACAAGTGTATGTGAAATATTTTTTTAATTTGTTGTGTTGCTGTGTTATGATACACAATTTAATGGGGTCACTTACATCCTAGAGACTGGTTATTGCAGAAGTCAGGCAGCTGCAGTCACCTGCACTACAGAAGAAGAACAGACTCTTGGCTGCTGTTCTGCATGTGGACATTAAGGACATAAATACAGAGAATGACTGACAGAGTGGCAGATGTATTCTGGGTCACTGTATTTTATAAATATTGTATTATTTCAGTTTTAGTTTTCATCTGTTTTCCATCCTTTTTCTCCTTAACTTTTTTTTTTTTTTTATATATATATATATATATTGATGGAAATGTGGTCCAGAGGAGTTTTGGTAACATATCTCATTTTTGAACTCCTTTTAAAGTATAAGATGGTCATCTGAAGCTAAGTGCATTAAAGCTTTGAGGATACAATGTTTAATATAAAGTAGGTAGGAAGAGTGCTAAAGAGGCACATTTCACTCAAATCAAGCATAATGAAAACTTGAAACAGTCGTAATGACGATCAGGGGAAAAGTGCTGCTTAGGAATAACAACAGCAGCCTGGATAACCAGGAGGAGAAACTGAAATGTAGAAACTTTGTGAGATTAGGAACAAGATACACCTGAGGCAGAAATGCATTGTAATGAGGGAAATAAGAGACAGATCACCAACTCTTGATACAAATGTCTTTAAAGGCTTCTCAGTGCACTCTGGCAGTTTGCTGTGTGCTCCATCTTCCAGACTTGCAGTGCAGGCTGGGGGGGTTGCCTATTTGGATTACTTAAAAAATCCCCAAATTTGATTACTTTCCCTCTTCTGTTTATGCTAATCTATAGGACAGAATTACTCGTTCCATTTTATTGACACACAGAAAAGGCAGTGAAAGAGAAAAACCAAGGCCAAAGCAAGTACCCAACATGCAACTAAAAAATTTTTGATACCTGTCTGGTTTTGTGGATTTGTGACCCAAAGATCAGCTCATAGTTGGTAAAGTGTTTTAGGCTGGAATGAAGAATTTGGTCTACATCTGCCATTTCAAGGCTGGTACCTTAACCATTAAGACCTCTTTTTGAGTTTTTATTATCTTGATCGTGTAATCTTCTTATAAAATTAGTTTCAAAGTCTTGTAATTCGTGTGTCATAACTGTAATCACTTTATTTGGCAATTGTTTTCTAGATGGATTTCACTAATTTATAAAGTAGAAGTTTTGCCTAAGGATTTAATTCAAGAATATATCTAGACATGAATACAGGGAAAAAAATCCAAATGAAGGGAATCAGTTTTCAAAAAGCAGACTCTGATCTCTACGTGTTCCTAAAACTCTCCACCTCTAATTAATTATTAGTTTTTTACAAGACAGAGTAATGTTATTCATGATAGAACAGGTGGAACTACCTAACTTTTCCATAAAACATATAATGTAGAGAGCTTCTTTTATTGTTTCGGGGAATAAAGAGCAATTTTGTCATACCTGTATTGTCTGGGCAATACACATTTTAAAAATGTTAGATCAACACCTGAATCGACTTTAAATTCAGCATGGGCCCCTTTACAATAATGATGCCTTAATATTTTAAGTTTCCTAAGGCAATTTCTCCTGAAGTGTGATCATTATGGATAATAGCAATAATTATGAAATTTGTTACATTTGAAACAGTAACTTTTTGTATGTAATGGTTATTAAAATGTCTTCTGTAGTATACAGGAATTGTAGGAATGACTGACGTAACACACCTAATAATAGATGTAACCATCTGAAAAAGAATTGCAGAATTGTGGTTTTCTTTGTTCATAAAGTTTTTTTCCTAGAGCAACACAGCCAAATTGCTACAGCTGTATTGATGCTGTGCTATGTTCCCGTTAGTCTTTAATGAAGAGTAAAGGAAGGATTGAGATAGTGGCTGCACAGTAAGTTTCATCACACTATTAATTTCTGAGGCCTTTATCTAGCAATTTTAACTTCATTCTCCATACCAAAGCCTGCATAGCCACCTCTGGCATGCAGTGTTTCAACCAGATATTTGAACTGCAAGCCTTCATCCAAACGTTTTAAGACAGAGCTGAAAAAAAGGTGCAATTAAATCAAATGCATACTTGTAATTAAAATGTACATCTCTGAAACTGTACGGTATAGACTGTGGTATGTGCACATACTTTACCACATAGCAGCTATAATAAAATAACATATTATATAATGTCTGTACGTCTGCACTGTGCAGAAGAGAGATAGTATCTTGGTTTCAGATGTGTGCATTTGGCTTATCTAATGTAACAAAGTCTCAAGACAAATATGTCACTGCTTGCCTTTTGAAAAATACTTGTTGAAGGCATGAAAGGGTACAGAGAATATTTTCCCAGTGCAAACAAGTTTCTTGTTACATAACTTCTTTGGCTTCAAGAATCAAGCAAGCTGTTCGGTTCTATACTGGGATTTTTAACCTGCCAACTCTGACAGCTTCACATAATCATTTAACTGTTGTTCGGTGATATTACAGCAATCCTCTCTACTTAGTTTACTTTAACCTTGTCCTCCAGGTGAGATTCAAACAATGCTTCCTCTTCGAAGGTCCATCTGTCAGAAATTAAAGTGAAAGTCAGCTTGCCTATGCTCCAATAGAACTACTTAAATGTATTTTTTGTTACAAGCGAGAAGTAGGTAAAATTTTGAGATTATGAATAAGGAGGCCAAAAGAAAAAGAGCATTTCAGGATCTTTCATGTAGAGATTTGTGAGTTTTTATTTTGTCAATATAACATATAAAAGTATTACTGAAAACTACACAGAAAGTGTAAGTGAATTCAGATATGTGAATTCTGCTGATCTGACCATCCTTTCATGATCACGGCTTCATTATAACACTTCTTGTGTGATCTATTGGGTGGATGAAGGAGTGATATTTTATGCTGTGGCAAAATTTCCTTTTCTTCCCCTCCCCCCCCTCCTTTGTATTTAAAAGATGCAGCAAATTTTATTTGCAATTTTGTTATATACAATCATAACAGTATTCTAGACAGCCTGCTATAGATTTCAAATATGCTTCCTTATTTATATGTATTTTACAGTACCCTGAAGGGTGATTTACTTTCAGCTCTTTCGAGCACTAAAGAAATGAGTATACTAATCTCAGTGTCATTGTTTTAAATTTTCCCATTGTGTAATCAACATATTTAAGCTCTTCTCTGTAATTTTACTTCTTCTAGATCATTTTATAAAACTGTTGGTCACTATCCTCATCAGCATTATTCAGTAATCTCTTGTAGGTAAAACAATTGAAGACCAGCCCCTGAGAATTACTTTACAATAAAAACAGGGAAAAATCCTCATCAGCCAAAAACTGTTTTTTTGGTTGTTTTTTTTTTTTTTTTTTTAAGTTTTAAACTGACCAGGCTCTTCCCACATGGGTGTGACTCTAAATCTCTTCCAAATTAAACACAGAGATATAAAAAAAAGTATGCAAACAATATCAATAAAAGGGTATCTTATTCATCCCTTCTTGCTTTTTGCTCATTTAAAACGTGGTCTTCAAATCTTCTACAAGGGAGAAATGTGCTTAGATGCACAACCTGCTTTCTCAAGTGTCCTGGATTATTTTCCTTTTCAACTGTGATCATTTAACAATAGAACATTGGTTTCTAATCTTCCTTGAAAATGTCATCTTTGGAGGGAGCCTGATTAGAAGCATATTTTATTCCTTCAGTTTGCTCCCCCCATTCTGAGGAAAAAATGTAATTTGTAATTCGACCTGCTTTTAGAACTTTTGGTCTCAAAACACATGTTGTATATGTTTTTTCCATGTTCCAAACTAATCCTTTAAAATTTGTTTCTCACCCATCTATAGACCTATAGTGTTGCCTATCCTATAATTATGTTTTTAAATAAAAATAATTATCTTGTAATATTGACAGGAATGAAAATAAGACCCATTCCAAACCCCATAGATTTGAACACATCTTACAGCTTCTCATGTACAAAAATCATTCATGAAATTGTTAATTAACTTTAAGAGTATTGGTTTAACTGTAATTTCTCATTGCAGCTAACATCAAAGGCATGAAATCGGTTGTAGTATTTTCACTATAGAATCATAGAATCATCCAGGCCGGAAGGGACCTCTGAAAGGTCATCTAGTCCGACCTCACTGCAGTCACAGGGACACCCCCAACTAAACCAAGTTGCCAAGGGCCTCGTCGAGCTTCACCTTGAATATCTCCAGGGAAGGGGCCTCAACCACCTCCCTGGGCAACCTGTTCCAGCATGTATTTTTCTGTACGCATACCTACATGGCAACTGGCATACAGTCATGGCAACTGAAGGTTTCCAAGGCTTGTATTACTGTTGTTTGGGTTTTTTCCTCCTCAAATGTGGTATGATCAGATCCTGTAATATTGAAGAAAAGCAGTGAGAAACGGAAGACTTAAAAAATGATGAGTGTGTAACAGACTGGGCAATGTTTACTTCCTTACCATGAACACAATGATTTCCCAGGCTGATGTATGTGGAGTTTTGGAAGATCGTTCTGCAATTGCCACTAGTTAAGAATGAATTCACTCAAGATACAGAATAGTCTCAAATGTTATTCTAAACTTTTCAAATGGTACAGCACTAGCTAGAATAATATAGTGCACATTCACCTTCTAGCACTAGCTGGAAAGAACAGGTGAACATACATTATATGATTGCAACTTTTTAACAGAAAGTGCCTAGAGCTGACTAAACAGCTTGGCGTTTTTTAATGAAAGTGAATACAGTTAATCTGTGTATACTTTCATTGACAAGGTTCTGCACTTAGGAGTACAGCACAGATGGTATACGCAGTGAATACTTATGTCTGACTGTAATTGATCCTATCAACAATGACATACCTTTAACTGGGTTGTATCACTTTACGTCACATATGGTTAATTAAGTGAGAAGGGCCCAAATACACTAAGGAGATTTTTGTGTTTATACTTAGGAAAACAGTCTAGACAGGTGTTAATGTAAATGAAGTTAGTACTTGTCAAAGGTGAAATTCTCCATATGTAGCCCTGCTTCAGTCTCCAAATAAATATAGTTTGGCTATGTCTACATTAGCACGTAGTGAGGAGCAATAGGACTTGATCTGCAGAGTGAAACAGTTAGTGCTGAGAATCCCACTTCCCCACTGTAGGGAGCTTGGGGGAGCAGGGAGGTTGCTTCGGACTGGCTCTGTTCTGGTCCCACTGATGCTATGCCTAGAAGTGACTGGAGGGCACTACTTGGTGGAATCCTGGAGGGCGTCATTTGATTTAGATTCATTCTCTGTATTTACTACCTTGCTGTGTATTTTGGGGAACTACTGTTTTTTTGGGGTGGGTTTTTTTTTTTTTTGTTTGTTTGTTTGGTTTTTTTTATTATTCATACAAAAAGCTTTTCCTTCATTTCCAACATCCTTCAACCTCTATTACAACAGATTTGCTTCCTTAGGTAATCCTTCCTAGCATGCTTCGTGATTAGCTATCACAGTCTTTCACTACATGTAGATGTCTGCCCCATGATGGTGTAGTAGAGTATCATGTAGTTTGTGTTAAATAATTTTGTTGCACGTGCATGTGTTTGGATTTGCCCTTAGTTGAGGAGTTTGTCTCTTGTAAAAATACTGTTGGAAAATTACATGTCCTATATTCTTTCCTTTTGTGGATTGTACTTTCCATTGTGAAGTACACCTTCCTTTTGTGTTCTCCAACGGGTTCCAGTTTTGGTCTTGGGAGTCTCCATAGGTATGAATTCTTTATATCAGCTCTAATCTTGGCATTCTACCTCACCTTTTGCTCCACTTTTGAGACTTCCTGTAATCCATTTAACTTCATGTCACTGAATGTGTATTTCTACTTACATAGCAGAACCCAGTGGCTGACAGTGGCTGCCTCAGAAGAAAATATCAACCATTTTTTGAGACGCACCTGCAGTAAATGATCTTGGGGATTAAATGACTGCCGAACCACATATTCTTGGCTGATGGTTCTTCCAGAACAAGTATTCCTACAGGGAATACTTTGTTTTTGAAAAAAGGAAAATTATCCTGGCCCCTTTAGGCCTCACATGTTACCATTCCAGAAAGAAGTTTCAAGCCATTCAGCCCTTTTCTTTAATGTCAAGGAGGGGGTTTGTTTTCTTTTTTTCTGATGGTCAGCATTTTTTTTTTCCCTCTGGTAGGTTCCCCCTGCTTTCAGAGCAAAATCTTGTTTCTGTCTCTCTTTATCCTTAGCCCACTTGTATGTTCTGAAGGAGATCTCTGTTTCACCTCATGTGATTTTTATCAGCTTCTTCCACTTGAAAACATTGCAGCTGCTTAAAAGCTTTAATTTGTCACTGCTGAAGCACCTACTTTGTGGATGTCATACCTAAACTTTCCCATCCTCCCAGGTGGCTGTCAAATTTCCACTTTTTAATTAGCATCATCATCAGTTTTGGAAGCAGAAATGTTGATGGCATTCTTAAGTTAACATCAGCTTAGTTGTGATAACCATTAGTCTGCTACCAGCATTTGGCTGGTCCAATATGACTTTGAATGTTATCAACTTTCTAAATTGATATGGAAAAGGTGTGCTAAAAATTATTTCACTAACACCTTGAATTTAACAGTCTGCTTATTTATAAAGTGAAAACATACATAGTGACTTGGTACGAACCAGGTTAGGATTGCACTCAGTTTTTAAATATATAGTATCAAAAGCATTATAATTTAGGACACAAGAATTTGTGTAACATGGGATCTTGTGTATAGTAGACAGCATGAAACAGTAACTGAATAAAATAACCAAACTCCTCTCATATTTTAGGAAAATTTTGTGATTACAGTAGTTACTCTTGCCACGCAAGGTTGGGTTTTTTCCCAAGGTAGTTTATTTTTTAAATGAATTTAATATGTTGAAAAGTAGTTAGATGTGTATTTTTCTTGAACTTAATGAGTAGTTCAAACATTAAAGAACACTGGCACATGATTTAGAAATAAAAGTAAGCCTGACAAATCGAATAGGCACCTAAAAGCCTGATTTTGGTTCCTGTTTATCGTAGACTGGTTTAGATTTAACTCTTTATTTCCAGTTGTGTTTTTATGCTTCAAATTGATGGAAAAGTTCTATTGCACTGCAAAAGGACAGTTTGGAACAAGAGCATCAGCTTCTGAGTTAAAAATGAGGTCTGGGGAGGTCATTAATAAGTAGAAGAAAAACAAAAAGTGTATTTATCTATCAAGCATATAATGATTTATTTAATGCAATTTGATACTTGTGTTTCTTTGGCTCAAGTTAGGAAGAAGGGATATCTGGGAATTACATCAGTTTTTAAAAGAAAAAAGAGTTGGATCAAACTGTTTGGTTAATATTACTCTTCCCTGTATCTCTTAAAGATGTAGTTGACCTGAAATTTACAAAATAATGATTTTTGCTTTATCGTATTTTCTGGTTTGCCCAATTCTGTTCCAGTAAAGAAAAAAAATATATTTTCCAATATTTTATGTATGTGTTAATAAGTAGATAACTAATAGCAAAACAGGGGAAGATTTTTACATGTTCTTATGAAATTGCATGTGCAGTTTGGTTTTATATGTTCTTGTCAAAAAAAAAATAATCTCCACCTAATTATTAAGAGATTCACATTTATCGAGGCAAGAAGATTCTTTAAAGAACACATAAAGAAAAGAAACAAGTAAATAAAAACAATCTTAAGAAGAAGTATCTAAATGGCATCTAACATTTGTAGCTATTACTATTAGTTCTGTCTAAAAAAGACAGAAACTGATCACATATGAAAATCTAAACAATTTGGTTAAGTATGAAATATTAACTGCTTAGCAAGCCAAGAGAAGGGCAATATAAAGCTTCAAAGCTAAAATAACCTTTGCAAGCATCTTATCCTTATTCCACCAACAAATATTTTTTAAGGTCATTTTAATGTCAGTTTAAATGGAAAAAAAAGCCCCAGAAAACCTACCCAAATGCCAAAAACCTTAGAGGAAAAAAATTTTACTAACAGTAACTAGTTAGGCTAAAATAAGATTTTCTCAGATCTTTACCATGAAATATCATCATTTTTAGGAAAGGTAGTTTTGTAGTTTTGTAAAAATTAACACCTGAACTCTCAGGCTCCTCAGTCATAAGCTTCTTCACCTTGAGCCATTGTACCTTGCTTACATTTCTCACTTTGTTGCTGCATACATCATGGCACCTTTTCTTTTTTTTTTTTTCCTCTGCATTCTACTCTCTGTGTAACTTCCTTTCATTAACAAGAATGCTACTCCTGTGCAGCAGGAACCTACAGTCTCTTCTTTGAAGTACTTTTAAACTCATCTGTTGCACAGTCCTGCACCAAAATGCATAAACTCAATGCAAACATGGAACTGACATTTACTGTGATGTTTGACAATTCTCTGGGCTATTAATTCTGAAATGGTCAGTGTTACAGCATTGTGATTCACTGGGAATAAAATTAAATTGCACAAGGCAACTGAAAAGCCAAACAAACAAAATTTTTCTCTTTCTCCCTTTCACTACTGAAATTTGAAATTATTTGTTTGGGCTTTTTTTTTTTGTTCTTCATTCTGTTCTGTGACCTAGTGATTACAATTATGGTGATTGTCCTCCAGGTTCTTCATTTCTAGGCTTTCTAGGACAACTTCAATGTGTCTGCCACCGAGCTGAAAAGAGTACAGCTTCTGATGAGTAATGAACTCTCAACCCCTGTTTATAAGACTTGGTTGGGAATCCATTAGTCCTGGTAATGCTGCTTGTATATTTTCCAAACAGTGAACTAATGAATTTTAGCCTGTAGCAATGAAAAAAGAGTTCTATAAAAATGAATACCAAGGTAGGTGTTCCTTAATAAATAAGCAAACCCCTCCTTGTCAGCTGCTTTCTAGTTTGAGAAGGAGATGGTTCAAGGACTTCGGCAGAAAAATAGTAGTACAGAATTCAGATACAGTTGATTAAATCACTAAGGTTGCACCCTAAGCACTTTTTTTTTTTTTTTAATGAAGATAAGTAATTTCTGCTATAAAGCTAGTATTTCAGTTATATGTGATTCTTATTCTTTAAGTTTACTTGAAATAAGTCTTTTCAGTCTTCTGTCCTCTTTTTAAATATCAAACTGAAGACTAATAAAATGCAGTATTCAGTAAAAGAAAGAATACATTAATGTTACATTTGGAAATTGAATTTACAGTTGTTTCTTTTTTTTTTGTTCCAGTTCCTGTGCTTCCTCTCTATTCATGCACCAGTCCCAGTTATATTAAATTGTTTATTGTTAGGTCTAAAATAAAACAGTTAGTGTTCATGGCTTAAATATAAACTTGATTGAGCTACAACATCAATAAATGTTTAGAAAATCGCACTCAAATACATTAGAGTTTACATAAAACTTGAAAAATATCTTTTCAAGATACTATTGGAAGAATCGTTCTAGAACTGTTTAGCATTGTTATCTTCATATTGTTGAATCCTCTTTGATAAAACCATCAGAGAACTTCTTTTTTTTTGTTTTTTAATGTTGATTCTTTTTGTGCAGAGTGGTTTTGGTGCAGGAATACTTTTTTAAAAAAGAAAACTTTCTGTAAGTTTCCAAGAAATTAATTCCATTTTAAAACTCATGTACAATTGAACTATTGAGACTGTTCCACATGAATTTTGTGACGCACAAAAGTAATGAGAAATGTAACATTAGTTTCAGGACTAAGAAATTGCTTCTCTATGTATGTATGTATGCATGTAGTGAACTTTCTGTGTCAGATTCCATCATAAACCACATTTGTATAGATTTAAGAATTTTACTCCAAAAAATGGCTTTGGGTGAAAAAACTAACATTGAAGCTCTAGTGTTTGGAATTCAGTTGCCTTTCCCTCCAAAATTTTAGAAAACTTTGTGGGCATTAATTCTGTATTAGCTCAGGAAGTTACTTAGTATTTCTGTAACTCAGAAGGCTATTTATGAACATTGGTTTTTGTTGTTGTTGTTGTTTGTTTTACTGCTTGAAAGATTTCTTCCTGTTTAACTCAGTATGTTGAATAATCATTGGTGACAATGGAAGTTCCAGTCATAAACGAAGAGAATAACATATTTCAGTCTTAAAGACTTGCCTGGCTGTGTAAATCCTGGAATAACAGACTTGTCTTTTCTTTACTTGATACCTATTTGGTACTGCAAACAAATGTTTTCTAGAGAATCAAGGGTACAATATGATCCTCACAGAACTGTCTTTGCAGTTGCGTTATTGCAATCTGTTAGTGACCAATGCTCTTAATATGCTGAGCAGTCATTACATGTTGGGGATGATCTGTTTTTCAAACCAGTGTAAAAATGTCCAAAGTTTGATCATATTTGGACATCTTGGGAGGTAAAGGCAGATCCTAATGGGTTGTTCACTTTCGGCAGAGGTATCTAGCCCTTTTATAGCTGAAACACATAGTCTGGATTCACTCGCCAGGCTGAAGTGCAAACAGATGAATAAGGCAGGAGAGGAAGAGTATAACAGCTTTCTAACTTGACCTGTATCCTTCCATGAGCTTTTTTCCCTCTTCTCTTAATTTTAGTTGGCTGTGTGTGATGGCCACAGAATGTGGATCATCCTGCTGGCAGGAAATGTGCTGGTAACACTAATGTCATATATTTTTATTAAATCAGTGCCCATGAACTCTTTCTTAGTAAAGTCTCACGGAATTCTTTTAGTTTGTTTCTTCCCAGAGAAATCCACCATGAGTTATCATTGGAGGCTTACGTGCTAGAATGAATATCAAATTCATAACAGGTATTAAAAATGTTTCATATATTGATTTTAAAGGAATAACCTTTATAGCAACATTTCTGAAGTTTAAAATTCATGACTGTTATGCGTTTACTTATTGATTTAGTTGCTGACCTTCAAAATATCATTAAAAAGAATTCCATTAGGAGGGTAATATTCTTCAGTAATCAAGGTGTCAGTTTGGTTTGCATTTTACTATTCTTAAGGATTTTTTTTTTTAACTTTCACACTTTAATCTTTTTATACATGACACTGCCATCAAGTGGCTATTGAGTAAAACCTCAGTGTTATCTTCCATTTAAATGTCTTATTTTTAATTAGTAGCTTGGTTTGGAAGAAAGACATGTCCCGTACTTGCTAAGTGACAGAACAACTTCAGTTTATTGCTCTCTGGACCGGATCTGTAGAGGCAGATGCTCAAAGATGCTTCAAAAGATGCTGTAAAATAAGGGGATTCAGGGGCATCAAGTTGTGTTGGCATTGATTTTTACATCAACTTCAACAGGCATTAGGAACCTCTTTGGTCACCTTGTAAACTTGCATTTTCAGACACCTTAATATGCAGGTAAATCTTCCCTTTTAATGTCCTATTTTAATGTTGAATTTTAATCCATTCTACCAAAAGTCCACAATATGGATATAGACTTAGAGATTTGGGCAAGGATCTTAGACAGTGCGTCTAAGAGGCCAGAATTGACATGAATCCTAAAATTCAATAAATTTTCCCTCAAATCATGAAGTTGATGAATAAGTGAAACCATATCTTTATGACAGTCCAATAATTATGTCTTTTAAAGCAGACAAAACCTTAAGATTTTCGGGTTTTGGGGAGGTAACGCCAATGCCCAGGCACCAAGTGACCATTTGCAGTTCCTCACAAGCCAAATATTGGCATTCATCATCAATTCCCAGTTCACTTCCAGCAGTATGGGGCTGTTAACCAATTTTAGGCAAATAATGATAAACAACCCCATTCTCCTGAAGATCATTTGCCTTCTTTCACCCTCTAGAAATGATAATAGAAAATCATGTGCGCATTTGCATTTGTATTTACTGCGTTAGAATTAAAGATGCAAACAGCTCTGATTCACTAATAACTGATGAAAGTGTCTCATTATTGAGCTACAAAACCTTTTACAAATTAATGGAAATTGCAAATCACCTTGAAAATTGCAGGCTCTTTAGTCCTACGTTGAGTGCTGAGAAAACTGCATAAATAGCCTTGTTGCTTAAGTCTTTCTTTTGAAAAATAGCTTTCTTATTACGTTTTTTGAAAAGCATGGGTTACTAATTAAGGCATGGGTAAGCAACATCTTTTTTTTTTTTTTTTTTGGCTGCGTTTTGTTTTCTCTACATGATCATTAAACAGTATGTTAGCATTTTTGGTTCCTTCCCTTCTATATAATATTTAGAATCACAGCCTCTCTGCCTCTGATGTTAAGCAAATATTTTGGGTGCTTTTATCACATGCCCCAGATTACAGTACAAGATTTAGCATGTACTGGTTCCTTTTGGTAGTGAGATAATGAATTTTTAAATACATACACCTGCAATGCTTTCCTCCAAAATTACAGCTTAATTAGAAGAAAGTATTTTATGAAAATGAAAAGAAAACAAAAACAAACAAACCCCAGACTATGTGTTTATTCACTATTTGTTTGATTTTTACAGTTTCTGCACAACTCTGAATCCAAAACTAGTGCATGTCAGTTGTCATGAGGAAAGGTGTATGGGAGCTGATCAGTTGTCATGAAGAAAGATGTATGGGAGCTGATCTCCAGCTGGTGTAAAATTTCATAGCCTTATTGTCATGGAAATCCAGTCTAGCAGAGTATCACATGCATTCCTCTAAAAGCTAGAGTGATTTCAACAAAGTACTAGGTTTTCTTATATCCCACAATTCCACATTACATCTGCATCTCCGAGGCAAACCTGATTGATTCAAAGGAACATATTCTAGCTTAACATAGATTCTAAATGAAAGTCAATGGTTTGTAATTTTGACTATTTTTGCTATTGTTTGAGTCATCATTAAGCTTATGATGAGTGACTTATTATAGTCTTCTGCATCCAATAGATTTTCTAAAAAAATTGTTCTAAGGCATAGCAAACAAATCTTACATGTAAAGCCTTATATATGTTTTTTGTGCTAGTGCAGTCTAACCATGGAGGAACAGAATTTCCACTCAAAGACATTATTGTGCTATATTTGAAGTCACTTTGGTTATAGGACTACTAAAGGTATTTGTGTGCTGACTCACCCTCTGAGTATACTATCAAGAGAAATTCCAAGATTTAATGAAATCTGTGAATCTCCAGTGACACAACTGCTGCTAAAAGTTGTCAGGTGCCTTTGACTTGAAAAGGTTTTCTGTGGTTTTCCAATTTTGTTTCTAGGGCTGAATAGCCTGTGAGATGTCCATCATTATTTCTGTCAAACAATGGAACTTGAAGTAGCAAAGAACTAAAGTTTCTGTTTGTCCTGCCCTGTTACAGAATTGATGAATGAGGAAAAAAATTTCCAAAATTCCCTTTCATTTTCTCTTCCTCATTTTATTCTTTCTAACCCACCACCTTCTGGTTTTATTGTTATACTGTCTTGGTATTAATATTAATGTATTCACTATTCTTGCTTGTCATTTTCATTCCACCACGCCAATTTAGGTCCTTTTACCCATGAGCACTGTACTGATGTCTGATAGCAGTTTGCTGGTCTTTCACACCAAATGATGAAAGATCGAGTATAATTCCTTTTCATTTCAGCTTCTTCATGTTTAAAGTATGGGGACTCAAATACTCCCCCCAAAAGTGCTAAAAAAAATAATATTCTTCTGTTTGAAGCTCAGAAAACAGCTTTGTTTCCTTCTGTTTCTTTGTCCTCTCTCGTGATTGTGTTCTCCTGCTGATACTAAATGCTTTTAGAACAGCATTTAACTGAAGAAAATGAGTTAGCGTTTTATCCAGTTCTTTGCATGGACTTGTCACACTTTTGAAGCAGTGTTTGTTAAATATACTAAGCATATGTAGAAACCACATGCACCTGGAGGTGCCATCGTTTTCAGCATGGAGTTGAGTGTGGGTGAATTCAAAGTGATCATAGTCTGCTGTCCATCTTCTCTTTGGTTGTTGTTTTTCTTTGAGAACACAAAGTTTGAGAAAGCTCTGGCATACACTGAAGTTTGTTGAACCCATTCCTCCTCATATTTACTCCTTAGATATTCTGATGTTGTAGGGATTATTACATACCAAGATTCTACCTTAAAAATGTACACAGAACAATAGACAAAACCTCTATGTTTGATTGTTCATGATACTTGATTACTCATGAGACTGAGTTAAGCCTGACATCCCCATCAGTAGTTGCGTACAGTTTTCTAATTCTAATGGAAACTATATGTAATAAGCAGATGTGACAGGCCATATTCACACTCGGAAAAGGTTTCTGCTTTGCAAGGCCTTCTCTGTAAGTGAATTCTGGTCTTCTGAGTTTCATGTTGGAATGGTAATTTAACTTCATAGTGTAAATGTAAACCAACTTGTGATGATGTGACTAACTGAAAATTACTTTTCGTAGCTGCTACTTTTTCAGCTGGGATGCAAAAGTTGCCTTAGATTAAACTTGAAAGTTCTCCAGTGACAGTAAAGTGCTGTCTAAAATAACAAATAAAATGCAGCTGGGAGTGGAATTAAAGCTGGCTTTAGACATAAGGAGGCATTTTATCAAAAAAGTAGCCTCTATGTGAAGGTTAACATTTGAACGAATAACTGAAAGGTATTGAATAGGATCTACCTAAATTAATCTATGCAATCTATGTATTTCATAGAACTTTCATTTGACAGTGACAGTCATGAAAATTTAGAACGTCAAAATAGTATGACAAAACTTATTAAGTACATTTTCTAACGTAGTATTTTTTGTTGTCATTTTGATGAAAGAAATGATCAAATAAGTTGCTTTCCTCTACTTTATGTTTGTGTGAATTCTACTCTGCTATACCACAAATCCCTAACCAAAGGCAGGTAATGTTATGATTTTTTGCCTAACATAGTCAGAGGCCATAGCTGATGGTCTTTTCCTTTGGGCTTTCATAAATGTGCAATAATAGCAGATAATAACTAAGCCTCATTATCTATTGCTTCTTTGTTTAGGTAGCTGTTTGACTGGCAAAGAATAAAGGATCCTAATGATGTTCCTTTAGTGTCTTGTATTGGGTTTGAAAGGAGAAAACTCTAGGCAGCCAGTTTTGCATGAAGAATACAATAATAATATTGTATGTGTTGTTTCAGTTGCATGTTCTGTTTTGTCTGCAGGGAATTTATAGGTGGATTTATAATATGTAAATAAAGGCTTTCATTTCCAAACCTTCTGGTGTAATACTTTGGAAACCCAGCTATTTCAGTGTAGGATGCCCAAAGGTCTGAAGAATTTCTCCCATACGATCAGGTTTAGGTTGTGTCTAAGCATGTAGCAATGGAAATGGCTGCTGAGCGGGATTTTGAAATAATCAATGTATACAAATCCCACCTGCCTCTTTCTTCCTCTTCAGAGCTTTGAACAGAACCCAAGGTGCACAGATTTTTAGTCTCCTGGTATAGCTGGCAGGTTCTTCTGCTTCATATTAGTAGTCAATACCATCAAGATTCCTAAACTAGGCAATTTTAACTGTAAGTCGTTAAAAGGTTGGTAAACAAGCTATCCCCCAGACAAGAGTAATGCATGCATCTGTGCTGTGTCAGCTGTACTTAAACAGGTGAGACTGAAAAAACAGAAAGTGGTAACTTCTCTCCATTTTGCTTGTGTAGGGTCCTTGTTCTCTAAGAGAGATTTTTGTCTGAAAAGTTTATATTAAAAAGTGAAAATATTTAAAGAGTCAACACAGCACTGACTTAAAGGCATATGCATTGGCAGAGCGATTGGTTATTTAAGCTTTGCAGTGAAGCAGGTAGTTTAAAACTCTAGACATTAGTTCTTAGGACTATCTTTGTGAAGCATGCCGAGAAAAACTGAATCTGATGCCCTGTCTCTCCAATTTACATAATACCAGCACTTAAACCAGCCACAAATTTATTCTGGATATTCAATAGAGACTTGTTTAACATTTATTTCTACTGTAGATGAACATTACAGGTAATCAGAAATTGCAGTTCAGTTTACATTAATTTGTGATGAAATGCTTGCTTTGATTTTTCCACCATTTTTTGCAAAGGTGGATCTCAAACCATTAAGCAAGAATTAATAGTGTTCATATTAATAAATTATTAATTACANAACTAAGATGTAGAGGACCAACGGCTTGACTGTGCAGGTCCTTTCACATGCCCTTGGAACCTTGTGAATTTATATCAGCTGAAATCTGGGACAGAGGACGTTAAGTTATATACCCAAGGTTACCCATTGAGCTAGGAGCGAGGTTGGAAATAAATCCCGATTTCTAGTCACCTTGAACTGCTATATCACATTCCATCCTAGCCTTGCTAGTATCTTGGTAGTATGCAATCCTGCAAATACAATGTTTGCCCTCCATTTCCTTTTTAGGTTTACTGCTAAGTATGAAACAGACGTTAGTGCTTGCTTAATGTTTGGAAGGGTACGTTACCAACATTCTTCTGTGTTATTTTCTTTTTCTTGTGGGTTTGGTGCTTTTTTTTTTTTTTAATTATTATTTTCTTTAACCCTTTGTTAAAGAAAATAATAGAAAGTAGAGCCATAGAAGATATTTACCCACAGAGGAAAAACTGGAATATGTCTCCCTTCTTCAGTAGTCAGAACTAAAGAGAGATTATGGTGGTGGGAGAACAGGGCTAACCTTCTGTATGAGGTCAGGGAAGGGATCTTATGTACCAGGGCTGAATTTGACTGACAAAATAGTAGGGCGGTGTTTGAGGCAAGAACTGTCTTTTTGTTTGGCAACACAATAGGATCTTCATCCTTGATGGATTCTGAGAACTACTCAGTATAATAACATGATAATTGGTCCCAAAGATGGAATGAGTAAGATTGGATGGTGGTCTTTGGGGGCCCAGTTGTGTTATATCTAATCTAATTATGTTTGATACTGACTTTTTAATACATATGGTAGCTATTTCCTTGGCTTGGAAGTAGAGCGTATATGCAAGCTTGATGTTTGCTTGGTCTCTGTTCTAAAAGCACACAAATTTATTCTTAGAAGAAATCCCAGCTATATCTGTCTCATGTCATGCCGTATTCTAATTCAGAACTAAAACTGATTTGTTCCAGAAGATTTCTTGAAGCTTAAATATGTTGTGGCTTGTGGAAATATGGGAGGTGTGATGGAGAGAGCAAATGTCTATAGATTGTACTTCAAAAAGAACACTGCAACTTGCTACAGAAAAGACATAGTAAGTTATTGCTGCCTTGGAGCAACAATCCACAGCAGGCATTCACCCCTTTGCATGGGACAGTATAAATATTTTAGTGGATTTGTGAGTATAAAGAAGCATCTGGAGATGATGAGATTGTGTAAGACTAATTTTAGAGTCTGAATTAAACTAATTCCATAGTTACAAAAGACAGTGCCATGTTCTAT
This sequence comes from Pedionomus torquatus, assembly GCA_013398155.1. NCBI lineage: Eukaryota > Metazoa > Chordata > Aves > Charadriiformes > Pedionomidae > Pedionomus > Pedionomus torquatus. Next base: position 350,338 of record VZRU01001185.1, on the reverse strand, counting down.
GCTCTTGTTTAAAAGATGCCTATGGACTATGGCAATACCAGATTTTCCCAACCAAAAGGAACAGAAAACTCTAGTCCTCTACTGTTGGTAGTGGTGTGGTGAGCTCTGGCTTACTCAGAGGATTATGAAAATCCTTCATGAAAGATATTTATGCAATCGAATTTCTGAGGCAAGTTTCTTCTCAGCTGTTAGCATCTGGGTTCCATTTGACTATGAATAGGTGACTGTCTCTTGAATTTATTTATGTTTCTCACTTTTAAATAGAAAATACAGCGTGTATTCCTGGCTGGGGGTGGGGAGTGTGATTTGGTGGGCTTTTATTCTTTTCTTTTTTACTTCATATTTCACCATTGTCTTTCAGCTTAAAATAAGCATATTATAAATTGCACATATTAATAACATTTGTTGTGTGCAATGTACTAATGGAATAGGTAGGGAAATAAAGTTGTTTGAAGTCAGCTTTGGTTTTGGAAATCTAACTTCCTCACCTGAAGTATCTGAAGTACTGAAATACAAGTTTTCTTCTACGTTTAAGGTTTTTTTCTTTTTTTTTTTTCCTTTTTTTTTTTTTTTCTCCCACCTAGTGATTCTTACTGGTGAAAAACCTCCAGCCTAGCAGTGATAGTTACTGAAATTTCAGATAGTAGAAAGCTTAGTACGTGAACAAACACACAGCATTGTAGGAGCTCAGTTTCCAATGCCTGAGTGGCATATATTACTTGCAATGTTATGTCATAATTTTGTCCATTGTTTCTTCCAACAGTGGCTGATGCACAAGTGGAACCTGAAAGTTAATCACCTCACAGAACTTGCCGCACAGTGCTATACATGCATAATTTTCTGGGATCCTCTGGCAGTATGTTTATGGATTGGGGGTGAAAAGGATGAAATCGTGATGCCTTTGAAATCAAGAAGAGCTTTAAAATTTATTTGAAACTAGAAATCATTTGCTCATATAATAATGGGCAAAAATTATGGTACAAAATATAGAAAAAATGAGGACAAAAAGAAGTCACTCTAATTGAACAGTTGAAACTAAAAAGCAAAACAACCAACCAAAAAAAGGCCTTGTTTCTACCAGCTCCCCAGCAAAACAAAGGTGGTTCATGACTAGTGAAGCCTGCTTTGCTGTGGATTAATTTCTTGAGGTTAATTGAACTTTGATATTTAAAACAGCGTGTGGGTCTGATGGAAGCTTTTACTGTGAAGCAATGAAGCAGTTAGAAGGTCTTTTTCTTCTGCAGATTTTCCATATTTGTTCATGGGGATGTTAACAAAATTTTCTCTATTCATTTGTCCCATATTTGATATGGGATGGAAATCTCAAAGCTACTGAGTTTCTCAAAAATAAACTGAAACATCTCATCTTAAATTTGATCGACATTGGCCAATGAGTTGAAGAAATTTTAGATGGCATAGGTGCTCACAGTGTAATCACATACACGCTCAGCTTCCTAACCTCAAAGTTCAGGTAAAAAGAATAAATGTGCTATTTCTATCAGAGAAGCCTTCTAGGAGCAACCAGAGATTTTCTACAACAGGAACTGCAAATATGCTTAGCCGTACTAATACTTCATTTATTTAATAAGAATTTTAAACAGTTTTCTCAAAGCAAAGATATTTGTATTCTTCAGCAAAGCTCTACTAGTTACCTATTCCAGTGCTTCCTTGTGTTTCTTCATGCATTGCCCAAGGCTGACAAAAGTTAGTTTAAAAGTGGAAGAAATGCCAGATACCACCTCCCTCTCCCGCAGCTGCCCTGGAGCAATTATGACAAGAGTATTTAACTTACAAATCAAAATGACTCTAAGAGGACCCAACCCTCACAAACTGAAACAGGAATAAATTTTCAATTAGCTTTCCAAGAAGGAGAAGGTTGCATGAGTTTTCTGCTAATTATACTGTATTTGAATGGAAAGCCTCTGTGTTCCGCTTTTTGAGTGTATAGTCTTGTCTTTTTTTATGTCCGTATTTTAACTGACTATCCACCATGGTTTATCCACATCCTCATCTTGTCCTGTCTTGGATCAAGTTTCTTGCTGGCTTTACTGAGAACACCATCATTCCCTTCACGTCACTCTCAAATGTTGTTACTAAATTCTTTGTCTGTTGATCTGGCCAAATTACCTTCTTTTCTGCCTCAAGGAGCTGGAAAAGCTTCACTCCAGCCTATATTTTGTTTCTTATCTTGTACTTTTGTTCTTTTCCAGCCATGCCAAGTTCAGGATTGCTAATGTCTTTCTAGACCCGCTTTCCAGCAGCAGTATTGCTTTTCTTGTCTGGTGCGATGCAAGGTGCGAATTCATAGGGCACGCACTCTCCTTGCTGAAGAGTCACATTTTCTTTAGGGCACCTCCAAGTTCATCTCATGACAAATGCTTGCTGGGCTCCTTAGAGAAGAGAGCGACTGTAAAAGCAGTTGGCTTTGTCTCACCTGTCAGCCATTTTCAGATTTTGGACTTCTCGGGTGTGGGGAACAGTCTTTCTTGTACCTTCCTCCTTTGTGTAAATGTAATTGCACATACTTCCTTGGTGTTTCTGACATAATGCAGGTCTCTTCCGTTTCAGCTCTTACGTGAGATAGAAGCACTGAGCATTTGTTGTGCTAGCCATTACTCATTTAATTGGTGATCCTTATTAATTCTATGGTGAATTATTTAAGATCTTTTCCAGGATCTTTTCTTAAGCTGTTGGTACACTCGAGGACCAGTGAGAGGGGCAGGTAGTTAGCATGGTTTGAGCTTGAGAGCAGATTTCCACTGTTTTCTGGTAGCAGGCTCTTGAACAGCTCATGGAGATCAGTTGGTGCACAATAGCCTAAAAGAGAGCAATAGGCTCAGATCTCATGCCTTAAATTTTTTTTTTTTTCTATTTTGTTTTCTGTCTGTTTTGGGTTTTCTTTCCCCCTTTATCTCTGTTGAGTATAAATATTGAATATGAGATACCCAGCAGTGCTTACTGAATGCATTCAGATGACAGGAGCCAGACCTTCCCCTTGTCCTTTACTTCATATCAAGATAAATCACTCTCTTTTGAATTTAATGAAAAAGTTGGGTTCCTCCTCTATGCCTTTTGGATTTATGTGGAGGTGTTAGTTCAATTTTTTTACTGAACAAGAAAGTTATCATGACACACATTTTTTGGAATAGACTGCAACCCTTCATGGTGTGGTGAGAGGAAATAAAGTTTCCGCTTGAGTACCAGGGCTGAGTTTAGGTGCAAATGCTGCAAAACTGTAGGGGGTGTGCTGGACTGTGCTGTATGCCCAATACTTCAGAAGCTTCCAGTGGATTTTAACATGTGCATGTGCTTTGTTTCTGTTGCTGCAACTCTTCTTTGCCTTTTTATGAATTAGAAAAGACATGCCAATCTCCATGCCATATGCCTATTACTAATATATTTTTAGTCTCATATACTTTCATATTTAAATTGGTTATTAAATTCCACCTTTGGTTTTAATCTGTAATAACTTTATTGCTTACAGTGCGATTTGCACTGGTATAATTTAGATCAGAATCTGGATGCATAAGTAAATATGTGCATGCATGCACACACATAACGCCTGCTTTCTTACACGTATCTATAGATATATATGCACACACACACACTTTTAAGTTAAAAATGAGCAAGGGAGAATCTGTTGATTACTTTTATGTTGAACAATTTTAGAGCAACTAGCAAGAGGAAAATAAATATCAGGTGGTAGCTGGATTTTGGAGTCAGGCATGCACGCACACACCTTTACAATGCATTTTTGGTTCTCGTCAGTTCCAAGCAGTAACTTTTCTGCTTTCACCTGACTCGCAATGCTGAGTTTTCTGCGAGCATCAAATCTTGCTTTTATTTCACTTTGGGGGAANCAGCCCCCAGCCCCTGCTTCTATCCCAGCAGTCCAAAGATGGAACGTATTTTAGCAGAAGTGCCCCAGCTCTATCATATGTGCTGTGCAGAGTCATCATGGCCATGGTGCATAGCTGAGAGCCGGAAAGCAAACAGCTGCTGTAGCCTGATTTGAGTTAAAATAGTGTCAGTGTTTAGTCTGGCGCAGTGCTTCAGGAGAGATTGGCAGCTGGGTCAAACAAAGTCATTCCATTGGCTCCCTTCCCAGTAAGCTTCTGCTAGTATTTAGGTACTAGTGCAGCCTAGGCCCCTTTTCTCAGGGATAGCCTAACATCTGACCGCACCCTCTTTGCTTTTGCAAAAATGCCTTTTCACTCTTCCAGATAAATCCACTATTAGACAATCTGCCACTAATTGTGTGTTAAGACGGGTTTTTCTCTCGAAAGCTGACGCATCCTGCTCGCGCCACGGTGTAGAAAGCAGGCTGTTACAGGGCTGGATTAATAAAAGGGGCCTTTATGGTTTGTGAAAGAATATCTGTGTGCTTAGGCAGGAAACTTTTTGATCCACAGAAAAGCCAGACGACATCTAGGTAAGGCCGTGTATCGAATCTGCTTTTTATGGGATAGCGGTGGAGCGAGCGCTGTTAATTGCGATTGCTTAACGTTTGCATGCCCGCTTTGATAAGCTTTTTTGGAAAGTTTAAGCAATAGCTGCTCCCGCGGACCGAGCTCCTTTCTCTCCTCCCCCCTCCTCACTCCTCCTTCTGCCTTTAACGCTTGCAAAATCTTGTCGCGATCTGCTTGGTTTTCACTGAAAGGCGGGCGGGCGCCTGGCTTCTTTTTTTGGAGAGGGCTTTCTTTCCAGAGGCGCCCAGCAGAAAGTTCTGCTGTCGGACCCTAACGCTGTTTGTGCAAAGTGGAGGAGCTGGGGCGCATTTAACAGGGCGAGAGCTTTTCAACTGTTACAGACTGCCTGGGCAATCATTTAAAAGTAGTTGAAAACTGCTTTGAACTAACAAGGGTTTAATTACGGCAAAGTTTAATGTGGCGATGGAAGGAATATTAAGTAAGTTGTCTTTTGTCTCCTACTTTTTAATTTTAGTTGTTGCTTTAGCCTGTTGGGTCACATTTTTTTGTCAGCGCTGAAGGCTGCCATGAATTGGTAATGAGGGCCCCTTTTGCACATGGCTTTGGCACTTGGCCAAGATCAACTTCCCAACGGCAAGCTTTCTCTAAAAGAACCTGAAGCATTTTTTTGTGATTAGGAATCATGTCTGAAAGCTGCCACAACCAGTTGTGGAGGCATGTCAAAATGACTTTATACAGTATATCTGAAGCAGCCGGGGAGGTGTGTGCGTGGGGGGGTGTCTGGTTTTTCCCTCCCGGACCAAATTGTTGCTATTATCGTTCCGCAGTTTCTGCACCTCCAAAAAGCAGGCGACAGGGGAGCTGAGGCATAATAGGATCCGTGGTACCTTTATGTTTTTTGCCATGCCAGAGCAGCCCCCATTGTCAGGTTAAAGCAGGAGACGGTATTGGGGCTTGCTTCAAACACTTGTGGATGTAAAGCAGATGAATCTTTAAACTTTTAATCCCAGTAAATTATGCTCAGTTGAACAGTAAGTAATGACATTTTCGAGAAGTTTCTTTGTTTGACATGTGCGACTGACGCTTTTGGATAGAACTGTTTTAAAAAGACATGCCTAGATCCACCGGGGGGAAATTTGCAAGGAAAACCTCGCATGTGCCTTTGGATTTACCCCGAGTCCTTGAAATCTGGGTATGGGTCTGGTCTGGGAGACAGGGAGCAGGAGCTGGGTTGTCCTTTGTTGTTAAAAAGGGGGAAAGGAAGTTAGTCTAAACATTAATAAGGAGCTGTGAAAGTTCACGTTTCAAGTGGGCTCAGAGTTTCGAAAGTTGTGGAGATCGTCAGTGCAATAAATGGCTGATTATTCCTCGCTGATATTATATAAACAAGTCTGGCTCCGTAAGTGAATACATTATTATTGTACACTTGAGCGTTTTGTGAATATAAGCTGTATTTAACAAAGCAACCCAGCAACTGGAAATTAAGGACCTCCTCTTACGTGCTGTGTACACTCTACCCCAGTGTCTTTTCCATGTGTGTTCAATGTAAAGACAAAATGCATTAGGCAGCATTTTGGTTAGATATTTTACATAACAGCTCTTGTGGCTGTAGCCGAGGAATTGCTCCTTTCTTCCTGTATGTGTTGCTTACTTATAAGCAATACCATACTCCAGCAGCAATATTGATGTGGAACAGCCTTTATGCACCTTCCTCTGCCCCCTTCCCTCCCCCTCACCCCCAGCCTTGATCCCTTTTGCAGTAGTTCCTGCTGTTAAAATGAGCTTTACAGGTATTGTCTTTCTTGTGTTAAACCGTACGTTTTCTGTAAGGTGGTTGTTGGGTGCGTGTATGCGTGTGTGTGTGTTTCCTTTATTACATAATGTGAGACGTAGCTAGATTGGGGGAAAATTCGAGCTTTATAGACTCCTCAGTATCTGTACTTTCATATAACTTGCCTGAGAGTGTTCATTGTTACATTGCAGGGGGCTGAGTTACAATACTCAGAAGTCTTCTACAAGTTTAACTATAACACATTGCATTTACAATGAAAGAAAGCAGACAAGATTAACGTGTTGAAAAAAAAAAATAGATGGAGAACATTAATGAAATAAAATGGATAGGACTTAGTTGCATTTTTCTGGAATTTTAAAGAAGTTTTACAACAGGGAAGAATACATCCCAATCGAATCTTATTTTAGTGTAAAGTATTGCCAGAAAATTACTGTTCTGGGTACAAAAGTAAATGAGATGATAGTAGAATTCTTGCAAACCGTTATGGAATTTATTTGCTGGTGTGTGGAAATAATTTCTCCTGATGTACTAAATTAGACACAGCTAATTTAAAATATGCATATGCACATCTAGTTACTGCAAAATAACTTTAAAATGTTTTACTGTGATATTCCTAGTTTTACCTGGAAGGTTTTACCGTGAAATAATGAAGATATGTTAGTGCACTACTTCTAGAGGTTTTCATTTCTATTTTGGTTGGTGAAGGGTTGTCTTATAAATCACAGCAAATTATGCTTCAAAAACTTTGTGAGCTGTTTCTAAATCCAGAATCAAATTTTGCCTGATAACATACTCGAAGTGTAAAATCTCATATATGAAGTAACAGAAAGTTTTGCTTAAAAACTTAAAACATTCTAAATTTGGGGTTTGATTGCAGACACTGAATTAAAGTTTTCCTTCATCAAGAAGTGTAGTGTCTTTATGAACATGCAAAGAAGTCCTGTTTCCATCCGGTAAATCAGCATTCTATATTCATAAGTATTAAGTTTAAAATATATAGATATGGTATTCTGGTTTTAAATCCTAAACCAGTAGCTTAATGTTTCTTATTTATAGTCAGGTCGATAATTACTTTTCCTGAGAGTACAAAAGGTGAAAGATACTAAGTATTCTCCATTATGCCATTTTTATTTTTAACAGCCCTAAGGAGTAAGGTGTCTCTAATCTGCCTACTTGGAGGGCTTTATGTTTTCTATTTGTTTACAAACACATCATGAAAGAGCACAATTAGAAAGCTTAACTTTGTTGTAATTTTGTATCTTAGCTGTTGAACTCCCAGTTACCCATTTCAGTGCAGTCAACCAATACCTTTTCCTTTCAAAATACAAATTCATGCTTAGTACTTGGCATTTTTAATGACCATTAGACATTAATATTTTATGTTTTAGTAGTGCAGTGTAAGTGGTACATATTGTTATGCATTTGAATAGGAATTACACATTTATTTATAAAATACTTTCACTTACATAAAAAAAACAAACAAAACCCTAAAATATTGCAGAACACTTTCAGTTTATGAAGAAAATGTGAGGTCTTTTAAAAATAACTTTATTCTTCAATATATTCTACTAATGTTTTAAAACTTTAGAAATGAAACAGGGCTGTTTTGTTTTGTCTTGGGGGGGGGGGAGGGCTAGTGGTGGTTAGCAACGATTTCATTCACATAAACTAAGCACTTTGTTCTGTATGTTCTAAATTCCAGCAATGAGATAAATAAATTGCCGCATTGGATGGAACATAATTATTGAATTTTGGCAGAACTTCAGTGAACTCTGCCATGAAAGATTAATGTGCACAGTGCGCTCTTAGATTCTAAAGTAACAGAGTAAGATAAGGGGAGTGCATAACAGGCTCCAACCTTTGTGGTTTAGAGAAAATAGAAGACAATGGGCAAATGTTAACTTTTGGTATAAACTGCTAATGATAATGTTTTGTCATCTGGGTGATAAAAGCTACAGGAGGAGACAAGAAAATCAAATTTAACACGAATTCCCTCCATTTCTTTCTTGCTCTGCTTCCCGTTTTTCCGTATTAGAAAAGCCACGATTGCTGTGTATTCTTACGAAAAGGGGAATGTAGCAGGCAGACTACTTGCAGTATCCAGTAATGTGAAGTGCTAATGAAATCCCTCCATATCGGCACGTCCTATGTGGTTTTTCAGTACAATTAAGATTTGGTTTGTGATTATGCTACAGTGATTTCAAAATACAAGTAAAATTGCACTGGCTGGCTGGAGGCTACATGTAGTCATAGAAGTGTTTGTTATAACTCTCTCTTTCTTTCCTCTACCAAACCTTGATCATTTAAAACATTTGCTTCAATTGATAAATTATGGCTATAATCACAAAATCATATTCCTTTTGGTTTTTAAATAATTACTACGCCCAAATAATGTTTTTAATTGAGAACAAAGATGCATTGTCCTGCCAGTCAAGCTCCCTTGGCAGGACCAATAGAATTGCAAAGACTTTTTGGTATTTTCAGTCAGTTTGCTCTAGGAGAGAACGGGCACGACATCAACCCTGCTCTGGGGAAAATGGCTGTGGCTTTGTCAGCAGTAGCCTGCCCTTGGGAGTAATCCCTCTGCCTGCTTGGCCTCCCTGCCGCCCTGTACCAAAGCTCCGGTGTTTTCCCTTCCACGGATGTGTGCACACCCTGGCCCTAGAGCTGGTTTCCAGCAGGTCTCGGGGACAGGGCCACGATGGGCATGCTCCAGCATGGCTGCAGGCGTGCCGTCTGCCTGACTGGCTAGTTATGAGGGTACGACTCTGGTGCATCCAAAAGGCCTGCAATCAGAAGGAACTAGGCAGGGAGGATGCATCCACGGTGGGTTTTTTTCCTCCATTTGTTTTCTCCTCTCTTCCAGACCTGCTGCTAAGGCTGAGTGCATTCAGCTCAGAGTTTTAAAATGGCAGGTATCCAGGATCTTGGATATATTTCATGACTTCAAAGATATTTCTGCTCTCCTTCCCAGTCACATCCTTAAGCTCATGATGACAGCATTATGAGTGGGTTAGTTAAAGATGTATGAGGGCAAGGGCTGTTCTTGGGCCCGTTGCAATCAGCAGGGAGAATCCCCCTGGCTTCACGGCTCTTTGGATCCAGCACTCTGTGAGCTGGCTGATCCAGGGTGCCAAAAGCTGCCTCTTCCCCCTTAGTTCCTGACGGTACCAGCGTGACTGGCATTACCGTCTTCTTCAAGCAGCTTCTTTGACTTCATTGGCACTCCTTGAAAATGAGGGTTTTCTGAGTAAGACACTTGAACATGCCCTCCTTGAGTTGTAAAGAAGCAGACAAGATGGGCTTAGTTTGCCCATTTGCAGTTTTTTCACTTGCTCCTCTCCCCTTCTAAAAATGAAAATTGTGGCTGACCTTGATTATATCGACTCATATCACCATTTCAAGAAGAGTTCAGAAGGTGCAGCTATCTGTCTTTTTGTATATCCCTATTTAAATACTTCATTAAATACTTTATGTCCAAGATGAAAAGAACTTACATTCTAGGTCTATTATTTTGATAATTAGACAACTTTCTTTCAATAAGATTGATTTCAGGATACTGTCATCTTCAAACAGAAAAGGCATATTTTTATCATTTGTAGAGTACTGTAGAGTGCTTCAGTCTTTGTTTGCCCTGTAAATATATTTAGTTAAAAAACCTTTAACAAGTTATATTCAGAGTGTGCTTGTGTTTTGAAGCAGACCAAGATCCTTTTTTCTTTTAGTGTTAAGCAATTCAAAAAATTAATATTTTTTTCAGCAATCTAAAATTGTTACTACAAATTATAGACTAGGAGGAGGAATATTATGCCTGTTTGCATGGATAATAAATGTACTGGCAATGTGAAATCAGGTTACACTCTTACAGCAGCAGTGTTGTGAACTGCTAACATATTCAAGTCTCTTAGAATATTACAAACATTTTTGCAGAAGTTATAATACGACCCAGTGAATACACCCAACGTTATTTTAATGTGTAGTAGTTGGGTGAATGTTTCGAGGCCTACCAGGTGTCACATGGGAGGCTTTGAGACGACCAAAGAAAAAGGTGCATTAAAGCAAATCTTGCCATTCCCTCGCTGCTGACCCGGAGAGTCCTGCCTGCCACAGAAGTAGCAGCTCTCCTGGGTGGTGCAAGCCAGCGGCATTGGGACGCTTCTGTGCCGTGGTGTGACTGTGCGTGGCAGTGACAGCGGGGGGGAGAGCGGTGGGAGGGCAGGAGCGAAGCCAAGGTACTTGCGACGGTACAGATGGGTTGTTGTTCTGCCTGGTACAGAGGGAGCGTAGCGGCTGTCTCGGGATCCTAGGCTGAGGTTTGCTTTGAGTTTTTTCTCAAAGTGGGACGAGTTTCTTTCAGCTGCCGTCCCAGAGCCCTTGGCAGCACAGGATGAAGTAACGTGGGTGGCGCACTGGGAGAGGGCTCAGTCCTGTGAGGGATCCTCTGTGGCTTCATGAGTTACCACAAAATTTAAATCTTGAATTAAGGGCAGAAGATATGGGACAGGTGAATGTGGTTTTTTAGATGTATAGTGGTGTAGAAGCTTTTACTTTCAAGCATAGTAACTGATGACCAGATTAAATTATGCTAAAGTGATGATGGACTTTTTTATTGAGTTGCATATGCATTGTGCAGGTCAGTTCAGCAAATTGTGCTGGTCTTTAACATTTGCATTTTGCAGAGTTACATGTACTGGTGTCCATTTCTGATGAGTCTGTCCCTGAGCATGCCCGGTCTCCTGAGGACTGAACACTAAAAGTGCTCAAGCTTTCCTATCACCATTATACTCTTCCGAAATATTGAAAGAGTGTTGTAAAGAAGAAAAGGATTCCACAGACCTTTGAAACATTTATTTATTTATTTATTTATTTTTTGATCAGAAATGAGGACCAGTGATATAAACAAGCTGTTACATTTGGGTGGGGCAAGGGGGAGAGGAGGGGAGGAAGGTTAAGTTTAAAAAACTCCACCTAGTCGTGTAACTCACAATGTTTGCCACCTATGAAAATATTTATGACAGAATTGAAATACCGTTAGGCTGACAGATCACAGTTGAAATTGCTTTTTGTAATCTCAGAGCATGGCTGAAGAAGCAGAGTATTTGACTATAATACTCCTATATTAATAGTAGGAAAGAAACAAATATTGGAAAGGAATTCCAAATAGTTACAAGGTATCTCATTTGGGGACATACGTTAGTTGCTAAATCCCAATTCCCAGACTGATAATTGTGATTGTTAATGTATATCTTTTATGACTTTCAGAGCAAGAGAAGCCAACTTCGGGAGCATGCATATTGTGATATCCTCAGAGGTAAGTACCCAAACTGCAATCAAGTTTATTACATTTTTGTAGAGCAGAGGCCTTTTCAAGACCACACTTGCTGCAGCTTAGTCACACAACAGCTTCAAATGTCGTTCTGGAATAATAGGGTAGTAATGTGATATAGTCTATAATGAAAATCAGTGTAAAGCACAGGTGGTTGCTAGCATTTGTGTGGTCAGATATAAAAGCTTCACTATGGGTGCAAGCTACTGCTTTCCCACTTGAGGAAAGTATAATTAAAAGTGCTTTCCAGATGTGCTGGCACATATCTGCTGGTTTAAAAAGTGAATTTTGCAAATGCAAACTGAACTGTGTTGCATTCATCATTATAAAGTTGTTGATGAGTTTTCAGGTAGTAAAAAGGCTGGAAGCATCAATGCGCCTGCTGTAAAACTGAGGTGTCTTTAGACAACAGACAGGAGCATTTTATGTTCACATTGAGTTGTTAGGATATTCTGTGAGTAGTTCATAGCTGAGCTGTGGCAAATATGCAGAATCTATTTGGAAAAAAAAATAACATTTATTTAATGAAAACATGAGAGGTGATTCCTTGCTAAAGATTATATTTGCTACCAGTTAGAGCAAGTTTGGGGGTTTTGTTTGTTTGTTTGTTTTCAGTGCAGTGAAATTAATGCTGCCCTAAAACATTAGAGTTCTGTTCCTTCATTGTGATTTTCAAGATGTATAATAGAAATAGAATAAGAAAAATACGTTCTAAAAATTGATCTTTAAAAATCAGAACTGAAAACCAGAAGAAACTGTATACTTGGAGGCTTATGTAATGCATCCTTAGTTGAACTATCTGAAAAAAAAAATAAAAATGAATACAAGATTCAGAAAAAATTGCTAACTTTAAAATATTGGTGAGAGGAGATTACAGATCTTCTGATTTTGCTAAATACAGATTATTAAGACAAACTGTCCTAACATCCATTTGATTTTTTACAACTAATATTTTCCCTGGAAATGTTGATATTAAAGGAAAATCCCTGTTTCCGAAGAAAGTTTTTGCTACTCCAAAAATTTTGGTTACTGCTGCTGCTTGGAACAAGCATATGGGGAGAATGCTGTCCCTGCCATCTTCTTATCAATGCTTCTTCTAGGACCACAGCAATTACTGATACTTATGTCTTCCAGCTAATTTTGAAAAAAACCTAAGGCTGGGACCTACTAGCCTGAGGGTCTTTATTGACTAGGCTGCTAAACAATGATGTGAGATTTTTTTAAGATACAGTGCACAATATTGCCTGACGTTTGCATATATGTCCTTTTTTTACTTCCACAGATGTGAATTGTAGCATTCCTTGTCAAGTGAAAGTCTAATGCTTAACATTTTACTTTAAGGAAATACTGACACTGAGAAAATTAAATGTTTTCTGGATGTTTCCTCTTAGTTGAACTTTTCGACATAGAAGTTGGTTTTTTTTTGTTTCAATCTCTGTTTCTTGACTAAGCAGAATTGAAATCCTCTTTTGAAGCGTGTAAATATTGGAATACTTTAGAAGTTTGAGTTAGAAAAGAGCTGGCCAGATCAAATATTTTCTAATATAAAACTTAAAGTGTAGTCTGTACTTAATTTTTTTTTATTAACTTCTCTGTATGAAACATTTTAAGTTTTCCAAAGGCATTGACAGATTCAGTGGGGGATTCAAAATGCAACCTTGGTAGTAGAGACAGCAAAGTGTCCTATGTGTTCTTCATTTCTGTAATAGCATAGTAACTTGGTAAAGTCCTGGTGCTGATCAATGAAAATGTTCTGGGTTGAACATTTTCACATCTCTGAGATAGAGTGTCCAGATTGGCACACAGCAAGTGGCATCTGATCTTTGCCTGGGGCATCTTGAAGATACAATGAAACAGGCAATAATCAATAAGCAGGATAATTGTAACTTCATAGTAAAAATGATGATTTCAGCAATATTGGCAGCTAATACAGCAGACTACTTTTTATGTTGTAATGACTAGTGTGTTACAAATTTTCTATCTTGACTTCAGATTTATGCTACCTGGTGAGATATATATTTATGTACTGCTAACAAGTATGTATTTACTAACACCTACACATACTTTTAATATTAAATCATGTTTAAATCACTGTTTGCTTGGAAGGTAGGTTTTTTGCACCCAGTTGTTAGAAGTCTTTCTCTTTTTTTTTTTTTTTTTTTTCCCTGACAAAATGCCATTTGTCGTCAAACTTAGACATGTCTACAAAGCTACATGCATTCACATGTAAAAACATGTAAAATGGCCACTACCTGCACTCTCAGGTAGTTGTTGCAACTCTCAGTCTGTTGCAATTAAGACTTGTTAGTGGTCACTCTCCCAAACTGGCTATTCACGTCAGAGACCAACCCCAGTCAGTCCCACAGCCTACCTCACAGCTTTGTACGTGATCTTTTTGTGTAAAAGCTGTTTTCATGAGAAGCTCAGACGGCCAAGAAAAAATAAGAGGCTTACTGAAAAAATAGATCATTTAGGTATTGCAGTCTTTACATCCATGGGAACTGCAGAATTTTGAGTGCTTGTTGGTTAATTTTGTTAGTAATTAGTTGAAAAGTAAAATCCTGGCCAGAGTAGAGGAGATGTCAAAAAGTCTTTGGGGGCTGTGCATCAAGGGCACGAAGAAGGCAGCTTATTGGAAGGGAAGGATCTTGCCTTGACCGATAGATGAAGCCAACCCACCAAGAACATATATCCCCTCAACTGCAAAAAAACTGTCTTGTGTACTTAAGACAGCTGAGGCAATACTTTTCTGTGCTACAAACCTCTACAAGACACTGAGATCAATTTTAAAAGAGGCCAGTGAGTTGATGACTGTGAGTGGAGAAACTGTTATGTACATATGATATACATATATATATATGATACCGTTGCTGCTATTTATTGCCAATTTTGCGAGGACATCTTTTTCTGAACATGTATAACCTTGTTTTTTGGTAGTATTCCAGAGTTCAACAAGTGCAATGCAGCCTATTTAACACAGAAAATTTGAAAGCCCATGCTTTGTATTGCATTTTATTTCTATTTAGAACATGTTTTTGCCTTGGGCATTAAGTTGTTGATTTTAATACTTTATTGTAAATGAGGATCATTGCCAGCATTTTTTATGTCTTCCAGATACCTATTCTTCACAGTAAGTTAAATACTTCTGTCTTGGCTTCACAATTATTTGCTATAAGAAAATATTCTATAACATTATAAATTGTTGAGTAAGGCCATGGGAAGAACAAGCTACAGAAAAAGGAGGACTCTTTAATATTTTGACTATTTTTAAAAAAGTATATCCCTAATGATGGAAAAATTCAGTGAGAAGAAAAAAAAATACATTCAAAGGATTTAAAAAAAAAATTTCTTCAAAAATGTTAATGAAATGACTTTACAGAATGTGAAGATGGACTAGACAGTTGTTATGTCTATCAAGAAAGTTTTGAAGTTTCAGAACTTTCTCTCTGAAATAATAAACAAAAAGGCAAAAAAATATTTTATAAATAAAGGCTAGAGGGAAGGTGAATCAGATGAACTTAAATATTTAATATCAGTAATTTTGAAATATTTCATTTGGGTTTGTTTTTCTACATATCTGTATTAGTCTTTGCAGGAAGAAAAAAAAAAAGGTACTTTTTTGAGTTTTAAACCAGAACTTTTTCACCTTGAAAGTATCTAGATGGAATATTTGAACAATTTCAAAACACACTCACCTTTTTAAATCATCTGTCAAATTCCCCTGCAAATAACTTTGCTTTTAATGAATCAACCTTTTCCCAGGGAAAATTGTCTAAAATGTTTCCTGCTAACTGTATCATGTCACAAACATATTATATGTTTTGTACTTATTTAATCTTTGAGCTTGTGGGTTTGTACAATGTGAAACACTAACAAATTATCAAATTAAGCTGTAAGTTTTCTTGTTCCTTCTTAGAGAGAAGGAAGTAGATGATAGCAGAAATATATGGGAAATCTAGTTCAAAGCCTTTGGCTGTGGATAAGCCTCATTTACTCATGTAAATAAGACCATTGAAACCACCAAAAGTTAGGTGCTTAGTGATTTACTCAAGGTCAATATGTGTTAGACCATAATAATATATCTTATATGATATCTCCATGCAGGCTGTTCTGTTGCAACTAGGTTTGAATACAGCCATGTAGTAAGTTGCTGCCCTGAGATTTCATCTCCTTTAGGTTTCCCCCCAGTCCCTGGGAAAACTGTGCTGAACCTGTACATGTCTGTAGCCAAAACAGCATTTCCTCCTGCAGCATGACCAAAGGTGGTCTCCATGGAGGCCCCATATCAAGATTTCTGCCTGCCTCACACTATTAACTTGACTTCTTCCAGCATCAGCCCTCCATTTAACTGGGCTGAAAACCCTATGAATTTTGCTGTTTCTCAATATTATCCTATTGAACTGGTTCAGCATTGCTTAAGGAAGACTTATGGACACAGCTCTTAATAGCATTGTCATTCAAACTAATTATACCACTGCTTTTTCAATTTCTTATGAGGGAATATCGGTTCTCAGGCAGAACTGTGGGCACTGGGCCTTCTGCTTTTGTGCAGGACTGTCAATTGTGGCACTAGCATTGAAGATGAATATATCCCCTCCTCACCTGTTTTGCTAAGACTATTTCACAGCAAGTACAGGGCAGCCAAGGGATCAGGGCCAGCCAGTATGGGTTTATGAAAGGCAGGTCCTGCTTAACCTACTTGATCTCTTTCTATGACCGTTTGACCCTCCTTCTTAATGCGGGGAAGGCTGTGAGCGTTGTCTACCTGGACTTTGGTAAGGCCTTTGACACATCCCCCTAGAGAAGCTAGCAAATCACGGCATAGATAAACGTACTTTTCACTGGGTGAAAAACTGGCTGAATGTCTATGCCCAGAGAGTTGTAATTAATAGGGTGAAATCCAGTTGGTGACCAGTCACAAGTGGTGTCCCTCAGGGCTCAGTTCTGGGGCCAGTTGTGTTTAATATCTTTATTGATTATCTGGATAAGGGGATTGAGTGCACCCTCAGTAAGTTTGCAGAAGACACCAAACTAGTTGGGAGTGTTGATTTGCTTGAGGGTAGCGAGGTTTGACAGAGGGACCTGGACAGGTTGGATGAATGGGCCAAGGCCAGTAGGATGAAGTTTAATAGGGCCAAGTCCCNACGGCCAGCAGGAGTAGGGAATTGATGGGGCCTCTGTACTGGGCACTGGTGATGCCTCACCTCGAGCACTGTGTTCAGTTCTGGGCCCCTCACTACAAGGAGGACAATGAAGTGCTGGAGTGTGTCCAGAAGAGAGTCATGAAGTTGGTGAGGGGTCTGGAGAAAAAGCCTTGTGAGGAGAAGCTGAGGGAACTGGGCATGTTTAGTTTGGAGGAGGCTGAGGGTAGAATCCTTGCCCTCTACAGCTACCTGAAAGGAGGTTGTAGAAAAGTGGGTGTTGGCCTCCTCTTAAGTGAATAACAACAGGACTAGAGGAAATGGTCTGAAGTTGCAGCAAGGGAGGTTTAGATTAGATATTAGGAAGAATTACTTTACTGAGAGGGTGGTCATGCACTGGAATGGCCTGCCCGGGGAGGTGGTGGAGTCACCATCCCTGGAGGTATGTAAGAAACATGTAGACATGGCACTTCAGGGTATGCTGTAGTGGCTGAGGTTGTTGGGTTGGGTGATTTGTTTTGTGGTTGGTTTTTTTTGTTGCTGGTTTTGTTGTTGGTTTTTTTTGGTGTGTATATGGTTGGACTTGATGATCTCGGAGGTCCCCTCCAACCATGAAGATTCTGTGAATTCTATATTTTTTGCTAATTAAATGCTTCAGAAGTGAAATTATTTCTGATCACGGCTAATTCAACTACAAGAGACACTGAACAGCAAATATATCCTAAATGTTTATTATTTGCATTTTTCTTTGATGCAACTAAGGGAGATTTTTATTTTTAAGGATGCTTTTTTTTTAGTTTTTATTTTATTTATTCTCTCTTGTGGAGAACAGGCTCCCAAATTCAGATGATTAAAGGGATATTGTATATCTCTGATAAATGAGCTTTAACCATTTAGGATCAGGGCATGAGCTTGTCTCTGTCAGTCGTTCAGTTTGAATGCATGTCTGCACAGTGAGTGCAATCGCCGTTGAAAGACGCTCCATGCTTTGTTGTGAGCATGTCGGTAGTCTGGAGTGCCATATCCTGCTTTGGGCAGTGTACAGGGAGAAGGAGGCAGAGTACAATGATGGCAATTCGAGGTCTTGAAATCTGATTTACAAGGAAAGTTTGTATGAAGTAGAGTCATTAGCCAAATGTGTTAGGAAAGACAAAAATAACTGATGCTGCTTTGTGCAAGCGTGGTGGACTCTTGTGTTCTCTTCAGCCTATCTTCCCATTCTCTCCATCGTTTCCCCCGTTATTCTATTATTTCACCCCTACCCACCCCTAACACACGGTTCTTTAACATTTCAGGGAGAATTTGTGCACAGAGCTTCTCGTTATTAAACTTGTAAAGAGTTGGTCAGAAAACTGGCACTTCTTTCATCATGGTAATATTTCATGTTTGGCAAACTGATTCATAAGGCAAGAGCTACTTCAGTGGATGACATTTGGGAAGTCTCCTCAGCCTTTATCATGGCTCCTTTCTGAAGCTGTATTTCCTGGTACAGCGCCTGAATACCAGTGTTACTTTCTGAAATGAGGAGGAACAACCCTCCTGGAGCCCTTGGTCCAAGAGGACCAAGTGCTCTGTGCTCTGTTTTTATTCTATCCATAGATCCGTTGTCCCTAGAGTTATCCAGAATGTGCCACTGAAAATCTAATGGGAAAGACACGGTAAAGCTTAAATAAATAACGGGGAGTACTTACTAGCAGATTGTGGGTAGATGGAAAAAGAAAAATCAACCCTGAGAAATTATAAGGTATTTTGGCTTTAGGATGACAGCTTCCTAAATCGCTAAGAATGTGCCTTTGAGAAGTACTGTACTTATGAGCATTGTAGTAATTTTGTTTGGATTTTACTTTAGCCATTTCTTACCACTAAAAGAAAAATACATGTACAATGCTGAGAATGTGTGTCTATTGCTAAACAAATCCTTTTGCACACAGAAAAGATGAGCATCAAATACCATCAAAATTATGGAGATAGGTAGTATCTTGTCAAAAGTGCTCAAAGTAATGTTCTGATTCTCTCCTTTGATGTGGCCTGGGGAGTTTGTAGGGCAGAATATGTCACTTAGTGTTGTGAAAAATGCCTCCTTCCTCCTGAGCAACCAGGTGTCTTACTCATTAAGCGTTGCTTGTTTGCCTTAATGCTCTAAAAGGCAAACTTACAGCCCCTGTCTGCCAGGAAGCTCTCAAACTGTAAAACAAACATAGGCTGGAGACAAAATACACTGGGGCATCCAAAACAGGTCTGTTAGAGCAAATAGAAAACATCAACAAAAATAGATAGAATAAGGGAGCAGAAGGCATATTGGAGATGTTTGTTGCCTTTAAAGAAAATGAAGAAAAATCCAATTTGTGGCGTTCTGCATACGGTGTGCACTAAAGTCATTCTTACTAAATATTGTTTTTAAAGGCATATGGAACTCTTCACAGTTAAAGACACGTCTAGATAACATTAGATGAACATGGTTCCTGGTCCATAGTCAAAGATAAGTTCCATAAAATTCATCCGGCTGCAAATTTATAGTAATATCCCAGTATATCAAGAATAATCTTGGAAAAGAGAGTTTCTAGTCAGTGATTGCTTATTTTTAAGCAGTGTAATCTGTCTGGGTGCTGTGGACTTTGAAAATGGGCTTCTTTTTATTTTCTCAGGTAGAAAAGTTTCTGTTCCCTTGAGCTTTGTTAAATGTAAGAGAAAGAAAAAACAAAACAAAACAAAACAAAAAAAAACCTTCCAAACCACAAATCTGTGCACACGTTGGAAACAGACAAACTTTTATTTCTGCAGCATTTATCCTATCCACTTTTAAGTTGTAGAGGAGAGCATAGTTGCCTATTTCCTTCCATAAACTTCTTGATAAGTTATCCGCTACAGTTCTGAGTTTTTTCAGGGAGCGCCTTGGTGTACCTTCAGCTTTTTACTGTTGAATTCAACACACTTCCCCCCGTCCCCAATTTTAGACAATGCATTTGATGTTGTCTTGTACTATGATCTTTTCTGGTGAATGGCTGATCCGCCGAGGTGCTAAGAACATCTATTTGAACACCTCAAAATGATAAACGATGTTGAAATAATGATAGGGTCAATGTGGGAATTAAGCAGTATCTATCCTTTATGCTGCCCTTTCATACTGGGCTTATATTTCATTCAAAGTATTATTTGTCTACTGAGCACAGAACTAGTGATTTTTTGATTTTTTTTTTGAGGTAAACAGTTATTTTTACATTCCTTTTTATATTTAAGAAACTGGCGAGAAGAACTGTTATTACTAGAAATCCCATGGAGGCTCTATATCAAAGGAATCAGAATTCAGAAATTGGAGATTGCAGTGGGAATTGAAGGAAAATCCACAAGTAGATAAGTACAATAGATGCCACGCTTGTGATGAGATTGTGGAAATCAAGGAGTAGGAAAGGAAACAAACAGGGGTCTGTTGTGACCTGAAGTTATGAAAAAGGGAGGAAGAAGGTACACCATGAGAAGGTGGATAAAAGTTTTCAGAGCATACCCAAGTCAAGTCTCTGTGATCTCTGACATTTTGCTTCTTAGAAACAAGTGCAACATCCCAGCTGAGAAGTGCATGGTGAAAAATGTGGTTTAAACTGAAATAATTTGGTAGAGTGTGTAAGCAGTGAGGAATATATGATGCAGTCTAGAAAGTGACCCTGCAGTTTTGTGGTAGCATGGGAGACTGCTGGTGTACTACTGCCAGTCCAGAATAACCAATGGAGGAAACTAGAAGCGAGGCTGCTGTTTTAATCCATCTGTGAAGTGGCATTTCTGGAAAACAATATCAGACAAGACTTTTGTTGCTAAGAACACTGGATAATGTTTTTTTTGTTTTTTTTTTTAATCTCAAGTTAAATGTCAATATGGCTTGCATATATACAATTTTCTAGATGTCCTGGAATAAATCATATGTCATCTCGCAAAATGTCTTCCAGTCAGACTAAAGTAACTTTCCTCCTTGTACACAATATGGGTAACAAGGCATGACTGAGGACAGGAGAAGCCAGCTTTCAGTGGGAATTATAGGAAATACTTGAAAAAAGATTAACAAAAAGGAAAGGAGAATGGCCTTTGAGAAGGGGAGGCATCAGGGCCCATTATCCTAGAGTTACAGTACTAGTTCAGCAGTTTTCTGTTTATTTTCAGTCATGTAGACTCCTTTCTGTTTTTCTTCTTGATAACTATACGTACTTAAAGCCTTACAGTTAAACCAAGAAAACAGACTGATTTTTTTTTTTTGTTGATTCTGTAACAACTGATATCTTCTCAGCAGTTTAATGTCATATTACAAAAGTTAGCAAAATGGACTATATAAGATCACGTGCACCATACCCTGGTGGAAAACGTACCAGAACAAAGTTCAAAAGATTTACTTCCAGCATGTTACTTGAGAAGAAGTTGGGAAAGAATAGCGGTCTTGTTATACAGATGTCTTTCCATTTATTTGCGTCCACTGGTGGTGAAATGCTTCAGCCTTTACTTCTGAGAACACCAAAGTGGTGACAAAGTGATTTTCACCACCTTATTAAAAACAAGCAAACAAAAATCATAACTGAAGTTGGGAAAGAATAGCGGTCTTGTTATACAGATGTCTTTCCATTTATTTGCGTCCACTGGTGGTGAAATGCTTCAGCCTTTACTTCTGAGAACACCAAAGTGGTGACAAAGTGATTTTCACCACCTTATTAAAAACAAGCAAACAAAAATCATAACTGAAGTTCAAATGGAATTCAGCCTGAAATTAAGAATTCAGTTTTGAAATAAAAGCTTTCTGTAATGAGTTTCCCGTGGCTTTTTCCATGAGATTTTTTTTTTTTTTTTGTGTTTCCATCTATCACTTGCTACTTTAGTTACAGCACTTTCTTTCTTTATGATTTTCCTTGGAGTACTTCTTTTAAAAGGACAGAGCACTTAAAATGCTGCAGTATAGGTCTGTCACGCTAGAAACATGTACAGATATTACACATGGGCTACCTCTTCTCTTTGAAATCCAGTTGGGAAGCTGCTTTTCTGGATTTTAAAATTTTCCAGTGCTCACTGTAAACACCACTTTGGAGCATCTCTTTTATCCCAAAGTCACTTCTGCTTTCACCTTGGTCAGTTCTGCTTAACTCTTTCCTATTGCTTATCCCCAGTCTTGCTCTGGTCTCTTTTTCCTTGGAAACACAGTGTAATCTATTTGTCACTCATTCACTTGACACCTGTCTGTTCTTTTACTAGACTTTGATGCTTTTGCAAAGCTTTTGCTAATACTGGTTATGAGGTTTACAAAAAATGATTTAAAAAATCAGTTTTGGTGTCATAAGGTTCCTCTGTTTAACTAAGTTATTCCAAGTTTATATTTATGCAGATGATTGAATGAGATCCTGGTGTGCTTTTTCTTAAAAGTGCAGCACTTTAGCCCAGCTGCATCTGCCTTTACCACTGCAACACAGTATTTGCTAAGACTTTGCATTAATTTCTTACTGATAGTTCAGTTGTTTGTTCTGAAGAATTTCCTATGGTTTCTAAGGTAGAGTCTACTTACCATGCGCTCAGTGGAGTCAGACACAAGGAGAAATTAATAATAATTCATTGCAATCCTTTGATTTTGTAATATGGTTCTTAGGCATCCATTCTTGGAGAATTTGGGGACCATTTCCTTCATTGGAAGGAAATGTGGAAAAAAAGGTTCAGAAAAAAAAGACGATTGGAATTTCCCTCTGGAAAAGCCCTGCTCTCTCCATTGTTGAGCGTGGAAATGTGTCTTATTAACTGAGGTAGCTTAGGCACCAGAAGTCAAGCAACAGGAAAATCATTGCCCTTTCTTTTGAGCTCTTATAGTGTAGGTTATTATGCTTGAGGAGATTCTCATAACTGGTGTGAAGCAAACTTCAAAATTCCCACCTCATCCACTTCTCCAAGGTTTGAAGTAGTGCCCAGTCTTCTTATGCTTTGAAATCTGCATCACTTTTTCATTATGGACAGTGCTGGTAACTCCAAACAATGATCCTCCTGTTTTTTAAGCTGGGAAGAACAAGTTCTGTGTCACAGAGACCATATTGCCCTGTGACATTTGCTGAAAGTTCGTATGTTGCAGAATTCTCACTTATGTGTCTGGACATATTTTAGTTTTATTCCTGGAGGCCAACTCTTAAATCTTTATAGGTTTTATTATAAATTTCAGAAAATGTCAATACCATATCTGAAGGATGAAGCTGAATATAGAATTTGGCTGGTGCCTTTACACAGTGCAGTGCTCATCATAAGAAGAATGCAAAAGCTGCCATTTTTTTGAGATTTTGTTTTAAAAAAATTACCTGAGCATATAAAATAAGGGAGTTGAAAAGGAGATTGTACTCAAAGCATTGTCCTTTACTCTTCAAGCAGTACTTAAAGT
Organism: Pedionomus torquatus; assembly: GCA_013398155.1. Classification (NCBI taxonomy): domain Eukaryota; kingdom Metazoa; phylum Chordata; class Aves; order Charadriiformes; family Pedionomidae; genus Pedionomus; species Pedionomus torquatus. The sequence continues at coordinate 327,267 of VZRU01001185.1, read as the reverse complement.
TTATTCCTGCTTTTTTCTCCTCATTGTGAATACACAAATGGCATCCTGCAAAACCTACCGTAATGCATTTTTTTAAATGCCAGTCAGATAATAAATGAAGAAATCTAGTACATATCAGAGAGTGTTACTGGAAGTGAAAACCAGACATGGTCTGAAATACCCTTGTGTCACAGAAGAATGGCATTTCACAGCTAAGCTGGCTTCGTCAGAAGCTATGAGCACAAGTATTTACTCTATCTTTAGAGAGCATCTCTCTCTAGACACAATGATTCTCTGTTTCTTTGAAACAAGCTGTCATATTACTTGAAAAGTATTTCATTACTGTGATATAAGAAATTTATTTAAAGAAGCAATTTTTCTTTAGGTCTGCAGGTGGAAGGTGAAGCCAAACAGAACTCTGACAGGTGCAGGTTGGGGTAAAAAAATGCATTATAAACTACAATTGCAAAATGATAAAACAAACTATGAAAATGTGGAAGTGGCAGGTAAACTATATTCTTGGCAAATTATTGAGCCAGTGAGATCTATAAATGCATTGCTTCAGCAGTGCATTCTCAATTTTGTTTCAAAAAGGTCAGTTTTTTTGAGTTAGTATTAAATAATGGATATCCTGAGCTTATTATGTGGACTGTTTTTTGGAAGTAAAAACAGCACACATTTTGGGAATTGGATTTTTACATTACAATGTCATGCTCTGTAATATGACTTTCCAGTTGTGTGGCCCTTATACTCACAGGTATAGTAACTGTGTGATAAGGAAGTAAATAGAGTTGTATCTGTACTATACTAAGTTTTAATAAATCCTGTAGCAATTATGAAAGTTGATCTGCTCTTTCATGGCTAAACATGGTTCTGGGATTTCAGTATGTTAAAAAATATTGGCTTCATAGGCAGCCATGTGCTTTTAATTCAGCAGTCTTAATTACAGGAAATTTAATGATAATGAACTGTAACAAAGAATAAAATAAAAGGGGGAAAAAAAGACAAAAGAACTCGTTTCCATCCAAAGGAAAGAAACATTTTGGTAATAAACTGTTGCCTTTACACTGGAAAATTCATTTGTTGTACTTAGAGCATATATGCTGTTAGCAGTTTTCCTTTATTTCAGTGGTTGCATTTTTTTAATTATTTTTGTTTATTTCTTCTTTGGCTTCCCTTTTATGGCTACAAATATCTATTTAATAATTGGAAAAACATGAAGTTAATGCATCAGGAAGGCAACTGGTGTCTTAAGAGTTTGGTAACAGGATATCAGATTCTGTTGTTGCTATAAAGTCAGTAATAAACTTTGGCCCTGCTGAACAAGATTCTTGCCAGTGACTTCAGTAGAATCAGAATTTCATTGCTGGGGTGTGATAAGCAAAAGCCTGAGTCAGTCTGTGGCGAGCAGAGGAAAGCGGCTGCTTTGGTTTGCCTTGGCAGAGGGCTAAAGCCTTCTCCTCACGACTACCCAGTTGTCCGTGTTTAGACTGCAATGTTCCTAGACCCTGTGTCTGTATCCAGCCTCTGCAGCTGGTACCTTGCTAAGCAAACTATCTGATGGCTGAACAGGCAGAAAGGTATGTAGTCTTTTGTTTGCTTTGGTGGTGGGTTTTTTATTATTTTTTATTTTCCACAAGTGTGCTGGAAAGACAGTTTGGAAGAGTTGCTGCTGCTGTGCACTCTCTGTTTTAACTTTTAATAATTAAGACTTCAGTCTCCCAGTTTTGTAAGATGTCAAAGAATGAAATAACCAAGAAACAAATGTTTGACATTTGGCACCAAATTAAACATAAGGATGATAAACTGTAGGATCCTAAACTTGGAAAGCTGGCCAGTTAAAATACCAAATGATCCAATTACAAACAAAAGACAAGTTCATATTATTGTTGGGGAAATGTTGAAGACATTTTTTTCATGGTAATTCATTGGGTGAAGGAGTTTAATGGCCAACAGCAGCAGCTCACATTAGACAGGTTTCAATCAAAATTATTTCTGCTATGGGCTATAATTGATTTACTGTAATGCTCATGAAATGTAATTTCATTGATTTACTGTAATGCTAATGAAAAGCTCAGTAGCAACAAAGAAGATGTTAGAAACTTAAAATGTTTATTTATTTTTACTCTCAATGCAGTAGAATATTAAAACCTAGTTTGTAGTCCACAGTGTTGGACAGTATTGTGAACAGCATAGTCCACAGCATCTGTGGATTGAAGCCTTCCTGCTTCAATCTTCTGTTTGAGTCTACAGTGTGGTCTTGGCCAATGTAAGAACTTTAAAAACTATAGGTTAACTTAATAGTCTTAAAGGAAGACAAAATAACCAGATTTAGAAATTGTATTGTTTGCACTTCCATGGTGTGAAATGTATAGATAGTATGTACTTAGGGTAGTATTTAAAATTAGAAGTGGGTAATTCTGTTATTAAATTAAAAATCAAAGTATTTTTTTACTGTCATCACAAAACAGAGGATTCTGAAATGTACAACTGTAGAAGTTGAAAAAGCAGAAAATTCACAATGTTAATACCATGCTTAAAAACATGTCCTGGAAGCAGGCATTAACTAGCTGAAAAATACGTAAATGAGGAGCTTTTAAAATGCTGAGCTGTGCAAATCATTCATAAGGTTGCTGTATGTTGACTTTGCACCCTTTGCTTTTGTCTTTACACCTACTAAAAGTGGATGTTCCCCTTGAAGCTGCCCCAGTCCTTTAGGAACTTTGCTCTGCTTCCGATTCTGAAACTCGACAGTGTGTTATTTATGTGTATCTTGGTCAGCTAAAGACTTTGGTGGGGTTCAATGTGCAGAATGGTGATGTTACTAAGATACTTGTTTCTTGTACTCTGATGATACTCACAGGCTGAGCCCAGAGCCCTTTGCTGTTCTGGTGCTACACCACATACAATGTGAGATATTGACTGCCCAGGGAGCCTCTCACCAAGCAGGCAATCAGGATGAAATCCACAATAAGCCCCTGTGTATGATATTAGTATCTTTCAACTTCCCCCAGCCTTCTAAGGGCAATTTTGGGGGATATCTGTCTTCATTTTAGTTATGATTTTCTAAAAAAATTTTTCTTGAAAATAAAAGGGAGAGAGGATGGGACAATAAGGAAGTGATGGTATGACAGCATTTGGAGCATCAGAATGAGCAGGTGGAGAAGTGTGGCTGGTGTCTAACATTTGGACAATGTCTTTGCATGTCAAAAACTGTTTTAAAAAAGATTAATAGTTCTTATATACTTGCAGTAGTTGATAATGCAAAAAAGCACCTTTTTTTTTTTTTAATTTATAGGCAGCATATGCCAGTAGTTGTGTGAGATCTGGCTTCTAAAATGGTGCCCTGTTGGCTGCATCATTACCTAGTGTCCTTTTGGTAAACAAAGGAAAAACAAATTTATAAGCAGTTCTTTTGCAGATTTAGTATTTATTTACCTTTGAAAAAAAAATTCCTTTTTTTTCTTTTTTTCTTTTTTTTTTCTTTATTCTGAATGATAGTTTAAAACAATAAACAGAAACTGAATAACATGCATGGACATGCTTTAATATATTCATGAGTGATCAAAATACAGTACAGAAATCACATATGCTGCTCTGCTGCAACTTTCAAGGTTCAATCCATCATTCTGGAACCCAGGGGGCTGAGATTTGACATCCTGCCTAGAAACCATAGTTCAGATTGGCTGGAACTGTGCCATCTTATGTTCAGGTTAAAAGAGAAGCTGTAATTTGTCTGGGTAGCACTTTAACTATGCACAGCAAATCATAAAACCCATTTTCAGTAATAAACTTGAAGATGAAATAGGTCCATTTGCTTCGTTTCCTGATCTATACAAGATTTTCATCATTTTTGATATAATACCGCTTGGAGTTTGATCTTTTAATGATGTAGATTTCTGTAACAATCTTTCTCAGATTAGCAGTTTTATTTAGCATATATATATTATGTAGGAGATTTCTTTTTGGCATTTATTGGAAGTCTTTTCCTATTGTTCTTTGAAACTGAAAATATGAGAATAATTTCATAGTAGGAGTTAAGTTTATATGTGATTGCCACAATAAATAAAACCTGATTGTAGTCTTTTTTAATTGTAAATACCAGATGTGAAAGTACTCTGTCCTGTTCTTTTTTCTCCCTTTTTGTCTTATGATGGCTTGCTTGTAAGGGACTAGCAAATGCAAATATTTCCAGCAACTCAATGAAGATCTTTTAAGAACATATAGAAATATGACTTTTATTTATGGGTTTGAATTGTAATGCTTTTAGATTTCAACCTTTTGTCTACACCCATGTTTTGGAGTGGGACTTTGCCTGAGCTTGGGAGAGTAAGTTTTCCGTGTAATTTAGTAACCCAAGGGAGCTCCTAGGACAGACTACCTCAAGGGGATGTGCCGGTGAGTCCAGCTGTGGGGAGCCTGACCAGAGGCAGCCACATCCATCTGTAGGTGTCATTTCAACTCCTTTTCGATGTTGCCCAATTGACTTTCTTCCGTTACAAGTCTAGCGAAGCTTTGTGTGAAACCAGACCTGTACGCTGCAAGAAGCAACTTAAAATGTCGTTCTAGTTCAGTAGACAACTAATGGCTTGACTATTAAGTATGTTAGCCAGCCCCCCTGAATCCTTAGAATATTTACTTTAGTGGCCTCCTGTCAAGCGCCAGATCTCTGGTTTTTCTTTTTCACAGAGATATTCCTCTATTTATATTTCTACTAGGACCTCTTTCTTTCAGCTTCACAGGCATCTCCCTTTTTTGGTATGTTTTCAACTCTTGGAGTTTACTAAGACAAAAGGAAAACCCACATCAGCCTTCCTAATCTCTGTCCCCCATTTCTGAATTGAGGACTTACGTTCACAAGATACATCCTGGGATGCTGCGTACTGCCTGTGCATCACCCCTGTAGCTGGCACAAGGGAAGGTTCTTTCTCTTACCCTTTCCTCAATAACATGGGGCTTTTTGACACTGTTGGCAAGACAGCTTGCCTGTGTTCCTGTATTGTTGTAGCTCAGCCTACCCTACTGAAAACAGATCCTTGCAAGAGGTTTATTTCCTTTAAAGGATTTAGTGCATTGAAAATGCCTCTGGATTAAGAATTTATGGGAATATAGCATACTTGTATTAGACATGTACTTTACTGGGGTAGCCTAGCTAGGGAAAGTGAAATGTGTTTCTGCATATTCCATCTTTGCCTACCGCAGTTGGGAGCGGGCTGCAGGATAGTATTGTGCGTCTTGGTGGCCACACAAGCACTTTGTATTCACTGGGGACTTGGAGGTACGACAGCTGCATATAAATATGCATAGTTGGAGAGATTCATGATTGTGCCTCGTTCTAGGGCTGATTGGCTGTAGTGCTGCCACTGCAAATCAATGAGCGTTTTCCTCATCTATCAGCTGCTTGCTTGCTTGAGAGCAGAGAAAATGGTTAAAACACCAACAGCCCACAGAGGGCTCCTGAGTGAGTGAGACTTGTTTGCTACAGCACTCAAAACATTTCCCTGAATCTACAGTAGCTCTCAGTAGATGAATTTAGCACTCAGCAGATTAATTTAGCTCCCAGCGTGCTGGATTTAGAAAGAAAAACTAATATAGATGAATACATTCTGTTCAGCCAGCATATTTTGTTTTGCAACAATACACATGTCTTATTTGAACTGCAATCTGGTTGGAAAGCATTTTGCGAATGGTGCATTGGTCATAAAAATGAGTCATGCTTGCTCATTTTTTAAAAAGCTCTCTTCTAGTGCAGATTAAGAAAAAAGGCATTGAGCAATTCACTGGAGAAAGTATTGGAATTTTAGCCATCTCCATGAGCTTTGGCCAGTTTTTTAAGGTAGCCTTTGACACTGTGTTGCAAAAAAGTAGCAGCTACTTTTTAGTTCCTTACCTGCCTAGCCGACTGGCAGGTACTACCCTGCTCATGGTCCTTTGCCTCATGGGTAGGGTGCAACCAGGGTTTCTTTGGAGAATTTGCAGGTTGGAAGCTGAAGGGATGTCTAATGGCAGTTAGGAAGAGCTCCTGAGGAGGAAAAATTAAGGATACAAATTTCATTGGTTTAGGACTTTAATATAACCTTTAGCTTTATTCCTGAACCTGGAAAGTGTCACAAGGCAAGTGGGACTAGATTGCTTAAGCATAGTAGCAGAGCTTGCGTATGATAACAGCAATGCTTATGATTTCAGGAGCTGGGAAACTGAGTAAAAAGATAAAGATATAAAATAAAGGCATAAAAATCTAGGAGCTGAAGAGATCATTTGACTGACTTTATTTAAACATGAAATGGTCAAGGAAATGAAAAGAAAAATGTTTTGAAATGACAAGCTGCCTTTCTAAAGTCACATCCTCAGTAAATGAGTTTCTTATATGAAAGATTAACTCCCACCACATCTTCTAGAGCACTTCTTGATAAAGTATTTCCACTACCAGCAGCAGGATAATTGTTATAAAACATTCTTTCAGTCTCTCCACATTAAAAAAAAAAAAAAAAAGAAAAAAAGAAAAAAAAAACCCACCAGCAAAATAAAAATAAACAAAAAACATTGAAGAATGGGTTGAAGAGCAAATAAGTCCTTTCAGTTGAGTTGCTGCTGTACAGTGCAGATCTAATTTACTCAGGATGAGCTCAGCTGCTACAGTGATAGGCGCTTTATAGTAGCGATTCCCAATCCTATTTAATCAAAGGACTACTAAGTCTTTAGGAGAGCACAAACTAACCAAAGAACACCTTCAGTGACAGTGCTGTGGTTTTCATTTAACAACAGCTAAAAATAAAGCAAAATTTTGTATGCTCTTTAAGGAGGTTTGTTTTCCTCACTTGTTTGTGTATTGGCTTGCATGTGCAGGAATGTTTGTTGTCCTTTTTCTCGGTTTTAAAATCCTACAATATTTTTGGAGATGATCTTGCAATATCTTACAGGCTACCCGCAGCTTTTAGTCGGTAGATCGAACAGTGCTGCTATGAAGACTGCGGAAGGCTGGAGGCCTCATTCATATGTTTGCTAGGAGTCTTGTATATCAAACCATAAAGTAGTCAGTGCACAATTGCCCTCTTTCTTCTAGATGGTAAATGTTCCTTTTAGTAAGAGACTGTGAAGTGGAAATCTCCCAGGCATCATTTGGGATTTTACCGTTTCTCCTCTGTGGATGATGAGGCACAGTGGTACAACCAGAGGGACACTGCGGGGAGGCAGTGGTGACTCACCATCCCTTTTGGCTCCTCTTTTCTAGGAGAAGTGGGAATTTGTTATGAGTAAATCCTCCTACTTGATGAGGAGAGCAAACCACCACTGTCCCACATGTACTTGGCAAGGCTGGCCAGGGTGTGAGGCGATGAAGTGGCATTGTGTTTATTCAATACTTGCATGCTCAGAAGGGCAGTAGTTGTCCATACATATCTTATGAGTACAAATTACATGTCAGGGCTCTGATCGTATCCCTTCCCTACATCCACCTAATGTTTGGCTGCCTTGGTTCGGAGAACAGGTATCCAGACTTGCAGAGAGCTGGGAAACCTCAGTGGGGCTCACCCTCCTCTTCAAAGATGCATTTTGGCCCTGGACCTGACACCTCACACCCCTGCCCAGCCCCGAGCCCTGCTGAGCCAGGTACAACCCTGACCCTAACCCTGTCCCATCCCATCTTGGGGGTTGCTGTCCCGGCAAGGTCCAGGGCCTGTGACCATGACTGGGGATGACTGGGTTACCTGGCTGACCCTGGTTACCATCCCCAGTCTGGTCCAGCTAACCTTACTGAGGGCTGCAGGAAGGGAATGGTCAGGGAGAGAGGGTACCGCATCAACCTGGAAGCCCCATGGCTCCGCCCTCACCCTTGCAGTCCCAGATGTCCAGTGGAGCAAGGGTGGACATGCAGAAGATGATTCTATGTTGCAGCCATGAGTGACATTTGGGTCATACTGGAAGCAAGGTTTCTGCTAACTGTGATCCAGATTTTTATTGGTGCTATATTTGTGTCACCCAATCTCTTCTTTTCCTTGGCTCTGCTAAAATTGTTTTGTAGGTAGACATTGTGGGAAAGCTAATGCTAACTCACAAAAAAGGGAGCTCTACTGCTAGAAGGCTTTTGTGGATTTTGCAAGGTTGATTATCCTAGAGCATTAGCCTCCACAAATATATTGGGTAATGGGGTTAATAGTTAACCTTTATTTTTGGTAGTCTGACCTTTAGATGTTGTAGAAGGAAACCCATCTTCATTGTTTTCTCCACTGCCATGGGAGGATGCCTAAGTATCCTGCTGCTGCTGTGAACCTTCACCTTCAATAGCCTGCCTCATTCATCTCCTCTTCCTCTTTTCAACATTTCCTTGTGTTCTTGGCAACAGCTACAGAAGAAATTAAAGGCTTTATTTCCAGACTAGCTTCAGATGTCACAAATATGGAGGCCAGTTTCTGAAAATCCAGCTCTAAAAACTTCAGTGTTTATTGTTTTCTGTGCTATCCTGCCAAGATCTTCTCCCTGCTGTGGCAAAATACTGCCATCTGTAAGATCTATCAAGCTAAATGTTAGTGCGCTGGTACTTGTGAATGCCATACGCTCATTCATGGCTGTGTTATGGTTTAAGATGGTGCCAGACTTCATGGCATGCAGGGGCTTGTTTTGACTGGAGAGGCTTTTTGGGTTTATTTTTTTCCTTGCCCTTTTAATTTAGTCTGGCCCAGTTAAAAGTTACAGCTTGGGACACGTACATAAGTTTGGGTAATTTCATCTACATGTACATTTATACATAAATGGTTATAGCATGTGCAAAGAAACAGGTGCTAATATGTATTGGTAGAATTGATTTATGTGTACATTGTAACATTATAGCAAACGCTGTTTCGTGATCATATTAAATGAGTTAGGAATAAAATTGGCTATTTCTTCACAGGAGCACAGTTGGCCATTTCTTCCCATTCATGTGACTTAATTTTAAGCTGCTATTCTCAGCATTCTTGACTTTGACTAGTAGTTTATAAATGATAAAATGAACTAGATAAAAGATGTTCAGATTTCCAACTGTACACAAATTATACTTTGTCATAGGGACAGGACCAAACAAGAAATACAGGTACAGTCTAGGTTTTCTAAATGGACTTTGCATCATCAGGTGTTCTTTCCATCTTCTCTAGTGAAAATTAAGGTTGGCTAGATCAATTAATGGAGTGTGAAAAGTATTCATTTTGAAACAACCTGTTTCATAAATTTGCTGTTATTTTGAAAGAATATTTGGTTTGCTTTGAAATTCACAGAAAAGTGGACCCAGAGGTTGTACATTTTTAGTCCTAGGAAACAGTAATTTTGTTTAACGAAGAACATTTTAGTTGCTGATGTTCCACCTGTTCACTGAAAATAATTTTTACATAAGATTTTTGTCTACGTTAGGCACATGATTTGCAACAGTGTTCCTCTTCATCACCTTTTCTTCTTCTTTCCAATGTCCCTGTCCCCTGCTTCAGCAGATTTGCCTGTCTGATACAGAAAATAATTTGTAATCACTTTGTCTCTGAGAAGTTGTACTGGCAAAGTAACAGTGACTGCCTCTGGCTGCTGTCTCTGTGTAGGCAGTGTTTCTTCATGATATAGGGCAGCTCTCTTCAAAATAGGTAACAGGCTCTAGAATGGATTTATAAATGGGCCAAATCCCAATACTCAGTAACATCTTAAGGTTGAGAAAGTGACTATTAGTGTCTTGAATAGAATAATGGCTAGAATATTTACGGATTTTTTCTCCAGATTTTATGAAGGCTTTGGCAAAGGATGTTGAGTGGTATGGTGTGATGGACCATGCTTTCCTGAGGCTGATTCCTTTATGGCACAGGAAAATGGTTGTTGGTTTGTTGGGTTTTTTTTTGTCTCTCCTAGAAAAGAACTTCTAATACTGTGTAGTTCATCTTGAACTTTGAACTTGATTTTAGTTTAGCTCTGCATGTTACCTCTTATTTAAGATTTTTGGTGGCAGAGAAAACTAGATCATCGAAAACAAAATCCACAGTCTTCTTGTAACTCCTTTGACTGATTGGCTCAGGTTATGCGCAAGGACAGTGGTGCAGCTTGTGCTGTTGTGCACACTGCCAAGAGAAGTCCGAAGATAAGAATAAACCACACAGGTACAACCAGTACAAAAGGCATTCAGAATCAGAGGAAACAAGATGGCACTGGAAATAGCATAGATTTTGCAGTGGCTTTGGACTTCAGTATAGAAACCACACATAACATCCCTTTCTTCTCCTTTTTCTGTTGTTTTTTCTTTAACTGCTTCTGGTGGTAGTAGCTATAGGAACATCAATTATTATCATATCAAAGACTAAAATTAAAAGTGCTGCACACAGCAAAGTACAAATGGCTAAACAGTTTCTGGCTAAAGGTGTATAGGGAGAGGAAAAGACACCTCATTTCTTTGCCTTGAAGCCAGATGATATAATTCATCTATGCACAGATCATTCCAAGGGCAGCAGGGGAAAAAGCCTACATACATAAGGTTTGCTGAACGCTTATCATTTAGGAAGTGGGAGGAATAGTCTGTAGATTAGTATTCCAGTCTGAGCTATCAGAGATTTAACTTTGGTTCCTGAGTTATCACAAATATCCTGCACTTAAGTAGCGTAAGTAGTTTTCCTGTGCCTCAGTTCCCTCAGGCAGGTAAAAATAGGGATCTCTTATAGGGCTGTTGTGGGGATAAATACCTAAAGCTTGTTAAGTGCTCAGATTATTCAGTAATGAAGCTTGTTTAAGTACCTCAAAGTACTCTTTAGGCTGGAATGTCTATATACTGTCTACATGCACCAAGGACTTCCTTAATAACTTGGTCCACTTAGCTTGGAAGAAGAACCAACACACAAGAGGTCAGACAAGAACCAACACAAAATATCAGTGGCGTATTGAAACGCATTTGTGTCAGAAACAAGAGACACTTACACTTCCTGGTGTAAGACAGTACTTTCTGCTGTGGCTGGATGCGACCTAAGTAGAAAAAAATCAAAATGGTTGGTCCAAGGAGATGCCAGGGAGTGGGAAAAAGCTATATCAGATGCTCTGTTGAGAGAGGAGGCAGTGGAGGAGCAACATGAGCAAGTATTTTATGAGGGAATATTTCTAGAATTGAGACTTCTTAATGGAGCACAGACATACATACAGGAACAAATCATTGGAAGAAAAGGGAGGCAATAGGAAATAACAACAGAAGGATTTTTATCTTGGCAGATTATATAGTTCCAGACATAACTGGGGAGTTGAAAAAGGAGAGGGAGAATATGTTGGAGAAGTGGGAGAGTGTGGCAGTGGCAGCTACTGGAATAAAGATGTCAATTTATTGTATTCGACTAGTGAAAGACTAGTGTTGTGGATGAAGTTGTGCAGATGGGCGAGATCACAGGAGGATCAAAATTCAGAAGATTTATAGTTTGCAGCTAAGAAAAACATTTTGTGTGGGATGATTTCTGTACTGGAATAGTCAGAGGAATAAAAATTATTGAAATACTTCCCTCCAGCTGAAAAACCTCTGCAAGGAATCGGTCTGTGTTACCAGAAAAAAGAAGGGTGCTATAGAGATAACACAGCTTTTTCAAGGTTAAAGGCAGAGGTCACGGTGGTGCTGTAAATTCCACTGGCTTCAGTTGTCTGTGTCAGGCCTCAGGAGGAGACCTCAGGCTGGCTTGCTGCAGCGAGCCTGGCTCTCACACGGGTGATGAAACCACAGCTTTTTTCTTAGTTGTGATAGCAAAAAGTGCACAGTAGGTAAGTGTTTAGTTGTGTAGGCAACAGGTTCCTGCTGTAGAAATAGTTACAGGTGAGAAATGCGACTTATATGGAAAAATACTTAGGGATGAGATAATCAATAAAAGGGAAAGCAATGGGAATACTGAAGCTGTACTGGGAAGGATGAACCAGAATTTAAGAACAGAACAAAATTTTAAGGTAGGGAATAATCTTTAGGACAAAGTGTAAGCACAGAGAGTTTCAGATTGGATTTGGAAGATGAAATGTTCATAGAAGAGTATCTTTGAAAATCTCAGGGATTAGAGGTTTTCAGGTTTTTTTTTTTGGGTTTTTTTTTTTTGTTTGTTTGTTTGTTTGGTTTTTTTGTGTGTGTGTTTTTAATTTCTTTACTTTGCTAAGACCATGCAGTTTTCATAGGAAAAAAACAAAGAATGAAGTGACATGTCATCTCATCTCACCTCCTCTATAGCACTATATTTGCATAAGTTTGTTAGCTGAGGTTTTTGTTTGGTTTATTCAAGGGGGTGAGCAGCAAATAGCATATAATTTTCTCCTGTTTAGTCAGACAACTTAAAAAAAAATGAGCAATTTGGTGTTTAGCTGTCAGGTCTATGTACTATTCCTGTACAAACCTCGTTTATTAAGAATATAAGTAAGTAGAGATGGAATATTGAAATCATAAAGCATCTGGACCATTTTAAAAATGCATGGAAGTATAATGTGATTAATTTCTATTGTGCTAGCTATACCTATTATGAGTTAAAACGAATTTCATTTTGCAGCCATTGTTATATAACTTGTGGCTTTGCAGTTCTTTGAAATGCAGTTTTCTATTCATGTGGTATGAATATGTTAACAAGGCAAATTATAAAGCTTAACTGAAATCAGGCCAAAAATCTTAAATAAGTTATTCTACTAGATAAATAACTAGTGTAATGCTTATTGGTTTTGTTTTGCTTGTTTGTTTTAATCAAAAATTGACAGTGTTGGGCTGAGCATGTTGTGGTTTTTGTTTCTGTTCTATGATTGAATGGAGTTGCTCTGCACCTCTAGAGAGGTATCTGAGATCTGTTTGTGAGCTATTACTCCTGTGTAATATTTTGTATTCAACAGTGCATTCTGCATTGTGCTGCATGGATTGTAAGTGTAAGATACCACTGAGTTTGAATGCTTTGGCATATAAGACAGTTCATAACAAGAGTGAGTGTCATGGTAAGTTTTTTACAAATAACAGCATTCATAGTCACTCAGCAGAACAGAAGATGAAGTACATGCTGTTCTTGTCCCTAAAGTATGGGTCTGGAAGAAGTATGTAGGATATCATTGTACATCCTATTGCATCCTATTGCAAGCCTTTGGATGTGGGGTTTTATCTCCATAGGAAGACAATTTGGACCCTGGCAGTGAAGCTGCAGGAAGCAATAGGAAAGGAGAAATCTGCTATTTGCCTATTGAAGGGGAATAAAAAGGCTCCTTGGGTGAGTCTCAGGATGGTCACCTGGGTGTAGATCTGCTTCGGGTGCCCCACAAATTAGCTGTCACAAGGAGTGAGCTGCAGGGGCTGGGTGGCTGGGTGGGAGTTATGGATGGGCCTTCTTATCTTCCTTCAGATGCAGTGCAGCTTTTCTGTCTCTCTTTTTCTGCTATAAGGGATTTACAGTGCAGTCCAACTCCCAGTAAGTATATAAAAATTAATCCTGTTTTAAGAACTTTAGGAGAAAAAAAAGACTTTTACTTAAAAGACTTTGCCTTTTTTTAGCAGTGAAGGAAACTACTAACAAAATGAAAATAACTATGTAAGCTTTGTTTTGATAAATCGGTCATTGCTTGCATATTATTATATATCTGAATGCAATTAGCAGAGCTAATATTTGCGTCTAATTTCACCCCTAATTTGAGAACTGAAGTGAACTTGAAACCTTACAAAGTAGAAAAGATCTTGCTTGGGAGAGAAGTGTTAAGTTCTCAGCCCCTAATTAGTCAACATTTGAAAGAACCTGGAAGATGTTAAATTCATTTAATGAATTGTTTGTTTCATTTTCTATATTATGTTTCGGAGACAGAAGTGTCCACAAAATTAAAATTGCAAAAAATCCTTCTGAAAAGTTTGTGTTTTTTCACACAAACTCATGAGAAAGAGAGTTTGGTTCTACTTGTACTTATGTACTTACATCATAGGTGCAGAAGATACCATAAACAGCTATTTTCCCCACAAAAATCTCTGGTTCTGTTTTAGTTGTATCTGAGGTGCTAGTAGATGATTTCTTCAGTTTTTTTTTTTTTTTTTTTTACATTAAATATGACTTATCAGTCTTTTTAGATTAACCCTGTTCAGCTGGAAATATGCATTACAAAAAAGGGAATTTTTTTTTAAACAGTGAAATTCAAAGAACTTCAACATTTCCCAATGCAATTTAGAGCATTCTGCTTGCTACCTATACATGCATTTATTACTCACCATTTCCAGTATTAGTAGTCTTTTCCTCCTAAAATACATAATTTTGGTTTTGAAAAATGCAAATGATTATATTTAACGTTATTTTAGATTACTTTATGCTGTCTAGTTCTGTGCAATGTAACATAACTTTGTTTTAGCTGCATAACAGGGTCACAACCAGTCTCATTTAACAAACAAGCCGTCATTCAGTTGTGAGGGTAGGAGTGTGCCCTGCTGAATAGTGCAAGCTCTTGTATGTTTGTTGCATTAGTCCTGTTATAAACAGTGTAAATAAATCAACCAGAGCTTTACCCACTGAGTGCAATGAATCCATTTAGATAGGACTAAAAAGTCGGTGTGGCGGTAGTCTCTCCTAGGGGCTCAGGTGCTGCCATACTGAGGGCTATCTCCACAGTCACCTGGCTGGAGTCTCCTCTCACTGTTGGTAGCATTCAGCTCCAGCACTACTGGAGATGTTGCGAGACCAAAGCATCCTCTACTTTATTCAGCCATGTTCCTATTTCATAGGAGCATTAATTGGGACAACCAATCTAAGGTTCATCTCAAACTGTGGATCATTCCTTCAATCTTGACAGTATCTGAACAGGCAACTATCCCTCCCAGGAGATCTGAGATGGAGAAATCAGTATCTCTGCATGCTGGGTAGAGTCGTCAGTGTCCTAGGAGCATTGGTATCACCCTGGGCACCCTCGTTTTCTTTCTAGGAAGGTGTTAGGAGTGAAAACTGAGAAAATGCACATCTCCACCACCCCAAGAGTGATTTACCATGATATGTCTGAATCCACCGTGAGAACACAAACCTGATTCCAAGCTGAAGTGCTGTGGGTAGCTGACACAGAGCTAAAATCCATTGCACACTGGAAGGCAGGAATTTGCAGCTCTGAAAGTTCACTGGCCACATTCGTTGTTGTGTTTGTAACCAGCCAAGTGTTTTGCTAGTGTGAGAAGGGGTATGAAGCTCATTGCAGCATTATACTTTAAAAAGGCCATAAAAACACTGCAATGAAATATATGGTGGATGCTATCACAAGGGTATTCAGCTGTGATTCTCCCTGTCTCCTCAGCTTTCTTGTGCCCTTTAGGCAGGTGTATAAACGGATAGATTTCTTTTATCTGTTGACTTTATGTTGTTAGCTGGACAATTTACAGTGCCATGTTTTATGGACAGATTGAGTCTATAATAATAAAATAAAAGAGTTTTCAGTACTTAAAGAAATCCTTACTTTAATTAGCCAGCATCTATTTCTATTCGTCCTCAGTTCTTACTTCTTTAACTTTTATTCACATAAATGGGTGTGGAACTGGAGGGAAGAAATGTACATTCCAGCATTATTTGCGCTGACCTGAACTTAACGTCTAAAAGCCTAGAGTCAGAAAAGCCAGTTTAATTATCTACAAACATCTGAGAGCTACAGACAAGAACCCCAGTCTGTTGCCTTTAGCTATTGATAGGGCTGACCTCAGCACTGATGATAGTGTTGCAAAATAAAGATCCCCCAGAAACCCAGTTAATGGCATCGTTGTTCCTAACCTGTAACTTTGTTAGAAACCCTGATACTTCAGGTTTTAAAAATTAATAATGTAGAGCTGAAGTGAAAATAGTACTTTGGAAGCAAGGATGAAACAAACTTTGCCCTTTTCATCTCTCCCCAATGATTTGCAGGCAATCACAACCTCGGGCAACTTCCGAACTTCCATAATTGCATTGAATTCCTTGTTAATTGGGTTTTTTTCTTGCTATTGAGCTCTTTCTTGAATAATGCCTGCTTTATAATGATTTGTGTGCAGACAATAAATGTAGAGATTTAATAGGATGAAGGCTGTGTCTCCATATAAAGATATTTCGTTCTTAACTCCCTTGAAATCAATACCTTTGCAAATCTTGTTGTAAGTGACCTAATATTAATACGCATAAAATAGGATTACTATTAAATATTTAAAGGATAAAAAGAGAATAACAAAACTGTTCTCCTCTGAGAAGTGACCATAAAAATTGTATACTTAGAATTGTATAATTGTCTCAGTGCCTTGATACTTTTTACATTATACCATGTGTGCTCAGCTTGAAAATGAGAAGTCAGTGACTGCATCTGCAGACTCTGCAAACTAGAAGGCAAACTTAATTTCCTGCTTGGACTTTATCACAGGTAAAAAAAGTTCTGTATTCCCCCATCAGCCTCTTGATGATTCCTTTTCCTCCAGTAAGACTGGGGATAACAGTTTCTTTGGGATTTATTAATCGGTAAAGAGTCCCAGTTACTTTCTTTTAGCAATACAGAGACTATAGAACTGTAGAATGGTTAAGGTTAGAAGGGACCTCAAAGATCATCAAGTTCCACCCCCCCCTGCCATGGGCAGGGACACCTTCCACTAGACCGGGTTGCTCAAAGCCCCATCCAGCCTGGCCCTGAACACCTCCCAGAGATGGGGCATCCATAATTTCTCTGGGCAACCTGTTCCTGTGCCTCACCACCCACACAGGAAAGAATTTAATTCTAGTATCTAATCTAAATCTCCCCTCTTTCCTATATAATGATGAACTTTCATATGTAAATGGTAAGTGGACTAAGGAGGGTTGAGTAATATTTTCTGTTCTGAAAGAAGCTGGGACATAATTGATGAGGGAAGCATTGCTGCTGATTCAAAAAGGTGCATTTTTGGCCCAGAGCAGAGTCATGCATTCAGAGCTTTTGACTGGTACAGGAGTGCTGGCAGCAGTGCCTGCATCAGTGGGGATGGGTGTCCAACACAGCTTGGAGATGTGGCCAAGATAAGCAAATTACATCTGCTCTGTCAGTAACCTACTTACTCTTACTAGTTTTCATGCATATCATATTGTTACTGAAAGGCTGCCTGAAAGTCTAACAAGGGAAAGATAATTTGCTCTACAATGCTAAACAAATGTAATCATCAGGACCATCTCTGATGTGCTTGGTTCTGGAGTCTAACCATGAGTGGTTGCGGATGGTAGGATATATAACTGGTGTGGCTGGAGTTCAAATCCAAAGTTTCCCTTGCAGTACTGTCAGGAAATGGTGGCGGTTGAAAGGAGGTTGTAGAGATATGGAGGTCAGTCTCTTCTCCCAAGTCACAGGCAAGAGGACAACAGGAAATCACCTCAAGTTGTGCCAGGGGAGATTCAGATTGGGTATTAGGAAAAATGTTTACACCGTAAGGGCTATTAAGCATTGGAATGGGCTATCCAGGTAAGTGGTTGAGGCACCATCCCTGGAGGTATTTAAAAGATGGGTTGACATACTGCTTAGTGACATGGTTTAGTGATTGTTTTTTTTAATTAGAGTTAGGTTGATGGTTGGACTAAATGATCTTAAAGTTCCCTTCCAATCTAGACAAGTCTATGATTTTATGAAATGGTAGAGGAATAGTCACCAGTGAAACTGTGGACTTTAGGTGCACAAAGCAGTAGTCTTTCTCAGGTGAACATGGCTGTAATAAAACACAAACATGGGTATTCTCTTGAATTTCTCGCTCTGCTGAACATATTAGGAGTGTTTTTCAAATTGATTGCATAGTAGTATGGATTCTGTTTATGGTTTTCTGAGTGTTTTTTGGTTGAGTTGGGTTTTTTGTTTTGTTTTGTTTTGTTTTATTGGTGTTTTTTTTTTTTAATCTTGTAAAACTCATTCCACTTCTGTGTATAACCTCAGAGTAAGGGATTATGCAACATCTTTGTCAGAGACATGGACAGTGGGATAGAATGCACCCTCAGCAAGTTTGCCAATGACACGAAACTTGATGGAACAGTTGACATGCTGGAGGGAAGGGATGCCATCCAGAAGGACCTGGACAGGTTTGAGAGGTGGACTAGTGCAAATTGCATGAAGTTCACCCA
Organism: Pedionomus torquatus; assembly: GCA_013398155.1. NCBI lineage: Eukaryota > Metazoa > Chordata > Aves > Charadriiformes > Pedionomidae > Pedionomus > Pedionomus torquatus. The sequence continues at coordinate 309,262 of VZRU01001185.1, read as the reverse complement.
AGCCAAGTGCAGAGTCCTGCACCTGGGATGTGGCAATCCCAGGCACAAGTACAGGTTGGGCAGAGAATGGCTGGAGAGCAGCCCTGAGGAGAAGGACTTGGGAGTGCTCGTGGGTGAGAAGCTCAACATGAGCCAGCAGTGTGCATTGGCAGCCCAGAAAGCCAACAGCATCCTGGGCTGCATCAAAAGAAGCGTGACCAGCAGATTGCAGGAGGTGATTCTCCCCCTGTACTCTGCACTCGTGGGACCCCACCTGGAGTACTGTGTCCAGCTCTGGAGTCCTCAACAGAGAAAGGACATAGACCTGTTGAAATGGGTCCATTGGAGGGCCATGAAGATGATTAGAGGGATGGAGCACCTCTCCTCTGAGGACAGGCTGAGGGAGCTGGGGCAGTTCAGCCTGGAGAAGAGAAGGATCTGGAGCGACCTTCTAGCAGCCTTCCAGTATCTGAAGGAAACCTGCAGGAGAGGGACTCTTTGTCAGGAAGCGTAGTGATAGGACAAGGGGTAATGGTTTTAAACCAGAGGATGGGAGATTTAAATTGGATGTTAGGAAGCAATTCTTTACTATGAGGGTGGTGAGGCACTGGAACAGGTTGCCCAGAGAAATTATGGATGCCCCATTCCTGGGAGGTGTTTAACGCCAGGCTGGATGGGGCTTGGAGCAACCTGCTCTAGTGGAAGGTGTCGCTACCCATGGCAGAGGGGCTGGAACTTGATGATCTTTGAGGTCCCTTTCAACTCTAACTGTTCTACGATTCTATATACAGCAAATCTTACAAAAGTACAGTGGCCAGTGTTCAGTTTATCCTTTACAGTATCATCAGTCATCTTGTCACTGTTTTTGCATTTGCTCAAACTCTTTTGCTGTTAAATTGCTGAAAAATTTCCAGGTATTAGATTTTTGTGGAGAAACTGTTTTACCTATTGTGACATACACAGTTGCATCAGTGCAGTGTTGCAAACCAAGTAACAGGTCTGTAGTTTGGCTGAAGAAGAAAAGTCCCACGATAATTCTTTCTGAAATGAGACAGAAGTTATTAAAAACCACAAACAAGAAGGTGGCTAAGGAAATGCTGAGGATGACCCTTTCAGTTCGAAGTAACTTGCTCCTTGGTCCATGTGCAAAATTCTCAGCTTCGTGGTCACTGGCTTCCCTTTTATTGAAAAATGCAAGGTGCATTGGTCAATACTCATATAGGTAATGATGTTCTGAATGCCAGAAACTGCTGTCTCAGGTGAACAGAAGAGAGGTGACAGAACTGTCTTTCTGTGTTTTCATGAGTCTTTCTTGACATCATATGACACTTCCCATTATAAAACTTCATTTCCAGAGCCTGGGATTGAAGCATTGTTTCCTTAGTCAGTTTTCTGGTGATCAACTAGTAGTTAGTGAAACACTACCAAGCGACCCTTTTATCATAAAGGGTGGTATGCTGTCAGATATTCCCTGACCTCAAGGAGGACCATCCACACCTTCCAGCGCTGAAGCTGGTGGCTGTGTTGGAAGCTACCACCTCCTAACAGAATATCTGAAGGGTTTTTTTTGCATTCCCAACACCCTGAATTGACATTTACTTATCAAGAAAACCTGTGTTACAGCATTATTGAAGCTTGTGCAGCTTGATATAACCATCCTCTGCAAATGCACAGTAGGAATCTTTCTTTACTTGATAACACACTTTGATCTAGACAGTGACTGGATGAGTCATCTCTGAGGGTGAGTTTGGCTTGTATTAAGGGTCGGTCTTGTTCAGAAACACAAAAGTAGAAGTATCTCATGACTAAGACCTTCTGAGGACAAGAAAAAGGAGTCTCATGATAAAGCTGATGAAAGCCCTGGAGAATGTAATTCAGTCTTCTGATTTACTACAGAGTTCACACATCAAGATGTGAAATGCATTGCATCAAGTTTTTAGAGATGGTCAGCAATTTTGTGTTCCCCATATCTGTAAGACCAGTTTGTCACCCGATTTCCGACGTGCTTGGTATTTATGTCTCCAACTGAAATCACTGTGAATAGTACCTTGAATGTATAAAGTACTGCGTAACGCTGAGTCCTCTGAAAAAAACTCAGCCTGTGTGATTCAATCATGATTAGAGTGTAAAGCAACATACTGCACTTTTTCTATCAGGATTTGAATACTACTCTGTAAATATCTTTCCAGTCCACATGTTAAGCAGTGAAATCAACACAAAAATATCAGTGCTTGAACTTTTTGAATGTGTGTTTGTACAAGGAATGAAGAATACTATGTGACTAAGCAATTAGCAACTGTAGCATGTTCCATACTCATTGAAGAAATAAAAGTTGCACAGGCAGCTAACATTTGTCATTTTCTGATATTTCTATTAATATAGACAGTCTTAATAAAATTCTTTTCATAATGTGTTTATATGAAATGTTGTAGAAGGTAAATGAACATTGTGTTTTCAAGTGCCCTGATGAACATTTAATGAGAAATATATGGGGTTTTTTGTTTGTTTGTTTGTTTGTTTTTTTACCAGATGGAGATATTCTAAATCTGAGTATCCTTTAAGAAAATGATAGCTATGCATCTGTATTTAAATAAAAAGACACAAAAGTTGATACCAAATGCAGATACCTTTAATCTTTTGAATAGCATAATATATTATATCTGTTGGTATTTTAATACTATTGTTTTTAAATATAATCTTGCTTCACAGACAGGATTCTTTTGGGAAAACAGCAAGCTAATAGATTTTAAGAAACTTTCTATTTAGTATGATTTCACTGCTTCTGATTTCTATATAATAGTTACAACTCATTGCTACTAATTTGTCATCAAAATATGAGAGAAATTAATTCTAACTAAACATTTCTTTTTTTTTTTTTTTTCTTTTACAGATTTCTTTTATAATGAATTCTGCTCAGGCCAGTGAATTTATTTTAACTGATCAGGTAAGCAAATATGCATAATCACATTTTTTTTCATAAAGCTGTTTTTCAGACATTAGGAAACTAATACTGAGAGATTGGCATTCTGTGTTGTTGGAGAAACTTTGCAAAATCTATTATAAATATGTTCAAAATGCTGTTGTCAGTATTTAATCTGAAAAATTTCCAGAGTTCTATAATTTTCAATTAGAAAATGAATTTCTTTTCCAAGTGTACTTAATTTTATTCTCTCTCTGCCTTCTTCTTTTCTCTTGTTGTCCTAGTTTCCTCATGCTTTGCGTTGATATTTGTGGTTTTTACAAAGCCTTGCAAGTTGAGAGTTTTTTTGATGGGTGCTATCTGTCTCCCTCTACTTACCAAAACATCAGCATTGCTAACAAGATTGGCTGATGACAACTCCAGAGGTGGTGTTTAAATACCACAGGAATGACACAACACTAGAGTGGCTGTTGGGAAGTGGAGATGGCTTTGGAAATTTATAAACCAAATTTCTGTAGATCTGAACTTAATAAAATGCAATTATGAAATGTATGAGAGTACAGTTGATGATCAAATTTGTTGTGTACTGCAAAATCAAGGTGAAGCGCTAATTTACAATCTCACTGTGCTGGCTTGTGTGCTTTACCTGTGGAATTCCACTTTAGTTGGTTTTGGTTGTATGATGTAGGTACAACTTCAGAAACAATTTTGGCCATCTTTTTCATTGTCTTTAATGAGAGAGTTTGGTGGTACCATTTGCATTCTGTTGCCTTTAATGTTGCTTACACTCAGACTGATCATTTTTTGATCCTTCTTATAGAGTGATGTGATACCTTGTTGGGAGGGAAAAAGGTGGACAAAATGAATAAAAAGTCCCTTTTTGCATGGAATATTTTGTTCATGGTGTACAGATAAGGCTTGCCTTAGTTTCTGTGTACATTTCCTGTGCAAAGTTCCTGTGCTTTTCGATAGGCTCATTTTAGCTATGGTTAAAATAACTGAATGCAGATTAAATGGTAAATAAGAAGTATAGCATTCCTATATATGTCTCTTTTGGTTTGTGTTGAAATGTTTCATATCTCTAACACTTATCAACACTGTTTATCTCATCTTATTTTAGATGAGGCGGTCTCTTGTCATCTCATCACTCTAAGTTCTTACCATTGGGTTTTTCTGTGGTGCTGCCAATAGCTAGAAAGATTTCTCAGTCTCAGTTCATGAAGGAGAAGCATCTTCATTCTAGATCTTCTCCTGAAAATTCGTTTCAAACCCACTCTTCCTGATACCTTTATTTCCTTTAAAAAGCATTTGTGGGCTTCAGCTAGTGCTGTCTTTTTCGTTTCTCTGCTCTGATATTCCTGGATTTTGTTTGCAAACTAGTCTGCAATGAGTCTTGCAATCAGGGAGGGAAATCTTGGATTAAAAAACACTTAGTGATTTCAATTGTTAATCTTTAAGACTTCTCAAAAGCATTTCATATTAAAAGATTGGTTGCAAGTCACTGACCAAGGAACAAAATTTACTTTTTTCTTTTTTTAAAAAAAGAGGACCTGCTTTTTCTGGATATTTGGTGTGTCCAAATTAGTCATTACTCCAAGGTTCATTACTCAGGCTTGAAATTTGGTTTATGGCATTTTGTTAAAAATATTGCAAGATGTAGTTATCAACAATAAATAAATCTGTTAGTAACATAATTTTAGCAACTCTAGTAAAAAGGTGTCTATTGACAATCTCTTTTCTTATATAAAGGTATCTCATGAAGAGCTTGTCATATCACTTGCCTTTCAGATATAAATTGTAATAAAATTGTAATGCTTAGATTGATTTGGAACAATTGGTTTATTCATCATTATGAAAAATCTAAGAAAAGAAATAATTGTGACTCAAATAGCAAATTTAATTTCATTTTTTAAGTCTTTAAGTATCATTAATCTTTTTTTCTGAAACAAAAATCGATGTATTTCAGTAATATTTCTTCAAATCTCTCTTTAATGGAACAAATAATTTTCTTTTATTAAAAGTCAAATTAATCTGGATTATCTAAACTGCATTTTTAATGAATAAATTATTTAATCTCAGCTTTTCCATGTACTCTCTTACTCTAGCCTCCTGCTCCCAAAGATCACCTACTCTATGTTTCTGGATAAAACATGTCCTTCAGTCAATGACATTTTTCAAGAAAACCGGGCCAAAGGCAGAGATTAGACCCCCCAAAAGAAGTTTCGTAGTTATGAATTGTTTGCTCTCCTTACTGGCTTCATTTATAGACTTCTTTTGTCCTTGCTGGTGATGAATGTAGCCTTCATGAAGTAGGAAAAATGAGCTATGATAAATACCTCTGTTCTGTGGACATAATATATCTAAATATGTATTTTGCACATTTTCATTCACTAATTTGATTCTGGCTTATGAATATGTGGTGAGGTAAGGCGTTTGGCTGAATACAGGTGATGATGAGAGGCTCAACACGGAGGATGGTGCCGATCTTTTCTACTCATAATGAAATGGGAGCTGAATGGCACCTTTCATATCCTTCTACCAACTTAAAACATAAGTCACAGTATTTTCTAGATTATCATGTTTCTGATGAGCCCTCATTCTGTTGGCCGTTTTAGGGTAGGATGCTGTGAGCCTAAATAACTGTTTAGTGAGTGAGGCATTGGGTTGCTATTGCAATACTGAACAACAATAGAATTTTTTGTAGATATGGTCAACAGCAATTTTTACAATAATTAAGTCTCTGACAAAAATAATAAAAAAAGTATTTTAAAGTTTGATAGCTTTCTGGTATTCTCAGAGGTATTGAAAGCCAGCTAGAAGTATGGGGTGTATCATTTGTCTACAATATTTGTACTGTACACAGACTGTAGCTGGGACATTTCATATATGGATATAGAAAATGCAACATGAAAATGATGATTTTTAATTTTTTATTATTTAATTCTATATTCCATGCACTTGTGCTGCTGATGGCACTTTCTATTTTTATTTAAAAGAGTGAATTTGGGTTGTATATGAAATATTAAAAGCTCTAAATAGCTAATTTTTTTTGGGAAAATATCTTTAAAGTGTATGCTTGAAGAGCTCTGGTAACTGGCATGAAAATTGATTCAGCAGTTTTTTTTATACTACCAACAGTGCTTGAGCCTCTTTGAAATGTTAAGAAATTTTAGCAAGTTCAGACTGTTCTATCATATCAAGTTACTGGTAGACACAAAGCACGTTATAAAGAGCAGTAACTGGCAGTGAAATTGGATTCACAGTTTTCACACAGGAAATCTGGTTGCTAGTGTTATGCTTGAACAAAACTATGGGATTCAGTTAATCACCCTCTGCTCAGGTCTCAGATACATACAGAGATCTCATAGAATCATAGAATCATAGAATGGTTAGAGTTGGAAAGGACCTTGAAGATCATCATGTTCCAACCCCCCTGCCATGGGCAGGGACACCTCCCACTAGACCAGGTTGCTCAAAGCCCTATCAAGCCTGGCCTTAAATACCTCCAGGGATGGGGCATCCACAACCTCCCTGGGCAGACTGTTCCAGTGCCTCACCACCCTCACAGTAAAGAATTTTTTCCTAATATCCAATCTAAATCTCCCCTCTTCCAGTTTAAAACCATTACCCCTTGTCCTATCACTACAATTCCTGACAAAGAGTCCCTCTCCTGCTCTCCTGGAGGCTCCCTTCAGATACTGGAAGGCTGCTAGAAGGTCTCCCCGGAGCCTTCTCTTTTCCAGGCTGAACAGCCCCAGCTCTCTCAGCCTGTCTTCATAGGAGAGGTGCAAAAATATAGGTCTGTTCACAAACAAACTATAAACCATAAGATATACAAGCTAGAATAGAATAAGCCAATGACTGTCTACTAATTATGTTTCACTTCAGCCTCCTCTGAAATATCTGGTCCTGCCTCTCTCAGAGACGGTACTGGACATAGTGGCCTTAGGTTTCATCCCACATGGCAGTTTCTGTATTGTTGTTAGTTTGAAGTCTTGTATGGCATAAAACCGTGTGCTTGTTTCTGTGCATGGGGGTGGGTTTCATACAGAATCAATATAGACAAAATAGTTTCAGTTAGCCCCTGAATAGTTAACAACCAGGAGTAAAACAAAAGAAGATTCTTGACTAAGTTTTGGGGTTTGCGTGCATCCATACTCAGAATTCCATGTATCTCTGGGTGAGTGCAAAATGTCTTGTAAAACACAGTATTGTTATTAAAAGAATGCAATTTCATTCATGTGCTAATCGTTTCCACTATTGAAAATACTTTAATTCAGAGATATTTCTCATAAGGCAGTAAGTAGTTGTTCTTCTAAGCCCTTTGTTTCAATCACTAACAAAAATATATGAATGTGTACCTTTTGAGAGAGGCTTTAAATGAAGCCATTTGTTAAAAGGGCTATTTCTTTCAGCTTAGGTGTACAAGAATATGAAGGAGTTGAGTACAAGTAATTATAAAAAGATTGCTTGTGGGTCTCCCTGTAACTAACATGGCATTTTTGTTTGCTAAGAGAGTATTTCTCATTGGTTTATGTCAGTAATGGAAGCCCTCAGAACTCCCACTAATTTCACCTATAAATTTTCATTTGTAGTATTTTTAATTAACTAGTCCTAGCTTCATTTCCATTGTCCCTTCTTATGTAGTAATAGCTACTGGTCAGCTGTGCTAAATCCTGTGGGTGACTGGGATGGCAAATCTTTCCAAGGTTTTTGCTACTCTGGACTGACTTTCTTCAGGGTGATAGCATAGACATCTGCTTTTTCATGGCGGGGGCTATAATCGTGTGATGGTTTGGGGGTTTGGGCCAGGTTGGCCGATGACAAGAAGATAGATGCTCTCCCCCACTTGTCACTCCAAGGAGAGGAAGAAGAGAGAAAAGGAGAGTTATGAGTTCAGGAAAAACCTGCAACACTAAATAACTGTAATGAAATATTAATAATAAAATTAAAAGGAAATAATGAAATACATACAATATATATAAAAGACCATATCAAGCTGCCAGGGAGATGTCACTGGCAAGCACTGGGAAAGTTCCAGACTGGTCTCAGTGAGGAATGGGAACTGGATTCCAGAACATACTGAAGGTAGATGAACTGTCACCAAAGAAAGAGAGCCATTGAAGAAAAGCCAACCTGACTTCCTTCAATTCCTTAGCTTTTATACTGAGCACAGCAGATGGGATGGAATATCCTATTAATCAATTTGGGTTGCCTGACCTGTCCACTCCTCCCCACAGGTGCAAGCCCTCCATGGGGTAAATGACCAAGTCAGCTGGCCCTATTTGACACAGCAACAAGTATAAGCAACAGCCTCTCTCCACCGAACAGAAATTTGGCCCTGCTCCACCCCAAACCATGACAAATCATAAAATTCTCCCTTACTTTGATCACATATTTTGTGCATCCTGGGTTAGATGCTGTGCCCACAATATTAAAACACAACTTCACTAATGGCAGGTCAAGCCCCTCCTATGAAGATTTCACCTCTGTAAGGAGAGGAGCTGCCCTCGAAGAATAAAAGCAGTGTGTGCTATGGTCATCAAGAGAGCTGAATGGAGAAGGGAAATCCAGCCTTCATTAGCAGATTGGGACTGTGGTCCCGGCCAACTATGTATACTCAAGGAGTCAGGATCCCTGTCTCCCTTTAAGTAGCTCTTCCACTAAGCATTCTTTTTATCTTTCTTAAAGGAAAGAATTAATTTTTGTGATCTTTTGAAATGAAGTGTAAGCATTGGAACAGTAGGTTCTAGTGTGTGTGGGATACACAATGTCTCTTTTTGTGCTATGTTTGTAGACCTAGGAAAATTTAACTATATAACAAGATAACTAACCAATTAAAATGTTTTAAATAATCTTTGTGCAAAGCTCACATACTAAGTTGTTAGAATGAACATGAACATCTATAGGTTCTAATCTTGGAGCTACATCCAGACAGAGAAAGCCCTTGTTTTCAGACAAGGCAGTTTTTGACAGGTCTTTGTACAACCCCAGGAAGCCACTTGCAGGGTCAGGCTCTCAGCAAACTTGACAATTCTTTTGTCCTGCCATCCATCTTACAAAGTTTGATAATTCACTAATGCGTCAGCTGTTGGATGTGAGTATGAAAGAACTCTTCCTTTTATGCTCTCCTTAACCGTGTAGCCTTAGTAGTTACAGAGAATATTTTCAAAGACTCAATCTAACTGAAAACTCGGATGTTTCTAACAGTATTTATGAAATGAGTATATACAAAACTCATCTTTTTTTTTATTCCTTAAATCTCTTTATCTATGCAATAGTCTTATGATTGTTACTTCTAGGATAAAGAAAGCTGAAAAAATAGATTCATACCTAATTATTCTAAATTTAAACAATTTTAAAGCAAGTATTTAAGGTGATTATTTTCTCAAATACCTCCAGACAGCAGTATGTTAGAAGTTACAACAGCTGTGAACTACAAGCCTCATCTTGGAACGGTAGAGCTATAACTATTGTGGCTTTGGCATTTTCTCAAAATGAATAACTGGATGAGATACTAACTTGTTTTCATGTTTTACAGTATCTTAAAAGCTGTCATATGTCCAAAGACTTAGTTTAAAATATTTTTTCCTGGAGCATTTAAGGGAAATTTCATCTAAATATACCAGCAGTATTATTTTGTAGTTTGCATTGATGTAATCAGGAAGTTATTTTTATTTCTGCATCTTTTATGTCTGAAGCTTAATTTTCCTAATATATAAAAAAAGTGAACAGCTGTTCTACAATCATCTTGTGCTTTCTCAATAGTTTCATTTTTCTAGACCTCTTCAGGGACAGTTTTTACACAGTACTGACAACTTTGTTTTCTGATCTACAGGAATGCAACTAAGCAAATAACCAGGAAGAAAATTGTAGAAATTATGAGGAGGAAAGGTTTGCTAAAAATTAGTTAGAATATTTTCCAAGCTTTTACAACTTCCCTGCTCGAGGCACCAACAAGTAAAATAATGAAAGAAGTTAAAAATACAGAGTTTTGTGTGCCAATTCTGTTTTAAGACAGTAATGTTTTCTAAAGNAAATAATGAAATACATACAATATATATAAAAGACCATATCAAGCTGCCAGGGAGATGTCACTGGCAAGCACTGGGAAAGTTCCAGACTGGTCTCAGTGAGGAATGGGAACTGGATTCCAGAACATACTGAAGGTAGATGAACTGTCACCAAAGAAAGAGAGCCATTGAAGAAAAGCCAACCTGACTTCCTTCAATTCCTTAGCTTTTATACTGAGCACAGCAGATGGGATGGAATATCCTATTAATCAATTTGGGTTGCCTGACCTGTCCACTCCTCCCCACAGGTGCAAGCCCTCCATGGGGTAAATGACCAAGTCAGCTGGCCCTATTTGACACAGCAACAAGTATAAGCAACAGCCTCTCTCCACCGAACAGAAATTTGGCCCTGCTCCACCCCAAACCATGACAAATCATAAAATTCTCCCTTACTTTGATCACATATTTTGTGCATCCTGGGTTAGATGCTGTGCCCACAATATTAAAACACAACTTCACTAATGGCAGGTCAAGCCCCTCCTATGAAGATTTCACCTCTGTAAGGAGAGGAGCTGCCCTCGAAGAATAAAAGCAGTGTGTGCTATGGTCATCAAGAGAGCTGAATGGAGAAGGGAAATCCAGCCTTCATTAGCAGATTGGGACTGTGGTCCCGGCCAACTATGTATACTCAAGGAGTCAGGATCCCTGTCTCCCTTTAAGTAGCTCTTCCACTAAGCATTCTTTTTATCTTTCTTAAAGGAAAGAATTAATTTTTGTGATCTTTTGAAATGAAGTGTAAGCATTGGAACAGTAGGTTCTAGTGTGTGTGGGATACACAATGTCTCTTTTTGTGCTATGTTTGTAGACCTAGGAAAATTTAACTATATAACAAGATAACTAACCAATTAAAATGTTTTAAATAATCTTTGTGCAAAGCTCACATACTAAGTTGTTAGAATGAACATGAACATCTATAGGTTCTAATCTTGGAGCTACATCCAGACAGAGAAAGCCCTTGTTTTCAGACAAGGCAGTTTTTGACAGGTCTTTGTACAACCCCAGGAAGCCACTTGCAGGGTCAGGCTCTCAGCAAACTTGACAATTCTTTTGTCCTGCCATCCATCTTACAAAGTTTGATAATTCACTAATGCGTCAGCTGTTGGATGTGAGTATGAAAGAACTCTTCCTTTTATGCTCTCCTTAACCGTGTAGCCTTAGTAGTTACAGAGAATATTTTCAAAGACTCAATCTAACTGAAAACTCGGATGTTTCTAACAGTATTTATGAAATGAGTATATACAAAACTCATCTTTTTTTTTATTCCTTAAATCTCTTTATCTATGCAATAGTCTTATGATTGTTACTTCTAGGATAAAGAAAGCTGAAAAAATAGATTCATACCTAATTATTCTAAATTTAAACAATTTTAAAGCAAGTATTTAAGGTGATTATTTTCTCAAATACCTCCAGACAGCAGTATGTTAGAAGTTACAACAGCTGTGAACTACAAGCCTCATCTTGGAACGGTAGAGCTATAACTATTGTGGCTTTGGCATTTTCTCAAAATGAATAACTGGATGAGATACTAACTTGTTTTCATGTTTTACAGTATCTTAAAAGCTGTCATATGTCCAAAGACTTAGTTTAAAATATTTTTTCCTGGAGCATTTAAGGGAAATTTCATCTAAATATACCAGCAGTATTATTTTGTAGTTTGCATTGATGTAATCAGGAAGTTATTTTTATTTCTGCATCTTTTATGTCTGAAGCTTAATTTTCCTAATATATAAAAAAAGTGAACAGCTGTTCTACAATCATCTTGTGCTTTCTCAATAGTTTCATTTTTCTAGACCTCTTCAGGGACAGTTTTTACACAGTACTGACAACTTTGTTTTCTGATCTACAGGAATGCAACTAAGCAAATAACCAGGAAGAAAATTGTAGAAATTATGAGGAGGAAAGGTTTGCTAAAAATTAGTTAGAATATTTTCCAAGCTTTTACAACTTCCCTGCTCGAGGCACCAACAAGTAAAATAATGAAAGAAGTTAAAAATACAGAGTTTTGTGTGCCAATTCTGTTTTAAGACAGTAATGTTTTCTAAAGTAGATTTGTATCCTATTAACTTACATTGGTTTTAAATCAAAGCAAAAAGTTTTTTAGCAAGCACGTCTAATTCCTCTTAAATAGAAGCTACACTGTAAAGAAATTATGTTCTAAGGAAGTTAGTTATGTTGCACAGTGGAACATATGAAGGCTAGGAGATGGCAGATTTTCAGGTCTGTCCCTATGTATCACTCTGAGGACTAAATGTGGCAGGGACTGGCTAGAAAATGATAATGCTTGAATGCATACTCATAGGTATGTCAATATTCTTGAGACTCAGTGATTGTGAAGTTTTCTTCATGCTTTTAAACTTAAACAGAATAGATCCTTTAACTGTTGCAAGGTTATTGCCTTTAGTTGTGTCTCATGTAGTAGAAGAAAAACATCATATCTTTGTCACCCTGGGCTCTCGGGATCTGTGGTCCAATTCCTACTTTCCACTGCAGATGGGCATCAACCTAATTCCAAAGTGCCACAATCTGATAGAAAAGTCTGTTCACATTGATAAGGGTACCAGACAGATAGAGCTTTGTGGGGTTCTTTTGTCTGTTTCTATTAAATAAGATGCATTTTTTTTTTTTTAGATGGCAAAATCTTAGAAACAACATTTCATATGTATCTAATGATGTACATCTTAGGGAAAAGTGGGGAGTGCAGAAAGGAAGAAGCTGAAAATGGACTGTGAAGTATATGACACCAAAGACTAAAGACATATATGGAGCATATGCTTTTCTTCATAATTCCTCATCACTGATGGTTTTTGGTTGTGTGTTTGTTTGGTTTTTTTTTAAACTCCTCAGTCTTATTTCTAACTTATTCTGTAGACCTTTGTTTATTGGCTCTTTTTTAGGTTGTTCATGGACTCTTAATATGCACATATTTATGAGTGGACTTCTAGTATGCATATAACAGGTATTATCTAGAAGGAGAAGAGTAACTTAAGAATATATGTAGGGAAAGGATGGAGGGTGCCTTGGAGCATCCCTCTCATTGAACACAGTTTCACGGGACATGATTTGTTTGGGGACTTTCAGCTTTTCCCCATTAACTGGTATTTCTTCATGTCAATCTGGGTTGTCTTTCTTTCAAGCCACCTCCTCAACTAAGACTTCAAATGTCTCTGATAGAGAGATGTAAGTATGCTAGATTGGACCTGTTGAATGTACAGATGCCAGACTTATTGGGAGTGACACTGTAAAATTAATATGTACACACTGCAATTTAAAGGATAATATTATGCAAATATTCCTAAGCATGACTTGTTAAAAGGTAGTTACATTTTAGACGCATCCATTAATATTTTTCCTTGAATATCAAGTACTTCTTGCCATCTCTTCCATGTTTTCCCTTGCTGTGACGGTTAAATGTCATAAAGCTGTCATAACGCTGTGACTAGGCTTTTTGGTTAGTAGAACCTCACACAATCTGCATTTATATTGTGCTCAACATTGTTAAAACAGATTAGACATTTCAAACTGTACCAAAAAGACATATTTTTAATAAGTATTTCTTCCTGTGGGGCAGTTTCTGAATCGTTTTTGTTGTTTCTAGCAATACAGCATTACTGTGTTTTGCCCCTAAGCCGTAGATACAAAAAAGGCTTAATGGCTCATACTGGTTCCTGCTTGCACTCCCACTTCAGACTTACACTTATGCATATGATGATGTCACTGTGGAAAGGAAGTCATGATTCTAGGTATGCAGAGGTTGATGGTGGTAACATTTAGCTCACAAGTCACCTAAACCAGCTTTTTAATAGTAGTGTTAAACGAGAACAGTATATTTCTTTCTCCCTGGAACTTTATCAGCGAATTAGTTCAGATTCCCATAATCACTTGCAGTGCACTTTTAAAACTTTAGCTCTGCTGTTTTGTATTGAAAAAAGTAGCCATGATAATTTTAAAAGAAGTGTCAAATGTAGTTAGGCCATATCCTCCTACTCCCCACCCCTGCCTGTCTCACACATGTACATGTTTCTGTTCCTCTTAGTCTGTGAACATTTTCAGTTCTTAATACCTGCATTTAAATGCCAGAATTCTGCCCCTGACAACTAAACAAGCAGATGAAATACCAAAGTCTATAAATAGTCACTTGAATCTTGATAGCACTTGAAAGTCAATATTTTGTTTTTCTGATCATGGCTGTCCATTAATACTGTTGTACCTGTGCCCTTCAGTACTACGATTTCTTTTCCTTCATCTGAAAAATGAGTGTATCATGGTTTAAACCCAGCTGGCAGCTAGGAACATGTAGCCACTCGTACAATTCTCCCCCTTGCACCGTTCTCCCCCTTCCACCAGAAGGAGATGGAGAAGAGAGAGAAAAGGAGAGGGTAGGGAAAGGGAAAAAACCACTCGTGGATTGACATAAAGGCAGTTTAATAGAACAATAACAGAAAATAATGATAACACAAGCCACTCTCACCACTTAGTTCATTGGTACCTTTCCAAGCAGCACTGCTACCTGCCCCAGCCAACCCACACTTATATACTGAGCATGATATCTATGGTATTCCATAGTTCTGTCTAGGCTCCTTCTCAGCTCCTATGGGAAGCTGAAAAAGAGTCCTTGAACAATATAAAGAACACCTGGCAATGGCTAAACCAATATGCATTATTGACATTCCTTTCATACCAATCTGAAACACTGCTACCACTAGAAAGAAAATTAACCCTGTCCCAGCTTAAAACCAGGACAATGGAAAAAATTTTTTTTTGAAGAAAGCTTTTGGCATGTTGTTTCTTTCTTGTTCTTGGTTGGATATTGAAGAGGCTTGATAATTTCTGTATAGGGAAGCAGCCACGTATCATGTTTCCAAGTCTTACTGAAGGCTTGAAAATCCACTCCTATTATTGTTAGAAACCTTGTGGTTTTAGTGGGTAACAGCTGGAAAGTCATGATCTCTATGAGGATCTCTTAGCTGCAAAGGATAGGAGAGGCAAATGAAGATCCATATATTTAAAATGATTCACCAAAAAGTTCCTTCCTCTCCTGTCATCCTTCACAAGACCCAGGCTCCACTTGCATATTTTACCAGTGAAGGTACTTATTCATATGAGGAGTCCCATTGTTTTCATAAGTAAGTAAATATTACGAGTTTAGATTTATTTTTTTTTATGAGGTACCGTTTATTATTCTGCATGTTCTATTCACATATACAGAAATGGTAATTCTAGACTACAATTCATGTGCATTCATTTAGGCAAATAATATAAAAACAATTTTAGTCTAGAACCACAACACTGACAAAAAGTATCAAATTAGGAAATCTACTGGCAGTGAAGATCAAAAGTGTTGCATGAAGACTTTGTAAATTAACAGGATTGGCTATAAACCTGGGCCTATAATGCATGTAGTTGTAAAGGCAACGTTATAAAAATATCAGCAATATCATAGGTATGTTAACATATGTAGTTTAAGCAGGATTAATATCTTCTTATGAACTTGAAATGAGTGAATTTTATCTTTAAACCAAACAAAATATATTTTACAGAGTACTGCATTTTCTAGTGTTTCTCCATGCAAATTTGTTTCAAATGCACTGTTCATGATCCTGCTTATTCCTCTTAGCAAAAAGATAATAATCACAAGCTATATTGATAAAATATCATTAAACTTTATCATCTGATATCTTGATCTGGCAAAATGCAAATATTTTTCATTATACATCTGCTGCCATTTTCATGTTTGTAGTCCAGTTAGGGAGTAGGACTTTTTAGGGATTTGTATCGGGAGAATTTAAAAATTTATAGAAATCTTGACAATCAAGAACATTTGATGTTTTAAAGGGAGAAGAGCAAAAAGGAGTAGGAAAGCCTTTAGAGTAGATTATAGTCGGGCAGGAAAGGGTAAATTGAAGTAATAAGGAGCAAACAGATGCTTTTGGTGATGAGAAATTATGAAATACAGGTGATGTATTACAGAGTAATTTCTTTTTTCACACACAGCTTTTTAGCAGTAACAAGGAGATTAATTAAACCTTGTATTAAAATAAACAGTAGGTGTCTGTGTGGTTAAATATTAGAAAGACAATTACATATTCCTAAACCTTGTACAATATTGTCACTATAATGGACTTGATTATACAGAGTATAGGAATTAATGTTAACCATGCTGTCATTTAAATAGTACATCATAGATCTACTCCTGGGAAATAAGTTCCCTCAAAGAACAGAAATCTGACTTAAGAGAGAAGATAAAAGTGAACAATGAAAGTGCCTTATTCCATATAGGTTATTATACTGCTCTTATAATATCTGATTACTTTCTGGTGGTACATTAAACTATGGGATTAGCATCTGTTGCTTAGCACTCTGATATTGCATAAGTCCTGTAGATTTGGGTGAAGAAGGAACAGGGAAGCTGTGAAAACTTGCTTAAATGTTAAAAAATTCTGCATGTGGAAATGTCAAATAAAAGAGGAGGAAAGAGCAGTAATTACGAAAATTATATCCAATTAGGTGAAAGAGCAGAGATTTACATGTCTTGACTGACATTGCAAAGATTTTTGGAAGTTGAGGCTTGTAAGGGTTAGCCATTTGATCCATGAAGGTTGGTATCTATTCCAAGAGCAGTTCAGAAATGTCTGACAGACTGTTAAAAGGTATAATGACCTATAAAAAAACCCGCCATAATTCTTCATTATTGGATTTTAATCAACCCAAGTTTGCAAAATATAGCATCTTTATAGCTCCCCTGAGAGACTTTTCCCATGGCAGAAGGAATTTTAGAGAGCACTGTTTCGGTAAATGCTGCTATGCCCAACAGACATTGCTGGTACCTGAGCAACTGGCCACCTTGTGCTCTAAGCAATGCTAGGGAGTTTTCTAGTTACTAGAATACCTATATTCAGAATATATTCAAAATGAATAGTAAGGGGAGGATAGGCAAATGCTATTAAGCTAAAAAATAAAACTGTCTTCACTACACAGAAAAAATGAGAAGTTGACTCTCTGTGAGACCTCTAAAAATAACCAAACACAAGCTAGTAGGCTATGGAGTAAAAAAATATCAAAAAAGAATTGAAGAGAGTCTATCAAATATAAAATTATTTTTCATAGAATCATTGAATGGTTAGAGTTGGGAAGGACCTTAGAGATTGTCAAGTTCCAACCCTGCTACCACAGGCAGTAACACCTCCCACTACAGCAGGTTGTTCAAAGTCCCATCCAGTCTGGCGTTGAACACTCACAGGGATGGTGCTTCCACAACTTCCTTGGGCAACCTGTTCCAGTGTCTCGCCACCCTCACAGTAAAGAATTTCTAAATCTTCTAATCTAAATCTCTCCTCTTTCAATTTAAAACATTACCTCTCCTATCACTACACTCCCTGACAAAGAGTCCCTCTCCAGTTCTCATGTAGGCTTCCTTCTCTTCTCCAGGCTGAACAAACTCAACTCTCTCAGCCTGTTATAATATAAAAACCTGTGAAATATTTAATGATATTTCACAACCCTCTGCAATTCTGATATACTTTTATGTCAATTTCTGTTGGAAGGCCCAAGGAAACTCTAATTTTAAAGTAATTGTTTAAATGAACAAAAGAGTTTCTGAAAAAAATATAAAAAATACATATTCAAAATATGTGTGTACAGTATGTGTTAAAAAATATGCCTAAGAAGTAAATGGATAATTCTTCATTGATATCATACTTTAGAAATTTTTGATAATTTAATCTTAATCCATGTCTAACTTTTCAATTCTGTTATCTGCAAGAATGGGTCTGTTGCATGTTGAGAACATGCTCATGAAGGATTTCCTTGCATTGTTTTTATTTTGTGTCACAGGTTATTTTTTAAATGTTGCAACTGTCTTCCTTGTAGGCATTACATAGTTCTGTGTTATGTCAAATAGCAAATGGATGTTTAATTTTGCAACTTCTTTAACCAGAAAGAGCAAAGCATTTGAAATCCCGGTGTTCATCCTACTAAATACTTTAATTCAGAAAACAGTGCAGGGCTTGAATTTGGACCCAGGTTTCATCTAAAAACATGTGCTGGATTTTGACCTCAGTCATGTCAATGATCTTGTCTTCACAAATCCTGCAAAGGAAAAGCTGCGTATTTTCATAGTCGTAATAGTCACTGTTTACTGCTTTGAGTGACATGAGATATTTAAGAGTATGGATAAGCAATTTGTAACTTTTAGGGGGAAAAAATGGATGGTTCAGCTTGACTTAGGCTATAGTTGGACAAGGCATTCACATCTGGGCATATTATCAACAGACATATGCCTCTGGTGTTAAGTATTGCATGTGAATAGTACCTCCAGGAATTCATGTTTACCTGAAATGTGTATGGTTGCTACCTAAAAATTTTTGTAAACTTCATGATTTACATCATAAAGCAACTTGATATCAGGAGCAGAATATGCTTTTTTGAAGAGCAGAGCTTTTAATTTGCAGCAATTTATCAATTAACCTTCCTCTCTTGAACGAGTATTTTGTCAGTAGCAGTTTCTTACAGTGCTATGGAGACACAAGCAGCTAAATAACTCTCTTTTTTTTTTTTATGACATCCACTGATCCATACTAGTCTCTCTTATGTCCTCTGCTCAAGAACCTAATTCCAAGGATGGCTTCATGAGAAAGAGAAAAGGTGTGAGAGAGGTGAAGCATTTACTCTGTCATACACTGTACTCAAGAGAGTAACACATGCGTTTCACTGCCAAGCAGTTTTTTCACAAGGGTTCTTTGACTACATATGTTTCTGTGTGTACACATACACTATAGTATTTACAGAGTAGCTCAGGATGGGCCATATACCTGTAGAATAGGAGTTACTGTTGGCAAAAAAACTCTCTAATATCAGAAGTAAATAGGGGACTTGATCATATCACATTGTTTCAAAAAGTATTGACAAAATAAAGAAATTAAATAGTTTATTATAAACAAATTTGAGATGCATAATTTTACTCCCACAGAAGCAGAAGAACTCTCAAAATGAAAATCACAAAAAGAGGTTTGAATGAAGTAGTGGTAGAAAAGCTTGTTTGGCAAAAATGTTATTTCCTATGATAAATTTTAGTTACAAATACTTAGCAATTAGGATTTACATTATGACTGTCCATGTAGTCAAATACTATGTTAATCTTCATTTTTGTTATTAGCTCCTTCTAGTATGCTGCCACACCTTTTGAGAGCAAAGTACTTATGCCTATTTATTTAGATTGTTGGGACATCCTGGGCTCTTTGTTAAGCATAGAGAAGTCCATGTAAGTTCTGAATAAGAAAATTGGCTGATACCATTGAAGAGAGATGGAAGTGGACAAATGGGGTGGACGTTCAGGGAAATGAGTAGGCACTATTTGTGATGCAAGCAACTATTTGCTAGGTAGATGAGGAGATAATTTATGAGGAGATCCCCCACATATATCCAGGAGGAACCACTTGACTATTTATTTGAAACTGCTACAATTTGTCAGTAAATACCAGCATAAGATAACGACCTGAGTTGGATGATGGTTGGTTTAGTTCATCTTAATTTTATGTTACTGTTTATTGAGGCCTTCTGAGATGGTCGAAAGTATAGAAGTTTTACTCCACTACATTCTTCTGTTTACGTAATTAAAATCAGTGTTTGTTACAGGGGGCTTTGTTTTCAAGGTTCCCATCCTGAACAAAGTTCTGTGTGCTTACTTATATTGCTGTGGATGGTTCCCTTAATTTCAGTGAGAAGGCTAATTGTAGTAAAGAGTTTGCATGATAAAGGCCTAAAGACATTATACACATCCATTGCTCTCCCAGAGCATGGAAATAAAAGGTTCATCACTGGACATACAGCATTAAGGCCATAGTTACTGCATACTTTACGCACGTTACGTTCTATAAAGTATGTATTGTTCAAATTCATATAGGAAGTTGGTATCCCCTGTGGAAGTTTATTTCTCTTAAATTTGCAATTCCGTGGCTGCTATTCATCCTCTGAAAACAGAACTAGAGGCTGTTTGCAGTACTTAACTGCATTTTAACTAAGGGGACTGTTTTCTACATGTTGCATTCTGTGTCTCTCTTGCTTGATAAAAGCTATCCAGAAATGCATTCCAGAAATCTGGTTGCTATGTTTCATGCTCTGCAAGCATCGGTTACCATAGTGTTTTAGAAAAATACCTTTTCATTAAGAGATACGTAAGAAATATAGTCCACTGAAGTTGTGCTGAATGAACCATCTGTTAACGAATTGAAAGTAATGTGTTTGTAGATTAAATGATTAGTAACCTTTAATTTCCTGTTACAGTTGGAGAAATATAAAAAAAAAAAAAGAGGGCATGAGAAAATCGTCAGAAGCATCTCTTTACATACCCTGAAGCTGCCTACCCTTTGAATGTACCTCATTACTAATGTCTTACAGCAGTGTTATAAACTGCCCCTCTCCAACAACCATGTCTTTCTGGAAAAGAAACCAGACAACTGTCCCTTCGTCTACACTGTGCACATTTCTGTAGCTACTCTGCCTCTGAGCCACTGGAACAATTAATACCTCCTAGTTCTGAAGCCAGGATGTGCCTAGTACTGACCAAAAAGCATTAAATTCATATTGGATCACACTTGTTCAAAGATTGCTTTACATGTTGTTGTTGTTGTTGTTGTAATAAACAAAATGCAAATAGTTGTATTTGACCCCAAAGAACTAGGCATTATATGAATTTCAAGTAAATCCCTTTAATGTCCTTAAGTCCATACAGCCTATACAAATATTTGCTAGTAGTTCAGAATTTCAGGAAGATGTTTAAAAACAACTTGAAATAAAAAATAAATGCCTTCTGCTTATCACTGGGAAAGATAAAAATACCTTCTAGATACATGACCCTTGTTGGTCCTCTTAAAACACCTTTGTGCTGTTCAGGAAGTGGGTATTGAAAATTTCAAACCAGTAACTAGCAGACTATTCTCTCTGCTTTTGTCTAATGGTTCAACATATTTCAGGTTCTCCAGTAATAACCCTGTGCTTATTTATAGTACAACAGCCTTTGTCCAAGTCTACAGCTTTGGCTGTCAAGTGTGAACTGGAATCACCTCTTAAGCTCAAGTGTGTTTTCAGCTAAACTATGGTAAAGTTGGCTGTGGTGCAGTTCCTGTTTCCCCATCAAGAAAACAATTTGATGTTAACAGGACATTCATAGTATTATGTATTCACTGGGGCAGCAGATATATGTAATATGAAATTAATAATAATGAGCTGTGATGTCACGAATCATAAAAATTCATGTATCATTAATAAAACTGCATTGCTGAATTCCTTTATTAAATATGTACACATCGCATTTCGTATTTATCTTTTGTGTAGCTATTAAAGATTATCTGAGAAAATGTTCTTAATTGATTCGCCAAATCAAAACTTTGGAGCAATGATTCTTTCTTTTTAGGAAAATTTTAATTGCAAATGTTTTCTCCAGTACAGAAGTTAATTCTGATAGAGATGAACAATGACCAAGTAACCAAGGATCTAGTAGCTAAGATACCCAGCTAGTTGTATGAAAGCTCATCTCAATGCGGAGCTGAGTGCCCTGCTCTGGTAAGCTGTGAAAAGTCTTATGGGCAGAAGTCTGATTGTAGATGCAGATTGTAGAGGGAATATTACCAAAATGTGTAGGACAGAAACTAAAAATATCCCTTTATGTGATTGCACAATATGAATTTCACATTGATTTCACATACAATTAACACAGAACTTTATTTTGTATGGTTTTGAAACATATTTTGTCATGTGTGCTCTAAATCTTCTCAAAGGCAAGCTAATATAATTGGCAGTGCTTTACCCAGAATATGATTTTTTCATTGTTCCTAAGAGTTAAAACTTCGAGACAACACAGTATTTCTTCTGTGATGACACCAACCAGCCATAGTGTGCCTTTTTGTTTGTTTGATTTTGTCAGAATATGCCAATTCATTGAAAAGAAAGCTGCTTGCATTTGCACCGTTTCCTTTTGGAATGCATTGTCAAAGATCCTTCCTGGACATTTTCATCAACCAAAGTTCATTTTTGTATTTTAAATAACTTTCCAGGCCTGTAACCTATATTTAATGTATAAATACTTCTCCTCCCCGCAATTCAATAACTTCTAAATTATACATGTATAGTGGAAGTAGGAGTTAAGATCCAGAGTCCTCTCTCCCCTGCCTTTGATCACTCATAGCCTGCTCAATCTTCCAAGAAGGCTCCGTGCCTTTGATCTCTTCTGCCTCGGTCTCTACATTGTTCGGGTTATCTGAGGATGTTGATTAGTTTGAACTCTAGGTTTTACTCACAAAATCGTGCCGATTCAAACTAAAAATAATTGAAAGAGGAGCCAGTTGTACTAAGAATATTGAAAAAGTCAAAATCTAGGATGAGTATGTAAAACATTTTAATAAACAGAGAGTTAATTACTTCCATATAAAACCACTTAGAAATCTAGATTTGAAGGTTTGTGCTGTTTGGAGCAAGATTATTTTGCAGGCTGAAAAATTCATGGTAGGGGAATTGAAAAATGCGATATAGAAAAGTGTTTCCTATCCAGTTCAAATTATGTTTGCTTCAAAACTAATTGATCCTTTAGTCTCTTGAATCAAAAGCACACCCTACGTTGGGCTATAGCATGCATGTTCTTTCTTTCCAATTTAGAGTTATGATCTGAACAGGTTGTAGGGTTTTTTAGCTACCAGAAAGAACTCAGCCTGCTACGAATGTAAAGCAGCAAAGTGCATGCACAGACCCCATTTTTTTGTAAGTTAATTACCACAATCTGTGGGCTGTGTTTGAATATGTGTACACATATACTTGTCTACAAAACATTCTGATGTTTTGGAAAGTAATGTCCAGATTTGTAGGAATATAAGAATATAAAGATGTGTGTAACTTCCTTCCTGACCAAAATTAAGGATGTTTTAAAAATATTTATTTTCTCTCTTTGCACATGAGCAGTGAACTGTGCATTACTGAGGTGTGAGATTGTAGTCAGTTAAAGCAGGTGGGGCATAGTTTCTACTGAAGGCTACTTCTGACTCAAGGCAGCTAAGCAAAATGCACCTCTTAAATAACATTGCACAAGATTTTAAATTCTGAGCAGCCAGGACTCATACAAGGTCCTATGGGAAAGGTTTGCAGTAAAACCATAATCACTGTTTACCAGTGATTGAGAAATCAATGGTTCCAAGAATGCCCTTGCAGCATCTTTTTTATTCCTGGTTTATGCTGGGGTCAGGAATGAGTCCTAGGAAAAATAAGTGGTCCTGGAGGATCCTTGCCTCACAACCTGCTGGACAGTAGGGAACAGGAAGCCATCTGCATTTTCTCCTGAGTGATGTTTCTGTGATCCCAGGCCCATATGGAATTTTCATTCTGAAGCTTGGGAGATGATTACTGTTGTGAAGATGTTCCCTTTATCTAGGTATGCAACTCACTTAAGCACTGCCACAGTTTTTGAAGGGGTGCATTGGGATAGGAATTACACTGGGACAGGTCGAAGTACCAAGTGTGCTGCTAAATCTGCAAAATCAGGAATTAATAAAACAGTTTCTGGCTTCAATTCTGGCTATATTTGCTCCTGTCTTGAAGAGGTGCTAGGGAAAGAAGTTGACATTGCTTTATTTATCCCAAGTAGAAGGCACGTTAGGAATTATTTGTTATTTACTCTCTTTACTAGCTAATTTTCTATGTTTGCTGTCCTCCAACTCTAGTGGCCAGGACCTAGATCTTGAGATTTTAGTTTTCAAGGCAGTGGTCAAATTCAGGCAAACAGTGTGGGTGGCAGTTAGAAATTGTCTAATTCAAGGTAGTACCTATGATTCAGAGCAGTGCACCAAGCATTTTCAGATATTCTATGCTTTATACAGTAATGATAAATTGTTCATGAAAATAAATTAATCTTTGGTTACTTTGGCTCTAGAACTGGAAAAAGCATTGAACTGGCATGTTCCTTAAGGATTTTGAAGAGTGATATGCTAAAAGCTTTTAAATTTGGAAAAAATAAATGCTTCAGATTTTTTCATGTGCTGAATAGTGATGATAATGCTCAGTTGTATTTGGACTCAGACCTGCAACAGACAGATGAAATAAAGAGAATGTAAGGAGTGTTTTTCTATGTCTAAGAGTTGGTGAGGGGACTCAATGTTAAACCTCTTGCTCTGAGCTGATTTAATATTTCTGGAATGACAGTGGTGAAATAAAGAGAGGAATAAATAAGTGGGGAATAAATGAAGTATGTTGGCAGAAATGTCTGTGGCAAATCTCTTCCTATCATCAGGTTTAGTCTGATAATTTTTAACACCACAGCATTTTTACCTGAGTTATTGACTTATTGTTTGTGGAGAAAGTGTCATATCTTTTTGTGCCTATATGATCACCTGTAAAAGCCTGAGTTTTTTTAAGAAAAGGGGAATAGTGATAGAGGCTGGCTTTTCCTTGGGCCTTGCTTCTCTCAGCACTTCAGCAATGCAGCCATACTGCTTATTCTAACACAACTGTGCTTCCCTGTGAAGAAAAGAAGGGTGGCTCCTGTTTGCTGTGGGTAATTTCTTTATACACTGGAATAGTTATTGGAAAAGGATCTTCTGAATTTTCTGTGGCTATTTCAATTCATTATGGTTGCACCCTTTGCTATTTATGAATATATATACTTTTAAGAGAATACCTGATCTTAAAAAAGTTCTGTGAAGAAGGCTTTTCTCGTATAAACAAGAATATTGGCTGTGCATTACTTTGGGTTTGTTCCTATTTATTTTTAAAGTTTTTCTCTCTCCATTATCAAAGCAGAAAGAGGGTTGTGAAGTTCAGGTACCCAGTTATAGAGCCAAAGTGGTCAAAAGTTAAATAGGTTAGAGATCACACAATGAAAAGTTTAGGAGAAGGAACTCTTAGAAATGAAGATTGTTCATAAACATTTCAGAAAGGGGTAAATTACAGTTAAATTTATAATGAATGACATCTCTGGCTCTTGCCATAGAGCCTCTTGCTTAAGTTTCTTAATTCGGTGCTGTTAAACTTAAGACAGGAAAAAAAAAAAAAAAAAAAGGATGGGATAGTGCCATTTGAAGATAAAATGAAAGTAGCAGGCAGATGATAGGTTTTCATTTGTATACCTTTTACAAATTATTTTTGTCACCTCTATATACTAGGGCCTTTGAGAATACAGTCTGCAGAGCCTAGTCATGATCCATTTGATCATGAAGTGTTATGCCATGCAATAAAGTACATAAAGTTATCCAGAAATGTGTAATATATGCAGGACTTGCATGTCCACTTTGTGTATTTTCAACTTCTAACCTGTTATAACTATGGTGGCACACTTGCCACTTGCAAGAATTGCCGTTGCCTGGGCAAGACTCCAGTTATTCATTTCCAATTAGTCTGCAAACTGCTTGTTAAGCTAAGAATATTGGGGTGCTGGTTGCCCTGTGCAAGCTGTGTACAGATTTGGAAACCATATTGGACTGTGAGCAGAAACCCTCAGCCCAGCCCCTTCCCCTGTTTCCTGTGCTCTTTGCCTTCCCCTTCCTGCCTCCCAGGAGGAGGAAGGACTGGTGTCCTCTTCTCCCATGGAGTGGTTGGTCCCATTTAGCCTCTCTCCACCTGCTCTCCCTTCCTCCTCCAGCTGAGGATGAGCAGGGCCAAGCGGTCCCATGGATATGTCTCTTTGGTTCCCTTTGTGTCACCTTTATATTTTTCCATAGGCAAAGCACTCTGAGATTCATCTACATCTCTAATTGTTGCTGGGCACATATGCAAGTGATACTTTAAAAGCTTTTTTAACATCCTTTTTGAATATTGGTGAAGTGCATACTCATTATTGAGGGCTACCACATATTGAAGTGGTTTTCTGCACAGGAAAATAAAAATGACTGTGTAGGATTCTGTGCCTGTCATCCCTCAAAAGCTGTTGCTCAGATTTGACCCGCTCAGACTGCCTATTAGTTGTAATTAGTGGCAAGAACCCTTCCGAGATCTGAAAGCGAGACTATTCCCTAGCACTTTTCACATACCATCACTGATAATGATAGTAGTATAAATTTGAACAGGATATGAATTCGTTGTATTTCAGTTGGAGGCTTCTGCTTAATTCTAATGAAACCATTATTTGTGAGCATGGTTCAAAATGTGCCTGGATTTGTAGGCTGCACCCATGTGAGTGGAACTTTTGAGGATGCTGATGTGTTGTGGTCTAAACATTTTTATGGTTAATGGTGAAACATAAGGTGGAATGAACTGAACGTGAGTCTCATGTGTCCTGTTAGTAAAAAAACCCAAAACAACTCTTTTGATCTGTTGATTCAAGTCAATAAGAAAACTACTAAAATGCTAAAAACAGAATCTCAAGTTTTGGTTTCTGTGTAACTGTTAATTAAAACATGTGAATCGGCTTTACGAGTTCTATGAACCTGGAGAAATTAATTTAGTTTTAAATAATCTCAAAGAGATTATTTAGTCTCTTTTAAGAGATTATTTAATCTCAGAGATCTTTTTAGGAGAATCCACCTCAAAGAGATTATTTAAACTCAAATGTCTTTAAGGGAGAATCCACCCATATGTCATTTTTATGGCTGAGGCATAACAACACGCAAAATTTGCTCGTGGTCCCTGGAAGTCAGTGCATTCCCTGTGGTTCAAGCTGTGGATGAAGTGAATTTCCACTTACTGGTAGCACCTAGGCAGCCATCTTTAGCTCATAGAGAAAAGAAAATGGTCTCTGGATTCAAAACTGTGCACATGGCTTTCCACTTCAAAAGGCCATTTGAGAGTGTTGACATAATTCCACTGTGTTGGAGGGTTGGAGGGCTTTCCTCTGGCTGGGGGCGCTTAAAAAGCTCCAAATCTGGAAAGAGAGGAATTAAACTACGGACTGATTTACTGGGGCCATAGCAAGTTTCTCTTCTGCCACAGAACTCCCACGAGTTGACCAGCCAGTGTGATCCTAGATGTGCTGGCTTGGCAGGCAGAGCAGGGATGTTTCTGTCGCCTGATGCTGTACCCAGCGCTTCCTCCCAGTCCTTTGCCGCTGTTAGGCTATGGTGTCTGCTCCTTCTCCCAGTCCTCTATGCCCCACCGACATCACTCTTCATCATCTGGAGAGCCTGCCATGAGCCCTCTCCTCCTCCCTGTCCTCCCCAAAAGCTGGGTGCAGGTCTCTGGAGTATGCCAGGAGAAGGCAAGGACTGTCCACACTGCCAGCCTGCCACCTCTTCTGCCCGGGTCCCAGCTGGGGGTGCAGCCAGCCCCTGCAGCCCTTGGGCTGGTGGACAGCCCCAAGACCTCTCTCTGAGGGCTGAGCTGCCTTCATAACTGTCTTCCTCCACTTCAAAGCCCCCATTTTCACACTTCCTTCCTTCAGTAATGAACCTTCAATTTCCTCCAGGTAAATAAAGTGAAACTGCAAAGAACTGTAAAACAAAACATAAAAGTAGCCAAGCTGGAGTACTACTGCCCACAGTGTCCCTGGGAATGGGTTTTCCTGTCCTCCCGCTGCGGTTTCTGGCCTGTTGTCTCCCACTTTGTTTGCCCGCCCTTACCAGTTTTTAGCTGTAAACTCTTTAGCGTGCAGCCTCCCCTTTACTGGAGCATTTGTACAGATGCTAGTAGGTAGGGAGGCACCTTCCATAGCTCCATTTTTATTAATGGGAGGGTCAGAGAAATTGCCCCGTTTTTAATGTCCCTTTTGCAGTGGCTATGAAGCTTCGTGGTGTAGAAACAGCAAGTGGATTTTTGTTCATCTGTTATTTATTGGTAAATTCTTCTGTGTGAGGATTTTAGGTGCTGGGGTGCATGTGTTTGTTGCTCAGTAGGTTAGGTGGTATTTTCATTTGGAAGTGACATTTTATGTGACATTTTACTTTAGAACAATAGATGGGCAAAATGGAAATTTCAGGTCTGTAGCAGAAGAGTTGTGTCTATTATTTAGCTTGTTTAGTAACTTGCATCTTTTATATATTCAACCTGATTGCATCTCTTCTCACAAAAGCCAGATTAAATGCATTTTGAAGAAGGGAGGCTGCTGACTGGTCTCAAATGTGCTGGTTTGCAAACTTGCAGCCCAGCTGTCCTGCTCGCTAGTGAAGATAAGAGGGCTCAGATGAAGAGGTTTGTGCTGCTGGAAACACAACCAGCTGTCTCAAGAGACTGCTTTGAGGGAGATGGCAGCAATATTGCATCTAGTGGGTATTGCCACACACGTATAATTTGTGCTAGATAAAATCAGGAGGTAATATAGACAGGTAAAGAGACAAGATGGGAGATCTGCTATGTACTTTTTTCCCCCTTTTTTCTTGTTTTTTTTTTTTTTTTTTTTTTTTTTCCTTAGGGAACAAAAATGTTCAGGGGATGCCACATTAACTCAGACAGAAGCAAGGGCTGCTTTAAATTAGAAAACTTGCGTTATAGCAAGTGCTTTATTTTGGGAATCATTTCAGCATGTTAGGAAGGAAAGTTGCAGACTAGGCATGTTTATTAGACCTTTAATTGCTACATTTAGGAGAAAGGTGCCTTTTTATTTTTTTTGTATTTTTTTTCCTCCTTTCCCCCCCTCCCCTTTTTAACGACAAGAAGCCAGAGTTTGCTGTGCAAATGAAGCAGGCTTTGCAAGAATCAGATTCACTTTGGACGACTCTTCACATTCCTAGTCATCATTACATTAGGCAGCACAATTCCATCTCTGGTTGATGGGCAGAAAAAGTGGGCAGCCTGCCAGGTAGACGTTTCCATGGCTCCCAACCCCCAAAGGTGATGCGTTTTTCAGCTAATTCAATGAAGAGTGGGCTGAACTTTGGGTATAAACTAGACAATAGCTGCCTTCGCAGTATCAGCAGAATGGTTTATGGGAATGCACTCCACATTTGGCAGAGCGTCATGTGACCTTACGGCTGAGATTTTGTGATGGTGCCAACGGAGACTTGGAAAGCAGCGCCCGTTCTGACTTTTTTCCTCTTTTCTTACATGGCTCAGAAAATGGTGGATCTTAATACTTGACTTTAGCCAGACACAGCAAGCGATTGAGCTTTGAAGCACAACTTTGCCTTTATTCTGGCTTTTTTGGCACACCACCAGGAGGCTGTCCCTTTCACGCCTGATAAATTCTGCTTCTTATCTCCAAATAGAAAAAAGAAAGAAAGAAAATATAAGCAGAATATTTATACCTCATAACTGCATTTTAAACCTGCATGCTTTATTTTTTTATTGCTGAACTGTAGTTTAGAACAGCCCTCCTGAGTGTCTGAAGGATAAAAGTTGTTTTTTATTTTTTTGGCGTGGTGTTTTTGTTGTTTTTTTTTTTCCTTCCTCCGTGTTTAATGAACAGGCGTTTGAACTGGGCAAACGGGGCGACAGCATTGAACATGAGATCATTGCAGCATAGTGTAGCAAACTGGCACCCTGCCTTTTCACCCCTTTGCTCCGGCAGATTTGTGCAATCCCCATTTATAAAACCGGCGCAGGGGCGAGGTGAATTTTCTGGTCTCTCCCCACCTCTAGTCCTGAGCAGGCAGTTGCGGCAAGGATTGGTGCAGCTTTTGCGCAGTGCTTTGTGCCTGGAATTCCGAGAAGAGCGAGAGAGAGAGAGAAGACAGGCATCCTGGTCTTCTTCCGAGAAAGAACAGGAGCCCTAAGAAGAAGAAACAAATCTGAGTTTGTCCTACATACAAGAGTGCAGAAAAAAAAAAAAAAAAAGTGGCTCTCCTG